>PVKB01000782.1:0-185045 GCA_004027205.1 Ctenodactylus gundi
ATGGAGTTCAAGAAATCCATAATAGGTCTTCTGCAAGCTGGAGACCCTGAGATGCCAGTGGGTTATGAGTATCTCAGTCAAGTTTAAACACTTTAGAACCAGGGAAGCCAATAGAGTCCAATTCCAAAGGCCTGAGAACTTAGCTGGGGCCAAGGAAAGCTGGCATAAGTCTCAGAGTTCAGTTGTCTAAGAACATGGAGTTTTGATAGCCAACGGCAAGAGAAAAATGGTATGTCCCAGCTCTAGAACAGAAAGACAGAGAGAGGAGGGGGTGGTGCAGAGGCAGAGATGGAGACAGAGAGAGAAATACATTTACCTTTTCTCTCTACATTTCTGTTCCAAATAGGCATTTGTAGATCGCATGGTACCTGCCCACTGTGAGAGCACATTCCCCTCTTTCAGTTTACCAACTCACACGTGACTGACTCTCCTTTGGAAATACTCTCGAAGACGCACCAGAAATAACGCTTTACCAGTTTTCTAGGTATCCTTAATCCAGTCGTGTTGACACCTAAAATTAACCATCATAGAAAGCTTGATGAAAATCAACTGACTATGAAGATTAGAGATTTTCTGTTTTTCGTTTGTTTCTTGATCTCTCAATTCTATTCTAGGGATTTGTATATCTATCTCTCTGCCACTAACACACTCTCTTCACTACTATAGTTTTATAGTAGTAAGATTAGAAATAAGAGTGTGATTCTCCAATTTTCTTTCCCTTTAGAGTCTTATGCTGCCAGTTTGGGGTCCCTTACTTTGAATTTCAGGACCAACATGCCAATTTCTGCAAAGAAGCTAGATAGAATTTCAATGAGGATTTTGTTGAGTCTAAGACCAATTTGGGAAGGATTGCTGTTTTATTAAGATTAACAATTATCGGGAGGGGGGTGCTGATAAAAAATATAAGATAATCAGTTGAGAATAATTTCAATAGCTCCAAAAGTTGGCTAAATACACTATAAATATAAAGGTATAGTTACATAAAAAACTCTATAGAGAAATGAAATGAACAAAAGTAAGAATATATATTTAACCCCTAGGAATAAACTTCAAAGTATAAAATTTTTATGAACTAAATAATACAACTCTACTAACATTTATAAAAGCACAGTGAAATGAAGGATCTTGTACACACAAGTTGTGAAGTCAGAACTGAAATTAAGTCTAGACTTGACCTCTACTCAGCTATGTGGTTTTTGGAAATAAACAGCATTTCTCGCAGCCCATTTGTTGAATAATTATTATAAAATTATAACTCATGGTTATTTAAAATTAAATAAGACATTTACACACTATTTTGGAAAAACATTCTCATTCTATGAACACTAATTACACTTTTGATTGTTTCTACAGAGATGTAAGTTCATCTCAAATTAACTTAAATATTCAACCAAAATCCTAAAGTAACTTACTTTTACAAATATTCTAAATTTCTTTTAAAAGCAGACAAAATTGCTAGGAACTTTTCAAAAAATAAAGACAATTGGTAAGATGTATTTTACTTCTATTTGTAAACATTATAAAATATCAATAACAAACTCTTTTACTTATGACAATTGACAGATTGTTCAATCAGATTAAATATCCTAAAACAAAGCCTATTGTAACTAAGGCTTTTGCATATGATAAAATGATATCATATAATCTGTAGGAGAAAAATTATTTGATAAATGGTGTTTACACAGCCAACTAACTATGAGAGGAGAACATAACTGTCAATACTCAGCATTCGCAGTAGAAATATGAATTTTAAGTAGAATAAGGAAATGTAAAAGCAATAGAGAAAATTTTGTAAAAATTCATTTTATTTCATTTTGCAAAAATATAAAACTTGTTTGCAACATTATAATTAAAAGAAAATCATTAACTGGGGGAATTAAGTATCACAAATCTACCAGGCAAATAGGTCCTACTGTTACTAAAATTTAAAAGACTAGTTGAAAAATTGATTAAACTTCTAAAAGAAAAGTAGGCAAACAACATGATAAAGTTTATGGAACTAAAAAAAAGTCACTAACAAATACAGGAAAAATGTCCAATTGCCATGATATCAAAGAAATACAAATTCTAATAGCAGCCATCCACCTGTTTCTTAAATGATAATTGCAGCCAGCTAGCCAGGATTAAACCACCAGTTCTGCAACCTGAGCGATTCTAATGCCTTCCCTACTATTTCTGTGTGCCCTAGAACCACTCCCGTCATGACGCAGTACCATCCTTCTGCATCTGTGCATGCATGTACTATCCCACACAGACCTGGTGGCTCACATCCTCTTCTAATTTTGCAGGATCCACTCTCCCATCTTCCAGGAATGGTGATCTATGTCCCATAGGCAGTTGCTTTTCCTTTCTTGACTGAAATAGTGCTTCAGCTTCACATCCAGGTGGTCTGCTGTCTGCCAGCCAGGGGCATCATCTGTGAACCACTTGGCCATTTACAGTATTGTTCCCCTGCTGGGGAAGAAAGAAAGAAAATAAATAGGACAACAAGAGATGGTGGAGTGGGCCATGAGGAATGCTGAACAGGACAGCAGCATCCAGAACTTACCGTCAACTGCTGCAAGTGGCCTTCGCTCCAGGCACAGGGTTGAGCCACCGTAGAAAAGCCTTGCTGAGTTTCATCACTACTGAACGTGGATGGTTCCCAGATCCACAAAAGTCCAGCAGGACCCAGCTCTATATTCACAACATGACCAAATCCAGTGTTCACAGAGGCTGATGCTTCCATGTGAGAAAAGTATACGGTGTCCGGTCTTCTGTGGTTTTCGCATTCAGATGCTCAAGAAAATGCTTAGCAGGGCAGCCTTGACCCTTCCCCTCTGTTCTGTAATGGAACTCATAATTTGCTGCAAGAATACAAATCATTCCTAAAACAATCTTTGTGTTGTATTGTTCCCAGAGAAATGACTGTCTATTCTGAGCATTAATCTCCAGTTGTTTCCATGGATACCTGATTCATTTAGAGAGGAAGCAAGAGAAAAACAGATTCAGAGGCCAGAGGACCTAGATTGGGTTCCCCATGGGTGACAAGTCTGAGGTACAGGAGCAGGAAACCCCGTGACAGTAGGCATGGATTAGTACAACAATGAGACTTCAGCTACCATGTTTGAGAATGAAGAAGCATGTTCAATCATGTTTATTGCTCATGTAAGGAGCATCTGAGTTTCTCCTTGAGGGAGGAAACCATTTCCAAATCAGTCAAAGACTCGCGGAAGGAGCCAGGCAGGATCAGGCAGTGCTCTCCTGAAGCAATGGCTTCTGAAACCCATTTTTCATAAAGTGCTCAGATGTAAAAATCTAATTTCTAAACAATTACATGCGGAAACCAAGATGTTTATCTATAGTCAACCACCAAAGCACATTAACCATAACCAAAGAAAGGCACATATCCTGGTGGCTGACATGGGACTGCAACATTAAGGACAGCTGATCAGAATAAGCAGAAACTGAACAACACATGAAGGGATATTAAATCTAGAAAACGTATGAACAGTTACTTTTAGTCACAACTGGCCAAATGACTTCATTAGCTCTTTAGTCAGGAAAAATAGAGAAATCATGCCTGGCTATCTTTTGTTTTATTTTATTTGCATTTTATCACGCACGGCTGCACTTAAGTTGACCACCTTGCCACTTTAGGTCTGAATTTCCTGACAGGTAAGGGGAAGTAGAAATGACAAATGATACTTCTTAAATGCTTGAACAGGAGAGATTCAAATCAATAAAGAAAACAGTCCTCCTGACCAAGTTTTGAATTGATTTAGAGTTAGATATGCATACAGCATTGTGGACATCAAAATACCACCTTGCTGTTGCCAATGCTAATATAAAGAATGCGGCTTATCTCTGCAGGCATGCAGTCTCCTAAAATGAATTGGGGAGATTTAGCTGACCAATGGGAGGAGGGCCTGCAGCCCTGAAGGCTTCCGGAGAATCCTGGTCCACCTTGGGACAGAAAGCCCAGCAGAATGCATTCTGTGAAGATCAAGGACAGGGGAAAGAACTTCCAGACCTTCTTTGACTTCACAGACTTATGTTATGGTTTGGATCTGGAGAGTCCCCCAAAACCTTCTTGTGTTTGGACGTGGTGAGACATGTATGGAGCCATGTGTTGTTGGAAGGTGGGGCTTGACTGGAAGGGATAAATGCCTAGGACTTAACCCAAAAGGGGAAAAATTACTGAGACAGGACCTGGGAGAGTATATACTAGTTCTGCCCTTCCTTCCTGACTTGGCTTCCTGCCCATAATGCTGTGAAGAGCTCCTCTTTCTCCACCTTTGTCATACGCTTCCTCTGTTCCTGCTACCCATGAATGAACTGTGACCTTCTGAAACTCTGAACTAAAACATCTTTCCTTCCCTAACTCCACTGCCCATAGAGGGTGGAGAGTAGTCAGGAGTCCTAGCACAGTGGCCATAGTAACCGATTACCAGCCATGGCCTACCAATCCAAAAGTAGGGCCCAAAGATGAAAATAAATCAGTTTCTCTATAAAACCAATATCCATGGGCCCAAGACTTGATTTTGCAATAGTATGATATAAGCAATGCAGCCCTTTCATATGTTTGGAGGCCAAGTTGTGTTGACTGTCCTCCAAAGGCCCTTGGCCCCCACAGTGTGCTGTTGGAAGACGATGAAGCCGTTAGGAGGCAGAGCCTAATGTGGGGCCTTTACCTCACTGGAGGTGTTTCTTCAAAAGAGATTGCAGTTTCCTGTTCCCTTCCTCTTTCTCTCTTTTAGTTTTTGGCCATGAGGTGAGGGGTTTTGTTCAACCACAAACTCCTGCCAGGATGTGCTGCCTTGGCAGAGCCCAACACACTGCCATACCCCAGAGCAGTGGGGCCAGCTAATCATGGACAGGAACCTCTAAAATCATAAGCCAAAAGTAACCTTTCTGTTTATAGGATAGGGTGTTTTGTTATAGTTGCATAAGTTGATCTATGGTTTTCAAAGTCTTCAAATAACAAAGATGATCTTTGAGAGTCATTGGTAATTACACTCTACAGGTGAGGGAATATGTCTTTTAATATATGGCTGTGTTATTAACCAAGCAATAAGATACTAATAGCGAGGTATGGGAGGTTTTGGTAATGAGTATTGTGTATTAAGAAGAGGAACAAAGGGGAGAGTATCCAAACTATTCTCTATTCCACCAGTGGAGTTCAACTACAAGATTCTCTTCCTCCAGACTCAAGAGTGAGAACGCACCTAGCCTGAGCCGAGTGCCTACTCTTCATCAGCTTGTCTTATATGAACTCTTTCCTTTTCATTGTAAGAGTTTCCTAAAACTCTGACTTAGTAAAGTAGCTCTTTGACAGGATCATAGTTTAAAAAAAAAAGTAGGTAACAGAACAGAGTTTAACTTTCCCAAAGTTTTTGATTTTTTTTCAATAGGTATCATGCAGATTTCCAAACTACTGTGAGAACAGTGTGTATTCAGATTTTTAAAATTCCTCCTCATAGTCTTTTCCCCTATAGATATCCGCCTATCCAAAAAAATAAAGATGAAAAAATACTGCTAAGCCAAGGTATCTGTACAGAAGATGATGACGGTATTTAAGTCAAATTCAACTTAAAATTCATTTTAAAAATTATTTTTAGGGTAGTTACTGTGTGTAAAGCCTTTAAAAAATAAGTCTTACCTTTGAGAAGCACTTACTCTACCCAGGTACTCAGAGGAGTTTCATCAAGCAATTCTTATGCTCAAATCCCAGCGAAAGGTCTACCACAGACTCAGATAGCCTAGGACACTTGTTACAGACATACCAGGGATCAGCGTTTCTTCTGGATGAGAGGTAAGTTTTGACTTAAGCCTTGAAGTAAGGGCAGAAATTAAACAGAATGAGTTTATGACTTCTCTCCTACCTTAGTGCAAGCCTGCAGGCTACTTAAGGGCTAATATAGAAAGAGAGGCTTTAAGCTTCAGGAAGCACACCACATTATTTTCTATACATGAGAATCTAATTCTGCACTGAAGTTCTGTGCAGAGGAGTCAGTGATGGATGTCAGCTGCCCGCTGTCTTTTTCAGACTTCTGCCAGATAACTGCCTCTGGAGGATCCATTATATTCGTAGTCACGTCCAACATGGGTTGGAGGCAGGGTGGGAAGCCTGGGTCAGAGTTTTTCTAAGCCAGAGACTTATCTTCTACAGTCTCTAAGCTTCAAATCCTGAACTTTTCAACTAGGGAAAAACTCCTTAGGGACGGAAGGGCATGCACAGAGGACCTTCAGAAATGCAGGCGGGGTGTAAAGTCACTAGGAAACACAGAAAGATGTTCTTTTCTTCAGCTCCTAGGTGTAGCCCAGTTTTTGCGATTCGCTGCTCTGGAAGTTTCCCTGACATCCCTAGACGAAGTGGATTATCCCTTCTGCACGTTTCCTCTCACCTCATGCTCACCTCTATCATAGCACTTGCCTGCTGCCTTGCGATTGTCCCTTTGGGAGTGTGTTCTGAAACGGTGAACATGATCATATCCTAGTGTCCAGCAAAGTGATTGCTCCATAGCAGACATTTTTATAAATATGCTAATAAAATTAAAACCAACTATGCAATTGAATTTCTGCTCCTTTGACTCTGGACTATACGGTGCAGTTAAAAGCAAATTTTTAAAAAGCAGCCCACCATTGCTTCAGAGTAAATATTGGATTAGATGTGCTTTTAAATTCATGTTTCTAGAAGGATAAACACTGGGTAGCTGATACTGATTCTCAGCACAGAGCTCCTCTGGTAGCTATGCAGGAGGTGGCTGGCCAGCCCACAGCCAATAGTCAGGTGAGCCTCATTTGCCTCATGTACCGATACATTGCCCATATGTCTTCTTTTACCTATACATCATGACACTTAGAAACTAGTTCAAGAAAAGATGGCATAGGATCACTTTTCTGAACAAAGTCTAGCGACCCTACCACTAGCTCATCCCAGAAATCTGGTAGTCTTCCCTAATCAACGGGGGATGTGTTCCAATATCTCAGTGGGTACCTGAAAGTAGATTATACCGAACTCTGTGCTTCCTGGGGAGACATATTGCTATCAGTCAGAACACATTTTCTGTTCATGTCTTCAGCTCACAAATTTCATACCTCTCTCATGTTAGCTAAGCACTTATCCTACAGTGTATCAATAGATATAATGTGTTCAGTGCAAAGTTCAATGGCAAACACAGTATGTAACACCATCACTGCTATGTTCATGGTCATCATTACTTTCCTCATGGTAAAATATGCATATGGGAAATTATTTAATTTCTCCATATTTAAGGACTGAGGAACCTACACGACTTAGTATGATATTCCCACTAAACCATAAAGCACTCTTCAAAGTACTGAACTTCTCCTCATAAATAAGCTAAAAGGTTTGGTCTCATGTCATGAAGATCTTTCTGGTTTAAAATATTTCATTCTATAAGTCTATAAATATTCCCATAAAGACAGCAGTCAGATAAGTTTGATCAGATAAGTTTGAAATGTTCAGGAGCCTCCAGTGGAATGGAGCATAGGAAAAAAGATGTTTGGATGATAGAAAAATGGAAGAACAAACAGTCAAACACAAATGAATGGATGATGGATGGATACTAACATAGATAGATTGATTAAACACAGTAGGTTCCATGTTTATTTAGAAAAGGAGAATCCTGGGAAGAAGTCTCTGCAAATAAAGTGAACGGGAACTAGAAATGTAGTGGAATCTACCACTGGAACTAGAAGCCCTGTATGTAGAGTCTACCTACTCCATGGGTCAATTTTAATTGCTATTTCATGTTTTGCATCCATCTTACAGCTGAATCCTAGAGACGAAATAGTCAAGGCCGCAACACTTTTAAACGGCAAAAACTGGACTGAAGCCAATGAATATTGAACTCCAAAGCACAAGTTCTATTTCCAAAGAGCTGAGCCTGGCAGTTCAGAATGAACCTGGCTGGAAAAGCAGCCACAAACCTGACTCCTTAATTAGAAAAGCAAAGACGGAATAAGAAATGGTGCTCAGCTGATGTCATAGGAAACTCTTCCCCCTTCCACATCGGGGCAAAGTGGACTGAAATGAAACTGTCGTCTTGAAAATAAAATCTGCTGTGTGCAGCCAGCTGAGCCTACGTGCAATATGCTTGCGATTGGCCCTTTGGAAATTTAAGCTGGGTCAGGCAGTGCTGACCTCCTTAACCAATTTTAAATCCAGGCAATATTTAAAACATTTCACTCTGGAAGAAATAATCTTCTTCTTAAAGCAATTAGAGAAGCTGTGCAAGAAATAGGAGGCCTTTTGGGGGAAGGTGGGCGTAAGGGACTGACGGTACTGCTTGCTCTGCATTTCCATTGCTTGTTAACTCCAAGTCTTCCCCACAACTAGCAGGGCTCATGTTGCAGAGAGCTCTCTGGCATCCACATTCATCAACTGCCATGCTTCACAGAAAACCCTCTCAGCCCTGGCTAATCCTCTCATCAGCTGGACAAATAATATCTCAGACCTTTCTGAAAATTACACCAGTTGACTTAATTATTACTATAAGCTTGTTATGTTCATTACTACTGTTGTACTTCTGATATGCAGGGCTCAGTAAAACTCACCTAGCTAAGGTAAGTCAAAAGGTTGAAAAAGTCCTGGGGAAGGAAAGAGTTCATTGAAAGTTCATATGGCTGGTCCAGAACTCCAACAATATCAGACAGCAAGGCAGAGAGAATGACGACTGAAATGTCAAGAGATTCTCTGAAGATGTTGAATGGACCTGGAATGAGTGCTGTGATCAGAACGCACATGCCATAGCAGACCGGGCACATTCAGGAAAGCAAAGGCAGGCAAGAATTAATTGCAAAGACAAAATAAAGCACGTGTAAGTTATTTTGAGACAAATATTCTTGGCTACAAGGATCAATAACAAGAGTGGCATCGATCTAAGGTTGGACAGGCTGCTGCTAGCAGATGTTCCCGTGGAAGGGTTTTTTGTATAATATTACAATGGCCTTTGTGCAAGGCTGTGGTTCTGGCTGAGTCTTCCATGAGAGCTCTTATTATGAGACATAGGTGTCTGGGGTCTCTGCCTTTAGATGAGATTGGGTCCATTCAGGATCATATGGCTAGAGATGGGAGATTTCTTGTCCTCATAACCCTCTTTTCTCTTTTTCTCTTTCTCTCTTTCTTCTTTCCTTTCATCTCCTTTCTCTTACTTCCATCTTTCCTCCTCCTTTCCTCCCTCTTTCCCTTCTTTCTTTCTTTTTGGAGCTGGACACAAGTGACTTCATACTGACTCTAAAATATTCACAGGACACAGTTCAGATTGTTTATCATACTGTCGTGGAAACCAAGACCAAAGCAGACAAGTGGCTGCTCCATCATTTGCTAGTCAGGGACAGTTTCCCTGATAGTCCGTGACCCTCCAGGGCCAATGCTGCGTCTTCACCTTCGCACTCCTCCAGGCTACTGGGCTGTCTTCCGTCAGAGGGCCAGCATACGGGCCTTGAAGCTCTTCAGCCTTCCATGGCACCAGTTCTGAAATCCATGCCGATGCATCACATGCAATGTGAACCGCCCAGAGAGATGGCAACATACAGGTTGCATCCTCTAGGAAGATGCTGAAGCCCTAGCCACCAGTACCTGTGAATGTGACCTTATTTGGAAACAATGCTAAAGAAAAAATGGGGTTCTCTATTCACAATACTTTCAACAGAAAATGACTAGGTTTTCTACATCAAGAAATTCCTCGGTTCCCTACAGACATCAACTGAGGGCCCTGTAACTGAATTCAATTCTGACCCCAACTACCCAGGCTCAGCACAGTTCCCACAGGTTGTTGGTCCAGTGCCACAAGTTGACACTTGCTGCAGAACCCACCTGTAAATAATGAATCCCCAGATTACCCACACTTCTGTCCAGCCTAGATACAAATCAGAAGTTCTCACAATTCTCTTCCCAGGTAATGATATTCTGGTACAATGGTTGACAGAATTTAAGCCAACATCATATTTACTACTAGTAGTTTATTACAAGTGAAATTATAAAGAATACAAATGAACTGCCATCAAAGAGAGATATTGGGAAAGAAGCAGAAAAATTCCAAACAAATGGACCTTTGTCTCCATCAAGTTTGGCGTGCACTATCTTCCTAATAAGTGGCCGTGTCCACCAAGACAGAAACTCTCTGAATCCCTTCATTAAGAAAACATGATTGACCTAATCTTCTGCCATTAATGATTAACTCAATCTCCAGCTCCTCCCTCCTCCCAGGAGGTCACGGCAAGGGCTGAAAATTCCCGCCCTTTAGTCATGGCTCAGTCTGTCTGGTGACCAGTTTGCACCCTGCAGCTGTCTAGGGACCTCAAGCTCCAGTCTTCTCTGTGGGCACCTAATAGTGCCCATCATTTCAGAGTTGCTAAGCATGTTAGAAACTCTTGAGTCAGAAAATAGGAAGTAAAACCAGTTTTGCGCAGCCCTAAAAAAAAACTTTTTAAAAAACTTTTTAAATAAATGTATCTATGGTATTTTACAATTGAACAAACTGAAAGCTAGACTTTTCATGACATTTCTAGCTGACAGCTAATATAATTTGATCAAGAAAGAAGATCTGGCTCCCAGATGAGCTCTAAAACAATGAAGAAGGACTGAACACTCTTTGTGATTATGCTTGGCCACGAATGGAAAAGGCTTCCAAAGAGAGTTACATCGTTGCTATTGAAAACCCTGTGACTTTTGTTTTATTTGCAAGGATCTTTGGGATGGGGTGGTCTCTGCTTTTCAGGAATCATTTCCTGGCCTTCCAGATCTGAGGCCTGCACTGTACACCAAGCTCTGCCAAAACATATGTGCCAGGTAGGACTGGATGTGGCTGAGCCGATCAGACATTCATTTATAATGGCCCAAGCAAGGATATAACCTGGGTCACAGCAGCTGTGAGAAAGGCCATGGGACCAGGCTCCTCTCTAGCTTCGTGCTCTGCCATGCGTCACATGTTCCTTTTATTCCTATAAGCTCAAAATGCCTGCTGTACTTCCAGATACTAAATCATGCTACAGAAAAGAAGAAAGAAGAGAACAGGGCAATAAAACACCTCGAGCTAAATCTTTTTTATCAGAAAACCAATCACCTCCCACAAAGGATTGCCCAGTGGATTCACCTTTCATTGGCCAGAATTCAGTCCTACCGGTGCCCAAGGGATGTCCGCAAAGGAGTCAGGAGAGGTGAGTGTGTACTTCCTCAGACAAGTTGTGGTTATGCTGTCAATAAAGTAGGGGAGAAGGAATATTTCTGAAATGAATAGCAATGTTAGGGACAACACAGGGCATACAAAATTGCTGACACCTGGAAAACTATTTTTTAAACATTCAATAGTTAAAAATTTATTTCAATATATTATAACATAATTAATATTCCAAGTTTCAGATTTTATAAATGTTTGTGTTCCTAATGATCTTTAGAGGCAGCAAGATGAGGAAGTTAATTTAAATGAAAATAGTAAGGAAAATTGGAAAATTGCTCTTTTCAGAGATAATATATGATATTTAAATTGCTATGATTTGGAAAATACTGGAGTTAACCCAATGAATTCCCCCAAACGTGCCTGATTACTTCAATTCGCTTACTCTCTGCACATACATATTTTATCCTGAAATTCTCTTACCTATGCTTCTCTACCTAGACAAATCTGAAATACCACCCAGACTCTTGCCAAGGGCCACTGCATTTGTGATATCTTCCCAAAGGTGACCCCCAGGTTTCCTCCAGCATTTAGTATATGTACCTGTGTCTGCCATCGTGTCCTTGAACTGGTCAGCTTTGCCCGTTATAATGCTACGTAAGGAATCATGTCCCAAGTCAAAGGTCTGCAAAGACAGATTATCTATTTCTCCTTCACTTTGCAGCTCTGGATTTGATGCTGTGTTTCTGCCAGGCTGTAGTTGAGCTGGATCTCATCCACATGTCTTCTCAATTCAAGTTTCTCTTCCTCCTATCATAAATGTGAAGTTCATGGTAGAGAAGGAAAACACAGGAGAAAATCTAGATTACCTGTGAAAAACTTCTGCCTTTATGTGCCAAACCATTATTGCCAAGCACAATTTTATAGAGTGAGGAAGGTCACATCACCATTTCTAATGTTAAGCAGACCCTGTGGGGAAGGTAGGGAAAATATTTGGTACAAGCTTCAATAGTCCTGATGCTGTAATATTTTATTTACAACTTTTGTCTCGTCACTTGGGAGGCCGAGAAAAGGTCTAGTAATATTTATTGTGACTTCTAATGAAGCTTACCCCAAAGTAAAATCCAGAAACTCATTTTATCAGATTCCCTTGCATCCCAGACAACGAAGCATGTGACCTAGGTGTTTCCAGTGTATAAACTCATGAGAAACTTCACTTTAGACATGGAATGCCAAGTAGAAAACAATGCAGGACCCAGTCCAACCAGATGAACATCTCACCTCCAGCTGGCTGCAAGACAAAGAGCTTTTCTTGGTGGTGGCAGGCAGTCCCTTGGTAGAAACTGGCTATGTTGACACCAATTATGGCTAATATCTGCAGTCCTACAGCTGCTGTGAGCAACCACATTTTGTTTATCAATTCCTTTTTTGCATGAATTAGGCAGAATAGATTCTATTGTTTACAACAAAAAGTCAAATACCATGTTTATCTCAGTACCTAGCACATACTGCAGGTTTAATGAAAAAAATTAAAAGATTGAGATAGTTAATTTATTGAGTACTTACTATAAGCCTGACATCATTCTAAGTCATTCAAAATAATTTTTTCATTGAATCTTCATAATGGTATTTTGAGGTAGATACTACTATTATTCCTTTTACAGATCAAGACACTGCAACATAAAGAAATTAAGAATGAATAACAAATAACTAAGAATGAGCAACAGCTCCTGGGGGACACATTCTTTCTCTTGCACTGCTCTAATTAAAACTATGGTCCCTAAAACCTTGCAGATACCTGACCCATGTGGGACCCCTTTGGTCTTGAGTGGCTACATGGAGTCTCATGACATCTTTCCATCAAGTCACAGAGGGGACATTTGGCAAGCTCTAGATTCAATGCAGTCATTTAACACTCCTTATCATATTCACCTCCAGTTTCCATTTCATTAGATAAAGTTTTATTCTTCTCCTTTAATGATCTCAGGGGGCGGGGGGGGGGGGGGGGGGGGGGGGGGGGGGGGGGGGAGGTGGTGAAGGACTGAAAAGGCCTTCAGAACAAAGGGATCTAACAGCCTCTTTAAGAAAGTTACTCTGATAATAGCTCAGGTTTGTTTTCAAGCCATCCCTTGGTAAATTAACCATTCACACAGAGCTACAGCCTCAGTCCATTTTCGCTTTAATTTCTCCCCACATTTTATTAATATGTATGCGTGAAAAATTCAAGGTTTACAATGGAGTTGAGCATTTTATGCACATATGTATCTTGTCAAGGTGACAAGGGCTTTCCCACTCTCCTTTTGTCCCTCCCTCTCCCCACCTCTCCCTCCCTCCTCCCCCACCCTACTCCCCTCTTTCACTTTGTCTTTTGTAAGTTCCATAGCTTTAATTTTGAGACAAGATCTTGCTAAGTCGCTAAAGTTGACCAACCTAGGCTCAAACTAACCCTCTTACCTCAGCCTCCCCCAGTGCTGGGATTACAGGCCCGTGTCACAGGACCTGACTGCAAATTTCATGTCACTTTCTCACCTCGGCCTAGAAGGTTTAAGTCAGTCACTCCACGTGGCCTTCTTATGCAATCAAGAGATGCAGCGTGCAGGAGACGACAGGCTGCCGCGGGAAACTTGCGCGTTGCTTCACGGCAAGCTTTGTAAACGTAGAGGGAATGCACTGTAGAATAGGGTTGAAAATCATTTGCTCTTGCTACCAAGCACTACACATTGTACATAACTGTCTGTGCTAAGTCCTTTTCCCAGAACTGGGGTGCAGTCAGTTTTCTTAAACCATCATCTCACAAACACATAAGTGACATGTTGTGCTAGAATATTGCAACGGGCTGTCACTAGGCAACTGGAATTTTCACATCTATTAAATTCTATGGTATTACCATCCTATACACAATCTGAGCCCAACCAAAATATTATGCACGTGACCACACATGTTATAGCATGTATTATACCGTTCCTAATATTTCTACTCAATTTTAACATTATGTTGCCTTCCTTTCATTTCTTTCACTTTAAAATTTTATGTCTTTTTTCTTACAGTGAAAAGAATTTCTAAGAGCAGTAACATAATTACTCATTTGCTCTAGCCAACATTATATAGTTTTAAAATATTAATACTGAAATTACTATAACCAATAAAAACATTTATGGAGGCTTAAAATTTCTTCATGCTTCCTTTTGTCCCTAGAACATTTCCCATTGAGGATTATGGCTCCCTAAAGCCTCATGAAACACATTTGTCCTCTGCGTGACTGTGTTCAACGTATGATATGATTAGGTTCTTTTGTTTGTTTTCAATTTGGGAGACTTAAAAAATATTTTAATGGTGTTGCATTTGCAAGGCTTCAAGTTTAAAATTACATAAAAAGAAATTTACCCAAGAAAGTTTGCTTCTATCTCTCAGTGCTCCACCCTCTCCCCTCTAACATAATTGACCATTTTACATAGGTTTTATCTTTCTGATACAATGTTTTCAGTTCCCATGGTGTTAAGTATGCCCGGAGTGGTCAATTTCAAGATATCACAGACATGTCAGCTGGCTGGCAAAATTTCTAAAAGTATCACAACCAGCCTTAAAGCTGATACCAGCTTCTTCCAACACCTTCCTAGCCATCCTCCCCACTTATTCAAGAAGTAGTAGTCTTGACTTTGATTCTTGAGTCTTGCTCTGAGTCTTGACTTCTGTTTAGTTTCTTTGTTTTTTTTTTTTTTTTACTTAAGACTTGATTAGAGTCCATGAAGTGGTTGCCCTTACAGTCCCTCCATCTGTAGATCATTCTATGTGACATGACCTACTACTTTTTCTCCAATCATGACCTCATCATAGGAAGAGATTGACTTGGGAATCAGAAAAAGTGTGGTTATCACCCTGAAAACAGAACTCTCTTTGAGCCTCGATTTTCCCATTGATGAAATGAGAACTGTCATAGAAGTTTATCACTAACTAAATGTTCAAATATAATACTAAGAATGTTTATACCTGGGAATAGAGATGCTCAATTTTTGCCAGACACTATTCTTTAGAACTTAACTCAAATTAACTCATTTAATTTTCACATCAAAATTTATTACACATTTTATTATCCCCATTATAAAGACAGAGAAAGTTTACTGTGTAGAATCTGGGAAACGTTCCTAAAAACACACAGCTAACAAGTGATGAAACTAAGATTTCTCCCAGCTGTCTCCCTGCAGAGACTACTCTGTGCTTTGGCAGGACCCTTTCACACATGACTAGTACACAATGATGGCTCAGCACAGTTACTTCTCCCCACCCCCAGGTTTCATAGTGTCAATGCACTTCCTCACTATGGTCTGAGTGTGTACATCTAAAACTTACATTGAAATTCTGTAAAGTCATATGCATTTATGGTAATTGAGGGTGAGACCTTTGGGAAGTCATTTGAGTTAGATAAGGGTACAGCCCCTAGGACATCTTTAGTTCCTTTAGAAGAAGAGGAAGACGGAGCCAAGAAGGTAAGATTCCTATCATGCCAAAAGCTATGGCAGCACCTCGGGACTCTGCCAAATCCCCACCAGAAAGAAGGCCTTCCCATAGCCCCAGCCTTGGACTGTCTAGCCTAGATCAGTAAGAAATGCATTTCTTTTCTTTACAAACGACCTAGTCTGGAGTATTCAGTTGTAGCAAAAGAAAACATATGAAAATACTTTTTAGCTCTTCAAAGAAAAGTCTTCCTAACCTGTGCATCTCCTTGGCTTCTGTCACCAACTGTCCAATTCTTTTTCTTCTTTCCCTAATCTTCAAAATTCACACATCAACTCCAACATTGCCACATCCCTTCCAGAAGAAAGGCTTAACTGACAACACTGCCCTGATCTTTCCCAAGAGACCTCAACAGCCCCCAGTTGTCTAGCACAACGTGGGAACCCCAGGGTGCCCATGCCAAGACATAAGTGTCTTTCCAGATTCGTTGCTGAATATGTGAAATGTTGAAGGAGGTAGCTCCTTACAATTGTGTCACCATAGCTTAAATGAAGTGGCTCAGAGAGACGGAGCCAGAGATTGGCTCAGAGAGATAACTTGCGTGAACCCTGAGAAAATCGGTGGGAGAGACCAAACTCAACTAAATGTGACCAACTATTAATTTTGCAGTTTAGGGAGGAGATGGAAATCTTCATTTCTAAGAGTACTTGGGGCAAAGGCTGATTTCAGTCAGTTAAAACGTGATTGTCTGATTATGAAAGGCTTTGGTCATAAATCTCTCTTAAATCAGAGTTATGATTATAAGTAGCAGCATCTGGCTTGAATTCAGGATTCTGGGGTTAGCATTATGTTTAATAATTTACCACATATTCAATTAATGTTTTAACAGGGATTCTATTGCCTTAGGAGTAGATAAGATAAAATGAGAGGGCAGATCCATTCCTGGCTCTGTCGCCAGATTAAATGACATGAAGCAGACAGAGCTAAACATAATGCCTGGCGCCTAGCAGCACCTATTTTATTGTTACCATAGGAAGTAGCAACAAAAGAAGAGGATGAGAGACAGAACTTGGGCTTAAAATCAACACCAACTCCAAAAGCCATAAAGCAAACTGTGTATGTCTCTGAGTGTTCTCACCTTTAACTTCCATGAGAGGTAATGTGATATCGAGCACAAGCATTGAGCACACTATAGATATGCAATGCTTGGTAGCCAGCTTGACTCTGTGTTTGCCTAACAGAGAAAACTTAATGAGTTTTAACATGTGTGCAAAGGGCATAACAGGAAATGTTCAAAGACCGCACTCTGGTCCTACCCTGAAGTTACCTGAATGAAGAAGTCGAGTCACATTCCTCTCGGCTCATTTTCCTCCTCTATCAGATGGGAACACTGGAGTCCATGCTGCTCTAGCTCCTCTGATGAGACATCATGTTGATCTTCCCCAAAATTCTGGGAGTTGACAGGCTCTGGGACCACCTTACAGATGCTGCTAAAGATCACGTTGACAGGGACTTAGAATCACTGATTCTCAGAGCCCAAAAATCTCCTCAGATGATGGCTTTCTCTCTCTCTCTCTCTCTCTCTCTCTCTCTCTCTCTCTCTCTCTCTCTCTCTGTGTGTGTGTGTGTGTGTGTGTGTGTGTGTGTGTGCTTCCTCACACACTTAGTTCATTACTCTATTATAATTCTCCTCCTTCTTAATAGGAAGGTATGGATGGTTGATCTCATGTGGAGACCAACAGACAAAGCCATTGATACCTGCTGACTACTGACTGAGGAAATGGGCTTTGCCATTGCACACAGGTGCAGGGATGGTGAGGGACTGGAGAGGACAACAGTGAGTACTTAGAAGTCCCTGAAGTATGTACCCCTGTCAAACCTTGTACAAACGAAATTATTCTCTGTTGCCTGTCTGCACTCCCTCTGAACCCTTCCCAGTTCGTCCCTGTGTAGTTTCAGAAACATCAGAGAGTGCCTACTATCCTTTTTAAATTCTGTTAACTACATTTTATATTCCATGCATGTCATTTCTACACATACATGGCTGTTTTAAACCCTCTAGTTGGTATGTGTTCCATGCTAAAATATATCTCTAACTTTATACTTAGAAATACCCCCCTCATTTCTGGAAGACCCTCTAACAATCACACATCTGGCAATGTTCTCATGTGCGCAATATTTCTGCTCATGAAGCACACTAATAACTGAATGATTTTTTTCCTGGGGGACAGTCACCTAGACATCTGTTTTTTAAGGAAATAAATATATCCCACTCACATCATCTTCATAAATTACCAAAGCAAGCAACATAGCAAACTGTCCTAGATATACAAGACAAAACAACCTTCTCAGCTAGTAACATGAGGAACACTCTCAATAGTCAAGTTCCCAGGTGCCAGCCAAGGTCACCCCAGAGCTGCCCTACCCAACCGCAGCAGGAGCCCCATTTGTAAGGTCCAGTCAACCTGCTCTGTTATCTATCTTCTGTACCTGATCACGTATGCTCCTGTGGGCATGGGTGTGCAAAAATCTCACATGCTTGCTTAGTTTTTGAATGGATAATACATTAGAACTATATTAAGCGTGCTGTATGCTTACAGACAGTAGTCTAATGGTCTGACATTTCCCATGACATATTTGGGGACCACTGATTTAGTTCACTGATGACCACCGCATAATTACATGTGGGCCTCAAACCAAAGCTATCAAAACTCCACAGTTAGTTGAACATAGCACACTGCGATCACCTAGGGGACTTCAAAAATAACTAAGACGGATCCCACTACAGAGATTCAGATCCAATTGGTTCAGGCTGAACCTTCGCTTTGGGATTTTTTAAACTCTGCAAGTGACTCTGGTAATGATACACTTCCCAGGATTGCAGTGGCTCTCAAGGTGTGACTCCCTGGCCAGCAGGACTGACATCTTATAAGAAATGCAAATTCTCAGGCCCCACCCCAGGCCTATGAAGTCAGAAATTCTGGGTGTGGAGGCTGAAATTCTGTTTGGATAAACTGCTTTGCTGATTCTGATACTTATTAAAATTTGCAAACCATTCCCTTAGATGAAGACACGGGTCTTTTATTACATAAGTTTCCCTTAGTTGGGCTGCTGATGGACAAAGCCCATCAGAAGACCTGGTCCTCTACCTGTTTGTTTCCAAGACAGCACAGCTCATTGCTGAGGTTTAGCATCTTCTGCGGTTCATGTGTTGGAAACTTAATCTCTATTTTAGCACTGTTAAGAGACTTGTTAGGATTTTTAGAGAGGCAAAATTAACAGAAATTATAAATAAAGGGGATTTATTTAGATGGTTTGCAAGTCTGAGGAGAGAGATAGGCCAAAATGGCACACTGCACATAAGAGAGCTGGAGGGTCAGGTGTGAGATAGGACAACAACACTGATCTAAGACTGCAGGACAGCCAGTGCAAGGCTGCCGTGGGTTGTCATAGTTCAAAAAAAAAAAATAAAATAAAATAAAATAATGGCCAAGACCAGAGACTGGAGCAAAACTGTGATGGAGATCAGCGATGTGTACACAAGAATAGGTCGGTTCTGGAGACAGTCTCGAAGGCTAGAGTTGTCCCAGGAAGAGCTGTAATAATCTTGCTTCTTCCTTCCTTTTTATTTAGTTCAGGCTTCCAGTTGGGCCACCCACATCCAGCATGGGTGTTCTTTCCTCATTTGCTGGCCCATAAATCATTCATCTGTAAGCTCTGCCTCAGGCACTTTCTAATCTCTTCAAGTAATCCCTCCAATGGAAGGAGAGATATAATCTCTCCCATAGTCACAGTACATTTGAGACCTGTCTTTGTGAGTAGAGTGGGTTAGTTGTCATGGGAGAGAGTTCCTGTTATGGTTAGTCATGCTTTATCAGCTTGGATGAATTAAATACCTAGAAGATGAGTACGGCACAGTTTTGGGTATGTCTTTGACTGACATGTAGGCAAGCAAACTTAGAGAGAAACACCCACCAAGAATGTGGGTGACAGCAACCAGTAGACTTTTCACCTAGGCAGAATAAAAGAAGAAAGAAGATGGAAGTGTTCACATCTTCTGGAAGAGCTCCAGACGTCACAATTGCATCCGAACATTGGTCTCCAGTGCCAAATTGCAGCAGCGATTTTGCATGAGCTTCCAGACATCTGACCTTGAACTGGTGTTACATCCTTGATCTCCTTGTTTTGCAGCTTCCATCTTCTGATTGGAGGAGCAACCACTGGATCTTCCCGTTCTTTCATGCATTAGCACCTCTCTGATCACACAGATGGCATATTCTTTAAGCCTACCTGACCCTTACACAATCTACGTATATGTCTTTTATTTATTCTGTTTGTATGGACAACCCTGACTAATACAGTTCCTGATAAAAGCATGAGTATAGCGGCTTGGCCCGTTGGTCTCCTGCACATGTGCTCTTTTGCCCTTCTGACATTATCCCTGCGCTGACGCCAAGATGTCATCCTGCCATCTCTTGCTTTCCAGCCTTCAGAGCTACAAGAAATAAAATTCTGTTCTTCACAAATTAAATATTCTGGATATTTGGTTACAGCATTATGAAATAGAGTGATACACTTGGCACTCCTTGTTCCTCCTCAATTTCCCAGCATTGGTTTTAGCAGTGAGAGTGTGGGACCCATTTGGTAAAACACATGACCAAATACAAGTATTTGAATACATGAACAATATTTAGATATTGCTATGAAGGACAAAGAGGAGAGTATGGCCACTGGATACTCAAGCAATAGTACCATGGCAGAGCGAAAAGAACAGCAGGCTGGGACCTGAATTTCACTTTGTGCTATGACTCTCCCTCTATCCAAATATTCTGGAACTCATTTTCATCACCTGCAAAATAGAGATACTATTCCCTCCTCGATCTAATTCTAAAAGCCTGTTTGAGGACTATGTGAAACATTGTATACAGACATATGAACATCTGACAAAGGTAAAAGACTGTTCTCTAGTCCACAGAATAGATGGCTGGGAGAAATAGTTGCTACTGTCTGCTGAAGAGCTTGTTGAACCAATATTTCGTTTAAGATTTATGTTTGCCAAGCATACTAACCATTCTGGAAAGTTATTCTGTCCACTTCCTAGATTGGTATCATTCTAATAAACAAAACTATCTTAATCATATTGCTAATTTCACTCTGTAATTTTCCCTAGTTTAGTGGAATTGATCATACAGATGCAAATGGCACTGGGATTTTCTGGTGTTGCTGCTCTCAGGGGTCCTTGTAGGGGCAGAGAGAGAAGGAAGGGGAGGGAACCACTATTTTCCTAGTAGTTATAATGTATCCTTTGCCTTTCATGTCTTATCATTTGACCCCTACTACAGACCATAGAAAGTTTTATCTGAATTCAACAGATAAAGAAACCAAAGGTCAGAGAGGTCAAGGTACTTGACCAGACCACACAGGAAGCTGGAGGCAGGCAGAGGCCACGTCATGCCCTGGTCCCCGAAGTCACCATGCCTCCCACTTGCCCGGAGTTTGTCACTTGCACACTTCTCCTTGACTCTGGGAAGAAGTTGGTAACACTCAACGATTAGAGAATGCGATTCCCCCCTACGCATGGCTCATCTGTAACAGTGGAGTCCTCTCTGCTGTGTCTACGTAAGAGAGAACTTCAAATACAGCAGACCTCTTCTCTGAAGCTTTCCAGATTGCAAAGTGAAATTTCCCACGGACACTAGGGAAAAACTGAACTCTTTTATACCTAGAGAAAATTTGGTGTAAGTCTCTCACAGATGTGACCCACCAACCTAGGGAGAGATGGGGTGATGAACACACAGCCCACTGAAAGCAAGCAGGGGACTTTCCTATATGCCTTCAAGGGGGCTCACTCACTCTCCTGAAATATCTTAATATCTGCCTTTCTTTCCAGGAAAACTACTTCCCTACTTCAGCTAAAACCTCAAAGATTTGCTAGAGTGTATGGAATTTTTTTTCCTTAACACTCATTCCTCTCTGTCACACTCTCTCTGAAGCTTGCTCTTTTTTTCTTCCTCTTTTTATTCCATTCTTGTTTACAAGTATGTGTTTTCAAATAATACTAATTGCATTCATTTGAGAAATCGGTGCATATGCATATTACACAGTAATCATCTTTACCTCCTCTTCTTGCCCTCCCATTTCCCCACCCCCATATCCCCTTCCTATCCCCACAAAGTCTACCTCCCTGCTTCATATAATCTATCTTTTATTTCACTCTTCAGATTATACTATTTATATTTTGGGTTTCTCATACTAGAGAAACCACGCAATATTTAGTTTTCCATGTTTGATTGGTTTCACTCAGCATTATGGTCTCAAGGCGCATCCATTTTCCTACAAGTGATTCAAGTTTATCTTTCTTTATGGTAGAGTAGCACTCCATAGCGTACACATTCCACGTTTTCTTTATCCATTCATCTATTGATGGGTATGTATATAGTCTGCCTTCATGTTTTAGATATTATGAATTGTGCTACTATAAACATGGGTATGCATGTATCACTGTACTATGACATTAATTCTTTCAGAAAAATATCCAGACCCTCTCCAAAGCTCTTGAGCAGCTTTTGCAGGTCCCTAAAACTTGCTGCCACACAGTGGAAGAAAGAAAGCCAACTCTTCCCTGAGCTGCCACTTTGTCAACACAGGTTTCCACTTCTCTCTAGGCATTTTATTTCGCATTCCTTCCTGCTAATTCCACTTTCAGGGTTAAAAATCATACCATGTTTTATTCACTCATGGATCAAACTACACATGGCTGTATTTCAAGACCCGTAAGCCTCATGTGACGCTGACTGTGCCCATTATCACACCAAACAGTGACTATAAAGAGACAGGATCTGGAACCTAATTTGGACTTATAAAACATACAGGGGACTCAAATCTCTTTCAGGAAGAAATTACAAAAGAGGTCTTTAGGGGTACAATTTCCAAGTGTCTCTGTGTAGCTCCAACATCCCTCCCCATTCTTCATAACATCCTTCCCTCACCTTTGGGTAAGTAGGCGCATCATCTTGCCACCATGTTGCTTCCCTCCTGTCTCCCCAGGACACTCCCAGATATCGAGTCAAGATGGCTAAGTCATCACTATATTTTAGTACTTGTTATATAGGCATTCATTTTTAATAGTTTCTTGGAAGAATAAATAAGAAATTTCTTGTCAGTGTGGTGTTTGTAAATTTGACTCCATTTTAAATGTGTTAATTGAACATCTTTGAAATAAATTTAGAGAAAATGTCTTAGTAGTTTCCAAATAGTGAACAAAGTCCCTCATAAATTTATAGAGGTTAGTGATTGGGGAATTAAGCAGGCCTAGACAAGAAGGTGGCTGGAATCCCAGGAAATAAAAACTGTCCTGGGTGTGAAAAGGATGGGGCTCAGAGCTGGGGCATCAAAATGATATAAGTAATACAGGAAATCAATTTGGTAGAGTTCTTAAGATAATAAACTGAATGAAATTTGCTTTGACAGTAATGTGGGGTTTTTTGTTTTTCCCTCTTCCAAGAGGTAGGAGCATGTACATTCACCATTTGACAGATGAAAATTCAGGGAAGGAATAAAGCAAGCTGCATGTGTCTGGACTGCGAGTGTGCTGGTAGAGCTGGTATCACATGGTGGACCATTAGCTTCAGAGCCTACACTTGGCCCAAGGCCCCATAGATAGGCTGAGTGCTGAGTCTTCTCAGGGGAAATTTGGTGGTGAAAATGAATGGCACATTTAGGTAAAGTGCATACCTAAATTAGGGCCAGAAATTTGCCTAAGAGACTAAGTGGGGCCACTTACAGGTAAGTTAGGGGGCCTCCTATGAGCATCTTTCTGTATCTCTTCAAACAACTACACTAGCCATATTTGTCCACATGTATCAATACTCTCAACTTTGCATCTTAGGGATTTTTTAAAATAACATGTTATAGCTCTGTCTTGACCCACAGTAACTAAAGAGTCACTTCCTCAAAGACAAGAAGCCATATCTGATTGAAAAGAGGCATGAAGGGATTGCTTAGTGACAATTTGAATGACTGTGCATAGCTGGATGGTAGACTGAACAGGTAACGCATGTGTGAGTAAAGCTGAGGCTGGTAGGACCTCCAAGAAGGTGTTCCTGGGAACTGCTCACCTGCAAAGCCCTTCATGACAACCCTCCAGGTCACGCTCATATGTGAGAGTGAGCAGGATGGTGAGAGTTGGTATCCTGATGGAGAAGGGAGAGCCACTGACTAGCTAGGGCCTCGTTTGGAAAGAAGTCTTAAAGTGACAGAGCACATGAGCAGATCAAAGACAAATAGAGCTCAGCTCCTGAGTAAAGGCTACAAGGGGGTGGCCTGCTGGAACTCAGGCTCAGCACCGATGATAGCTGAGAATAGAAATTCCATTTGATGCAGCTACTGCTCTACTGGGTATGTTCCCAAAAGATATAAAGTCAGCATACCAAAAAGACACATGCATATCCATGTTTATAGCAGCAGAATTCATAATAGCCAAATCCTGGACACAACCTACCTGCCCATCCATACAGGAATGGTTAAAGAAGATATGGTACCCACACACAACAGAATACTATGGAGCCACAAAGAAAGACAGATATGAAGTGTTAGAACAAAAATTGGGCCACTCTGAGTCAGTGAAATGGAGCAAGCACAAAAGGCTGACTATCAACAGGTGTCCTTCTTATGAAAGGCACAAAAAATATAACATAAAAAGGCCCCAACATGAATGACAGGGTAGAAAGAGAGGCAATGGTCACATAGGAAAGGGGTGAACCTCGAAAAAAAAGGTTGACATAGATGCTCACTAATTCCCCAAGCCCCATGGCTTTACTGTGTTATAGAATTTGGAATTCATGTATTCCTTTTTAAAAAGTTAAATTTTATGTTGTGTGATTTTTTTTACCATAATAAAATTATTGAAAAAAATCCCACACTCAAGCTCAAGAGCTATGCAAAAAAAATTTTTAAAAATTAAAAAAAAAAAACCAAAAAAAGAAAAACTCATAAAAAGGAATGCTGCAGAAGCACAATTCTTCCCTGAGGAGAAAGCTTTGAGCTTGTTTTTAAGGAAGACAGATGCAAAAACAGGGTACAAACAAGGGCACAAAAAGAGCAAACGATAGCCTGGGGCGACGTGCCTTGGAACACAGCGTTGGAGTCAGAGAACACAGAGCAGTGTCTCCAGCACTTTCCAGTCAGTGTCAGCACCCTTAATGTTACCACCAAGAGTGCAGTCCTAATGTTCACCATTCTGAATAGCAGAATGGTTGCCCCAGCAAAACACCTTCGCAGACAGTCATGAGGTCCTACAGCCAGCCTACGTTTAGTGGGCTCATTCACAGCTGTATCAGCTCGCTGTCTGCTTGCTCTAGAATGCAGGCTGTTACATATCCAGCAAAATATCTCTGAACTATATTATACTGTTTAGAACTTTAGTATAGGTGTAAATATACACACACTCACACATATAGTCCTCACACAATCATATTTTGTGTACTGAAATATGTCTAAGACAGTGTCAGTTGTCATAATGTTGGAATAGTGTCAAAGCCCAGATTGACTCAACCTGTTCGGTTGCTGGCAATTTTACCTTTATTTCTAGACCTTTGGGCACCAAGGGCAATAGCTGGTAGCTAAGCATGCTTCTGAAAGGGAAGCAGGAGCTACCGGGAGAGACCCTCACACCATGTGGTCCTGAGCTAGGCGTGGCCTCAGTCTGGGAAACCTCTTACTCTCCTCCAACCCCCACAAAGAGGCCAATGTCAGAGGAGATTTTTTTCATCAAGAATGGGTTGCTTTAGAGGTATTTGATTTGCCTTAGGGAAAAAAATTACAGCAAAATTTACACACCTATTTACATATATGCATACATACATGTGTGTGTTGATGATGATGATGGCACAAGTACAAATGCATTGTACATAATTCCCAAAGTCAAACTATTGAGGTAACTTTAAGTCCCTCCATTCTGTAGAAAAGACAACTCAGATTCTGAGAGGTTGAGAGACCTGCTTGAGGAGCAGCTGGGGAGCTACACGCAAACCTAGGTCTGCTTAAGGTGTGTGTGGGTATACGCATGTGTGTGTGTCTGCTTGTTTTCCACTCCTGGACTATTTTATATTGTTATGGTTTGGATCCAAAGTGTCCCCCAAAAGCTTCCTACATCTGGATGTTGTGGAAAATCTGTGGATTCCGTACGCTGCTATGAGATGGGGCCTGGTTGGAAGGGGCAGGTACCCAGGGAGGGACCTGGATTGGGTGCATCGCTGAGACATAACCTAGGAAAGGATATGCTAGCCCCACCCTTCCTCTCTCAGCTTCCTGGTCCCCCAAGTCATGAGCAGCTTCTCCCCATCCAGACCTCAGCCATGCCCTTCCACCATTGCCAGCCCTTGAAAAGATTGTGACCTTCTGAAGCTGCGAACTAAAATAAATGTTTGCTTTCTTAAATTGTGAATATTGGACAATGTGTTTCAGCAGCACATAAGTAGCTAAGGTATGTACCAAATGGCAAAGAACTTTTTAAATGTAGAAGATGCAAACTCAGGCCACAAAGTGTTAATAAAATACAGAAAAGAGAAAATTTTTCATTTTTATTGCCATTTCTGTCTGTTTAAAATATCTTCTCTTTAGGTTCTAGCCTTTTGACCCTTATCTTTATTAATGTAATGATTGGAAAGCCTTGGTTGTTTAATTAGAAAATATAGCAGCATTATTCAAACAATTGTCATTACCTAAGCTGTAATGGTCAGAGAGGACAGTCTTAAAACATGGGAAAAAAATGCTTGACACATCTGTCTAATTTAATTGTATTTATTTTCAAATTTCTAAAAATACTCTCTTTGCAAACAGCTTCTGGGCAAAGATTCAAAACAGTAAATCAGCCAGACTGACAACATACTCCTCAGCTTCCCTATTTAGGAAATACCCAAAAGGACATTCCACTTTGTTTTTTAATACCATACTCTTGAGTGATATCTTCTACCTCTTCCTTCTAAAAGGGGTAGCCTTCACCTTGTACTGTAGGAACTCAAAGAGCATCTGCTGTGGGATGGCTGGAAGACATTCGGGGTTCAATCACAGTCCCTCCATCCCCCCAGCTGAGCATGGTCCATGCTCAGCTTCCCATCTCAGAGGCCACCTCACATATATCCCACTATTATCAACTCTGATCTTTGATCACCTGACCATGCTTTAAGAATCTCATCTGTAAGCTGATATGGTCGCTCTCGCATCAGCTGACACTCCTCAGACCTCTATCCTGTCAAGTGCTGTTTCGGGTACATAGGTCATGCACAACATCAGCCGGGACCCTGAGCCACAGCTACTAGGATGGACAGAGAGAAGGAATCTTGGAGCCGGGCGTGGGGATCAGGAAACAGAATTCCAGAGCTGAGTCCTAAGAGTGAGCGCATATTGCCAGGCAACATGAGATCGGGGAAAGGTCCTGACAGAGGTAGTGGGAGAATTAGGAGAAAAGGCTGCATGTGTGTGTCGGGAATCTTTTTTATTAGCCTAAAAGGAGAGGACGGAAGCCAACACTAGGGTGATGCAATGGAACGGGAAGAAAAAAAGGCAAGGACCATTGACTGGGTGTGGAATCAGCAAGATTTGGCTGACGTACTGCAGGGCCCTCTCCAATGAGGATGGAAGCAGAGAAAGTAGAATGCTGAGCTAAGCTGGGACACACTGAGCTGGCTGCATTGGCAGGACACCCTGGAAATGCCAACCATCATGGTCAGAGGGAAGCAGGAAGTTGGGAGCGCCTATAGGCTGGAGGTAAAGATGGACAGAAGACCAGTGGGTGCTGACATTAGTGGATCATGCTTCTCCAATTTTACTGAGTCCACAGATCACATGGGATCTTGTTATATTTCTTTTTAGAAACCTGTTTGGTGGCACAACAATGGAACCTGGAATTCAGCATTTCTAGTTAAGTTCCCAGTAATGCTGGTGTCACTGATCTGCAGATCACATGTAAATAGCGAGGTAGTCAAATGGTTGAGGTACTCAAGACTACACAGAGAAAAAAAGCAGTGAGTGACAATATGGGGACATCTATATTTAAAGGATGGACATAGGAACCAGCCCAAGAAGACACAGAGATGAGATGAACAGAAGAGTAAAGCCCTGTGTCTCAGATGCTGAACATGTCTGGGCTTCTGACAAAGAGAAATAACCAGCATTACCAATGGGAACAAAAGGGGGAAGTCAGACCCAATTGTACAGCAGAGTATGCAACACAGAGACGCGGGTCTGATCTTCAGGAAGAAGTCTCAAAGAGATGGAGACCTCACAGGAAGCCACAATGTCTGCCATCATTGTACCCCAAGTGCAAATATGGTTCCTGTATTTGTTCCTCAAAAAATTTATGTATTTAAGTCCTATGTTTTAGTGCCTCAGAATATGACTACAGTTGAAGATAGGGTCTTAAAGAGGCAAATAAGGTAAAAGGAGGTCATCAGGATGGGCCCAAATTCAGTCTGATGAACATTCTTACAAGGAAAAGAAATTTGAACAGAGTAGAGTAGACACACAGCAGGACAGCCATGTAAAGACACAGGAAGATGGCGACCATCTACAAGCCAAAGAGAGAGGCTTCTGAAGAAGTAACCCTGACAACACCTTGATGTCAGGCAGAGTTTCAGCTCCAGAAATGTGAACAAATTCAACTCTAGTGTTTTGGTACAGCAGAAATTTTAGATGCCTTCTCCTGACATTTCTACCTTTCCTACCCACCTGTATCCCATGAAAGCTGTGACAGTGTGTTATGATTTGGAACTGGAGTGTCCCCCAAACCCTTGTGTACCTATGGATACTGTGCACCGCTGGGAGGTGGGACCCAGCAGGAAGGGTCAGTGCTTGAGGTCTGATGTGGAAGGGTGTGTCCTGGGCCACCTTTCCTCCCAGACTTGGCTTCTTCTGTGAACCTCTGTCTCCAGCTCTGACTCTGACCTCAGACCTAGCTTCAGTTCTGCTGTGTAATTCTACCATTTTCCAGCCACCTACCCATGAGTGGACTGTGACTTTCTGAAACTATAAGCTAAAATAACCTTTTTTCTTCCCTTAATTCGTGAATGTCAGGTATTAAATCACAACGACAAAAAGGTAACTAAGACAACATGGCACAGAAATGCAAGGAGCCAAAAGCACAGCTTCAGGAGAGGAGGGGAGGGGAGGGAAGGGGAGGAGAGGGGAGAGGAGGGGAGAGGATGGGAGAGGAGGGGAGGGGAGGGGAGGGGAGCCATGTGTTGCAAAGATCTTAAAACAGTGGGGACACAGGGCCTTTGCTTTTCTGCTCAAGATGATGTGAATGTTCATTCAGAGCCAGACTCTTTAACAGTCACTATCAAGTCTTGGTAATTTATGTCACTACAAGATGACAACTGACTGACTAGTGTTACAGGGTAATTCAAAGAAACTAGCCAAATCACACACTCCAGATTCACAAGAAAATGCTAAATAATTTCTCCAGCGAGTACTTCCATGTCTGAGCATTGAAGGAATATGAGTACCCCATGTGGCAGTATCCTCTACAACCTCTCAAAAATTCAAATTATGTAATCTAAATAAATTAATGCTCAAACACAACCTATCAGAACACAATTCCAAATGCCACTTTAAAACAATTTGGTTGGGAAAAACAATTAGAGTTTCCTTTTAGAAGTATCAAGATACAGCAAGGTTTTCCAATATTCTTTTAAGATGCCTTGGTATTTTTTTCCTTCTCCAATGTGCCTGCTACCTCAAAGGGCTCCTTTCTCAAAAGACACATTGATGTATGCATGTCCCAGACGTGCGGATGAAAACCTTAAGCACAGAAGGATTTAAGAGGCTAGCCCCCGGCCTTACACACGAGAGATGAGACGGTAGATTTCAACTCAGGTCCCCCTGACAACAAGCTTTGAATTGTTCTAAGCACCTCTTATGAAAGTTTCTTCTTTACTCCTTGTTTTCTGCAATGTTCTTTTTTATACAGATTTGCCTGAACACCATGTGGCCCCCGCAGAAGGATGCATCCAGGACCTGAAAACTCAGCCACACAGGACCTAGTTGGTGACCCCTTGATACACCTGTTGGGGCACAGAGCCACATTTTTCCATCTATTAATCCTCTTTGCTATGTTAATCAATGGGCCTCTAAATCCAATTCAAAGAAGACCATTGTCTTGGGCCTGAATTGTTCATTCTATAATCCGTTCAAACGATCTCCCTGTTTACCTGTAAATTTCAGAAAGAGTCCCAGCTCTTTTATGAACTGTTGTCTCCGTGATCAAAGTGAATCATTCAGCTGGGTGATCGAAGGGATGCGAACTCCCAGCTGGATTTCTTCCCCAAACTGCACAACTCTGGGAACTGAAGCCACAATTTAAAGATAAGGTTCAGCTCAAAAATTCTGATTACAATATCTAAATGGCCTTCACCCACATGGGCTTTGAACAAAGAGCTTTGAAATTAGGAGGAATTACAATAACAGTAAAGACTGTGATCTCACGGGGCAGGGTGCCTGAGCAGTCTCTAACCTGCCGGCTCGCCCTAGAAATCTTAAGGGCACACACACAGCCTGACCCCCACACAAAGGGGACGCTGGGGAGGTGAAGCACAATAGAATGAAGAGGCTGGAAAACACGGCCCTAGGCCTTTGAAAACCTTCCAACTTCTACTCAGCACTGTTTGCCAACAGGAGCTCTGGGAGATTGTAAATTAAAGCATCATTTGGTGACATTCTGTGACTGGGGTGATTTAGTGAATTATGTCTGCAGCTGACACAATGAGCATAACAAACCTCCGGTCTCCAGGGTGGACACAACTCAACAGCCCAACATCTTGGCTTGCTCATCAGGAAGCCTGGTACTCACTGGAGGAGGGCCGACCATCCAACATGTGACTTACTGCGCAGGGTTGGAGTAAGGGCTCTTCAAGGGCACAGAGATCAGAAAAATAAGTCGGTTTTTTGCTAAATAAAAATCAATCATCACAGTCATCAAGAAAGTAACAGACAGCCCTGAGAGCTCATTCAATGCAAAGGGCACTATTTCTAAAGCAACCAAAGACGAGACCTCTGAGGCTTAGCTTGTGAAAGGGGACATTAGGACAGCACTGGGAAAAGTGAAGCCATTGTCTTCTCTGAATCTTTTCTGCAGCTGAAGTTACTGATTCATGCTGAAAAAGTCAGGTGAGACCACCCTTGAAGCCGGTTTTTCAGCGAGTTGTCCTAATGTGACATTTAACAGTAAACTGCCGTGTGTTGTGTATATTCAACTCAACTTTGCTGACCAAGAACTCACCAACACCTGGCCCAGTGGCACAGGCCTAAAATCCCAGCACTCTGGGAGGCGGAGGCAGTAAGTTTACAATACTGAACCCAGCCTGGACAATTTAGCAACGCAATTAGATCCAGTATCAAAATAAAAAGGGCTTTTAAAAAGGGCTGGGGATGTAGTTCAGTTGCAAAGGCCCTCCATCCAATCCCTCCCTGTCTACAAAAATCAGAAACCATGACACAAGTGACTCTGCTACATTGTTTCTGCTTCTTCCATGGTCATCCAGCTGATCCGATTCCTTCCTAGCAGGCCTGACTTGGAGGTGAGAAAGGAGACGGCTGATGGAGGACGCATGTGTCAATTCTGAGGACCAGGAGGGGCTAAGTATTTTAATTCTTTTAATATTAAACCAGGAAAGTGCTCCAACCTTTACCAGGGGAGGGGAGATCTGGGAAGGATGGGCTGGTGAGCAGGTACACTGCAGCCTCTGCTACCAGCACAGAGTATGGACCCCTCATCTTTGTGTCCCTGGACATGGCAACAGCACTGTTACAACAGGGATTGAGTGTCGAGAGTATACACACTCTTTTTACCCTTGTGGTACTAGGGATTGAACATAGCACCTTTGCACAGAGTTGTATCTCCAGCTTTATTTATCTATTTTTGAGACGGGGTCTTGCTAAGTCACTTAGTAGCTCAGGCCAGGCTCGAACTTGCAATTCTCCTGCCTCAGCTTCCCAGAGTTCTAGGACTGCTGATGTGAGCCACCATGCCAGGCTCAGAAATTCTTAAGAGTTTACAGACATCATTTGCAAATGGACCAAGGAGATGCTATTTATCATGTTTGTTTCTTAGGTAACTAAACTTGAGACTTTTCAGCTTGTGAATTCACCCACATTTGTACAGCTAGTGAATGCCAGATCAAGGGCATGAATTAGATCTTTCCGGCTGTGTGGATGGAGCGTAAAAATGTTATCCCTGCCCGGTATAAGGATTGCTCAGGAAGGTTCATGAATTCATGCTTTAAGAACAAATGAATGACCCCAACTGATGGATAAATAAATAAATAAATAATATTTTTATCATGGAAGCTTGTGCCAGACTCGGGCTCTGGATCATAAGATTCTTTTATATGAAGTAATATCTCAAGGACAAAAAAAAATAATAAATGGTTCTTGCTAGTTTATTAGCAACTGATGATAAACTTACTGTTAGCAATTAAAAATATAAAATATTGAGTGTAGCTCAGCTATATATACTTGAGCAGGACTAAGGCTATGCAAGACATAATGCAGACATCAACCATGGTTTACAAGTAACAAAAGCATGCTCATGTTTCACAACAAGACAAAAATATCACAGCATTTGAAGAAACAGAGCAAAGGCACCTTACAAAAATTCATAATTTTTTATAAAACTCAAGTAGAAATATTTAAAAAGATGATCACCATAAAAAGAAAATATACTTTCCCCTAATAGTTAGCCATCAATTAAATCAAAAATATCAAAAAACAATAAAACAAGCTTATTATCATTGTATCTTATATCACTTGAGAAATCTTGACCAAAGGAAAAGGAAATAAAAAGATAATCATTAAATAGAAAAACTACTCTTCCTAGGTCACATGTTTATATAGCTAAAAAATCCAACGGTATGTTGTATAAATGATCAAGAACTTTAAAATTTAGGAGTTTGGATGCAAGATGAAGATTACCAAAAAATCTACAAATCATTTTAAGAATTATTTTCAGCAGCAAACAGAAATGACAACATGTAAAATATTTCTAATGAAATATTTGGTGACCTATATAAAGAGAGCCGCAAGTTGTAAGGAGAGACACGCGAGAAGCCCTGCAAACGGGGGGAGAGGGGTGCTGCGTGGGGTGGCCATGTGCTGCCGAGTGCGCGGTCTTCTCAACTCAGTGTGTGGTTAGCGCAATTTTAGTAAAATCCCTAATCTGACTTTGACAAGGTGATTCTGCAATTTGCCTATAAAGATACATAGAATCTTTTAGAATTTTTGAAAAGGAAATATGTTGTGTGTTATAAAGCTATATATTTCAAATAACATGGCATTTGTGCAAAAAATAACATTGAGGGAGTGCTTCTTTTGTGGTCCTATCCCACACAGAGCTGTTCCCCCTCTGTCCTTCCTTCATTTCTAAATAATGAATTGTTGCTGTACCCAAAAAAGGCATTGGAAGTATAATAAAAAAAAATTATTGTGTTATCTGTTATATTCTCACAGAATGTAACAATTCAAAAAAAAGCCAAGATTTCTCAATAATTCTGAGAAGGTAATCAATTAGTAGTTAGAATCACAATAGAGTTAATAGTTACCTCATTTCCTATGTGAAAAGACTCTTCTAATTAATTAAAGTATATATGTAAAAATTAAAATAAGATTCAGTTTAATTCTCTTTTTTGGAGGAGTCTTCAATTCCCCCTCATGTTAATGACAAAACTGAAGGCAGCAGGATTGTCATGAGTTCTAGGCCAACCTCGGCTACATAGTGAATTCAGAACCATCCTGGACTAGAGTGAGACCCTGTCTCAAAAAAAAATTTTTTTTTGAAAGAAACATAGTAACTTGTAGAAATTTAAAATACTTGTTGGCATAGTTTGACCCAGTAATTTCATTTCAGGGACTCTATCAAAATTAAATAATTTTAGATACAGAAAGTACTCTATGAAGGATAATATTAAATGTTGTCACAAATGTAATAGTGAAAAGGTACAATAGATCACTAATTTCCAAAGGATGATATTTGTGGAAAAATGACATTGAAGGGACCCCCACTCAGACAGTGAGAGCTTCTACTCCTCTGTCAATGAGTTGAATTATAACCCCCCAAAGTGAATTCTTAATCCCCAGAACCTGTGAATAATTGATTATTTGAAAACTCGGTCTTTGCGTAAGTATTCAAGTTAAAACAAGGTCATCCTGGGTTAGGATGAGCCACTGTGCAATGAAACTGGTGTCCTTAGGAGAGCAGAAAGAGACCTAGAGTCACACAGGCAGAGCCCCATGTGAGACACAGGCCAAGATCAGAATGATGCATGTCTAAACCAAGGACACCTACGACTGCCAGTGATGTTTGACAGCTAAAAGAAAGGCTGGGGAAAACGTCAAAATTCCTCCCCCAGAACCTCCAGGGAGAACATGGCCCTACTCACATGCTGACTCTAGATGTTTAGCCTTCAGTCGTGAGAGAAGCCGAGTCTGGTGGTACAAGTCTTTAGTCTCAGCACTCTTGGAGGCTAAGGCTGGAGGATGGCAAGTTGAAGCCCCACTTAGGCAACTTAGCAAACTTTCAGGACCTCATCTCAAAATCAAAACCAAAAAAAATGGGCCTTGCACGTAGCACAGCATAAGGGTTTTGGGTTCTGTCCCCAGCTTTGCACCAGAGATAAATAAATAAATCATAAATAAATATCAGAAAATAAATGTCTTTGTCTTAAGCCACTTTACGTAGTAATTTGTTATTGTAGCTCAAGGAGAGAAATACAAAGAGTAACATGTTCATGTTAGTTGAGAAGCAATTTTTCAATGAAATTTATATTCACTAAAAAAATTAAAACTAATTTAGCAAAAGGATTATACGATAAACAAACAGGAGAAGTGTAAAACTAAATGAAATTATAAATGCAATACATTGGAAACATTTCATCAATACACAGAAAAACAAGGCTGGAAGAAATTTCAACAAAGCATTGAAAGTGATGGTTTTTGTATTGTGAAGCATCAGTATATTTTCTATTTTTCTGGAGTTATTAATTTTCTTTAATGAAAATAGCTTTCGTATTATAATAGTTGGTTGAAACTTATCAAGACTTAAGCTTAAGGAAAAGAGTAGCCTGCATATTATAATGTCCTGGCCCTGAAATTGACAGGCCTGAGCAAAACTGGCCTTCCATTAACAACGAAGAGGGCGGGATGTTAACAGTCAACTAAAAATGCCTGTGCCATGTCTTCAATCATTCAGTCTGCAAAGGCAAAATGGTACCATGGACTAGTGACTTAGAAACAGCAACTTTGGTTTTGATTATTTTTGATTATTCACTATATCATCTTATACACACAGTTCCCCTGTTATACTTGTGATCTCTTGCATGATCTTGGCCTCCCTCTAATATTTAGTTGAGTCTTCATTTCTCCCATATGTGAGCTTACAGGTATGGTTTCCTGTGATATTATATCATTGTTTACTTAGAGGTTGGAATTCAGTAAATACTTGCTCCTCTCCCTCACAATCCTTGAGGAAGGAATACACCACCTGAGCCTTCATGCTAGAGCTGGTAATGTGATTGCCTTCATCAAGGAGGTGTAAGCAAGCATACATCATTATTCTTGCTTTTTTCAAGCATCCTCATTAGAAGTACATTCCTTAAACAACTACTGGTCTCAGAAAAATGACAGACCTGTGAGGTCAGATCTAAAAACCAAAGTTGTGGCCTAAAGACATGAGAAGTTCAGCTATGACACTGCCAACTTATTCCTATCACTTGAAAAAAATGCCACCCAGTTGAAGAGCAGATTTATGACTTAGAAATAAACATTTATTACTGTAAACAACTGATATTTGTTGATTTGCCCCTCAGGAACAAGTGGCTGACATACAGTCCACCACTTCTGAGAACTGCTCACTACTTCCTGGCAGCAGAGAATTTTTAGTTTTCAAGTGTTACTACTTTGTTTACTTACTATTTTTAAAATGCATTTATTGCATTGTATTGTTTTGTTCTACCACTTTTAAAAGTAATATGAAAGTGAGATATTTTAAAGATTCCTTAGGCTACCATCTTGAAATTTAAAATATGTGAAGGACATTGGACGAGTCATGGGATTATTTTAACTGGCTTCTTTAGGAAAACTCTGAGAAATTTGAAGGACAGCCAGAGAATTTGGAGGCTACAATTACAGGAATCACCTCTAAATTTTAATGAAGGGTTGCTCCAGAAGTGACACAAATGTGCCCCCTTCTGCTCACAGATACCACTGTTGTACCCCTAATGCTGGTGACAGCTCTGGAACTTGTACCACCACCACCTCAGTACACTGAGGGGCCTGCCATTAGTTTTTACCGGGACAGACTCAGCCCAACACCTACCTTCTTATTGCATTAATCATCTCTCAGCTAGGAACTCTGGAAAGGTGATTGTCTCTCACCTTAGAGAAGAGTAAGCTCAGAATGTAAGAATAGCTTCCAACTAGAAAGACAGCTTAATGGTTGGCAGGGACGCCTTACAATCACTGATTAGTTACACCGGAAATAAAATCAAAGTAAGACGTAAACAAGGACTGTCTGTACATGGAAAGGATCACAGGCTACAACTCTCCATTTCATTAACTGAGATAATACAGGTGCTTGTGGTAGAGTATTTGCATCCAAACAGGCAATTCAACAAATGGGAAGGTGGTCGTAAATAAACCTACAAACACTTGCTACAAGATAAAACTCATCGCTGCATGACTCTAGGCTTTTAGCCTTGCCTTTAATTCCAGCACACATTGCCTTGTCTTTCTGTTCAAATGTCTGTCTCTTGGGGTTTTTTTTATTACCTCTAATCTTCCAGAGCAATGATTTCATTTTGCAGTCAAGCCTGCCAGAGCCTTGCCAGCCGTACCTCCTTAAGCCTTACCACTCTGGCCCACTGGCTAACAATCTCACCTGACAAGGGTGATTGGTGTCGATCAAGATTTTAGATGGAGAAATATGGTAGACCAGTCATTCTCAAAATTGTAATTTGAGATGTTGAAAGAAAGTAGGCCCACCCATGCCCATATTGATAAATTACAAGGTTTCTGTGCCACTTCTGATCTCTTTAAACTACTGAAATTTTATTTTTGAAGAAACAGGGAAGGGCAGGTATAAATGAATGATTTTGCTATAGAAAGCAAGAAACAAGAAAATTTTATAACTTTGTTAATGTAAAAATCCATTAACATTTTATGTTTTTGGAAGATTGGGTGATGTGATTGACTGCATTCATGAAAATGTTCAAATATGTTTAAATGTTAAAAATATTTACTGTGCATAAGTCACGTGCTAGGGTAGGTTGGGTCCTGGGGGAAGTAGGAAATAGAGTCAATAGGGTTCAAAATCTGCATCATTTCAACTATGTCTTCCAATCAGATGACTTAAGATCAAGGACTGCTTCATCTAAGAAAAATCAACATCACTCTGTAAAGATGGAAAGAATCAGGAAAAGGAGAAAGCATAGGATGACAAAAGACAGAGTCTAAGCCCATATGTTTTTGAAACAGAGTCTGAAACCATTGTCTATATGTCGGAGGTTTATTTTGGAATGTGAACTTTAGAGGCAAAAGTGAGGGAAGAAACAGGAAAGGAGGAATGAGTCACCTCCTGCTCTTCCCTTTCTCCTGCGCGCTCTTCCTGCCTTCCCGCCTTCTCAGTGGCATGTTTCACCCAGCCACCTTTGGCAGACAATGACAAGGGGGAAAACAGAAGGAAAGAAGGAAGGAAGGAAGGAAGGAAAAATACAAGGTTACAGTGGTAGTGATTTGGGATCAAAAGCGCCTAACAGAACCACCAGTCCTATGTTGGATCAGTAAGTCTTCTCTTACTGATTATCTCACTTTATCTTCCAAAAAGCCCTAGAAGATGACATTCTATTCGCGGTATCATTGTGCTTGACACTGTGGGACCTGGAGTCAGAGAGCTGGAATGAAACCTTGGCTCCATCGCTCATGAGCTATGGGACCCCAAGCAAATTACATAGCATTTCTTTATGCATAAGTCTTCTTGTTTGGGAAGGAGATAGTAAATGTAGCACCCGTTTGTTGTGAGGATTAAATGAGTTCTTATCTGTAAAGAACTTAGAATGGGTTTGGCATATAGTAAGTTCGCTTGGTATGCTCGTAACTCGGCACAAATTTCAAATGCCTCTTGGTTCGTAAAATATGAGAAGTGCCCACAGGAGCAGAATGACTTTGAAACTCTGCATTGGAAGATCCTCAAATAGAAAAGGTCCTAAGCATGGCCGTGGAGGAGCCAATGAAGCAGAACTCAGCCAGGAATATTTGGAACGGAGGGTGGGGCTCAGCTGGGAAAGCGTGTTTTGCACAAATACACATTTCACTGTTCAGCAGCTTCTTCCCCGACATCGTTGCCCTAAAACGTACAATCTCCATTCTAGGCCAGGTGCCAGAAATTCCCTCCCCTTTGCCTGATGAAAGAGGGTTGCCTTCTCCCTGGCCGTTTGCAGGGAAATGAAAGCCAAGATTCTATTTTAGTCCAAATGCTCAACATTTATGGAAATGTGTTTGGCTAGTTTACAAGGGACAACCCTCCTCTCTCACTCCCACTGGGATATGTTAGAAACTCTCCCGGTTCTTTTCATTGCTGCCCACACCAACGCTGTGCAGAACGGCCAAGAAGCCTCCTCTTACCCACTCCCTTGGTTCTGAGAGATCTGTGAGGCTACCCACATTTAAACAAACAATAGAACAAGTAAGTGGTCCCCGTCTGAAGCCCCATAAGCCTTATTTAACACAACTGGGACTAGGGAGTCATATAGGAGAGCAAGTGCATATTTTTGTAGTGTGCAAGGCTGTGTCTCAGCTGACTACCGAAGTCTTCAGCCTGGAATGAGGAGGGAGACAGGCAGAGCAGAGGAACTTGGGAAGTATATTAAACATTGGCAGAAAGCAAACATTGCAAAATGTGTGTGTTTATTTATTGATCGGATTGGATACACCCAGGCATCACTTCTTCCCTCTGGGAGCAACTGGAAGAACCACAGAAAATGAGACAGACTCCTAGCTTGCTTTTATAGCTTGCACTCATCCCACACACGTGCCAACTCAAGTTGTCTATCGCATGTTCTCGGTTCTCACACCCAACCTCAAATCTCAATACTAATTCTGTTCATACTCGCAGATCTTACGAGTAAACTGGACTCATGTTTCTTAGCGTTTGTAACAAGGAGCCCAAAAGCTCATTTCTGGACTCTCCCCTGCCTGTAGATTCTGCCCCTCCATTCTCAAAAACACATGCATATACCCCAACATATCCTGCCACATTTCTCAGCTGAAGAATTTTACTACTCATTCTTGCAAAGCCATTTAAGCATTCTGAGAACTGCAAAGAAATTTCTAGATAAAATCTTCAAGAATCACAGGTCTCTCTTGTTTCTCCCATCTAACCTGGCTTTCCTCTTTCTCACCCATGGAATGCCAGCTTTCCTCATCTCTCAAGCTTTAACTGTGTTCTTGTTCTTGCTACTAAATTTCAATGATCCCAGCAACCTTCCTTTTTTCCTTTTCCAATGGGATCTGCTGCACCTTTTGTGTTGCTTTAGGTGTAAAAGGCCAGGAATTCAGCCTTCAGAACCCATTCCTCTTGTTTCTCAGGCAAAACCCAGAAGCCAGGAGAAATAAAAAAAGCAGGGAGGTGTTCCTGATCCTGGGTGACTGTCAAAGTAATCATTTGGCTTGGCCTCCTCTAAAAAACACAGAGATGTGTGTGATGATCAATTTACAAAGCTTTCCACCACCTGGGAAGAAAAGGACAGTTGACAACTTTTTAGGGTACACTTCCAGCATGTTTATGCTGGTTGTGAAACATAATCTATGAATAATTTTTAGACACAAAGTATGGATTGAGATCAACCACCATCCTGGGGCACGGGGACAAAATCACCCTGCCATGAGTGGCCCTGGGCCATGCACTTGTGCTTTCCAGCCTCCATTATTCATCCACACAATGGAATGTTGGCAGAGTACCATCAGGTTGTAGCAAGGATCACATGAGATCCTGCACTAAAGTAATAATACAGTAAACTATTCATTGAACACTAGACAGAGTGTTTTGAACCCCATTCCCCAGCAGAAAAATACTGAGCCTTAGAGGATGTATTGGTGAGGGTTCCCATTCCAGGACACACTATCCAATACCCACAACCTAAAGGAGAAGTGTGATTTGGCTTACAGTCTCAGAGACTCAAGGATTCAGTAATGTTCAGATCATCTGGCTTCAAGGTGGGAATGTCATGTGGAAAAGCCAGTGGAACAACTGCATAGTTCATGGTGGCCAGGAAGTAGGGCAGGGAAAGAGTGCTAGAGAGGAATGGCAACAGACCCCAAGGCCATGCCTGCACCCCCCCACCAGACACACCTAGAAGTATGCTCCACCAAGCCCCTGGCCAAATTCAAGGCAAATCAAACCAGAACTCTGTCTTTACCACCAAAGTGGAGTTAAAAAACTTGCCATAGTGAAACAGATACTAAGTCACAGACCCAGGCTCAGAACCCCATCTGTTGATGGCAACAATGATATTTTCCTCACTTTGCCACAGCGCTTACGCTGCACCAGACATCAAACAGCATTCCTTCTTTCCAGGCCACAACATAGAAAAGTTCATGTTGTCCTCTTTCCTGAGTGCTCAAGGAACTTATGCTGAGTGCTTTCTGATTGGTCTGTTTTCCTAAGCCATTTATTATCTGGTGAATACATTCGTTGATTTTACAAAGACCACAGAGATATGAAACCTGGTACTGCCAATGGTTCTGTTTCGAATGGGCAAGGTCATGTCAACACCTCGAACTCAGGGTGTAGTTTGACATGTCTTTAGAGCCAATTTTACTTAACACCCAGAGTAATCAGCATGTTCAACTGTTACCCAAGAGCAGTTAGGAAAGCCTTAAGTCCATAACAGCCCAGGTGGCAGTGACATTTTTCCCTCCCCTTTCCTCTAGCAGTAAGCAAATCAGCTGCCCTAAGCTCAACAAATGCCTCGGGGCAGTTCTGGACCACATACCCCATCTTGCTAATCTCTCTCTCTCTTTCAGTTCATTCTTTCATTCTTTTTCTTTCTTTATTTATTTTAGTTACTGATCTGTGCAAAGCACTGAGCTGGACTCTGCACAGAGCATAGAGATGGGTGTGAAGGGACTCTGCCCTCCAGGCATTTAAGTTTCAGGAAGTGGATTAGACAATAGCATAATTAGCAGTCTGCTTATCCCAAGAGTTGTTCAGATAAAGGGATGTTGAAGACGGAAGAATAGAGAGAAGAGGAAGATGTATTTATGGAAGAGCTTTTGGGCTCCAGGGCTTACATTTTTAACTCTTCCCCAACGATATGACCTTGAGAAAGAAGAAATTCTAGCATCAGCCTTGCACCAAACTTAAAATATCTACTTAAACAAATATATTCTCTCTTTCTCTCTGCTAATTATCCAGAACTCCAGCCGGACAGCATGAGCAATCCCAGACAAGCAGTGTTCCACTGGAAGTTTTTTCATGGTCTAAATATTTTAGTCTTAAATAGAATCAAGTTGAGGCTATGAAATGTGCTAATTAATTTTACCTCTAAGTTGGGGGAAGTGGCACACATGCCTGGAATACTGGCATGTGGAGAGGCTGAAGCAGGAGGATCACAAGTTGAAGCTCAGCTTGGGTAACTTTGACTGTTTCTCAAAATTAAAAAGAAAAGAAAGTATTTTTTTAAAAAGAGAGGGCTGGGCAACATCACTTAGGACCCCTGAAAGGCATTCTTTAATAGGAGCTTTTACCCTTCTGTTCTTATTTTCCTATTCTCAGTGTTATAAAAAAGCTACCATCTTTATAACTTGCAGATATAAAATAAGAAAAAGATGAGAATCTAGCTCTGTGAGAAGGCACTGGGATAAATCTCCAGTGATAAACACACACACACCCCGGACATATCACTAGGCATTGTTTCTGGGTATGCCTGTAAGGGGGTTTCCAGAAGAGAATTAGTGAACTCAGTAAAGCAAAAAGCCTTCCTCAATATAGATGAGGCATCACACAATCTACAGAAAATCTGAATGAAACAAAAGGGTGGAAAAAAGTTGAGTTAGGTGCCCGGCTGACTGCTGAAGCTGAGGCCTGCATCTTATCCTGCCCTTGGGGCTCCTGGCTCTCGGGGCACCTGATGTAAGAAGCTGTGCCCTGCCTCCACCCTGGTTTTCAGGCTTTTGACTTACATTTCACTCCATCAGGTTTACAGACAGCAGATCATGGGCTGTCTAACCACTATAGTCCGATGTGTCACTAATTTACAGACTGACATAGATATGGGTATGTATACACAGATGTGACACAGATATAACCCAAATATAAATATAATACAGACATGAAGATGTGCATATTCTGCTCGCTCTGCTTCTCTAGAGAACTATAACTAATACACAATGGGCAAGCATGATTGAAAACTATGATGAACTTGTACATGTTTTAAGAAATTCATTGCAGTAGAAGACCCTGCCATTAACCCTCTTTCTTCAAGTTACTCCCCCTCTTTAAACCCACTTATCCTATCATTCAAACCACTTTATAAAGCGGTTCTAGAAGTCCTCTTTAGTAAGTGTCTTTACGAAGGGCAATCAAAGATATGGTGAGTGCTGTTACCAACTGCCATCCAACAAAAAGCCAGCGTCCTGCAAATACTATGCCGTGTACTCATCCATCTATTGACCGGATCTTGCCCCATGTAACCCTGGCTGTTGTTCAAAGTTGCAATGACCCTAAGAGGTAAACACTGCAAGTCAGTTCATGACATTGAAGCACCTGTGACTGCACAACTAATGACACTCATGAAAAAATAACTTCCAGAAGTGCTTCAGAAAGTGCCAAGAGTAATGGGGAAAGCGTGGTGGCAGGTGACATTTTAAGAGGGATTAATGGCAGTGCATCTTTTACTATAGTAACATTTTTAAAATTAAAACCTTCACCATATATTTTCTATTCTTTCTAGTTTTTAAGTCCTTAGGAAAAATGCTTTTTCCTTTCCACAAAAACAGAGTTAAGAAGACACACTCACTTTCCATGCCTAAACAGATCGCCTCACGCCCCAGCATTTGGACCACTTGTGGCCAACTCAGGGCTTTCTTTTGTTCCTTTGGCTTCCTGAGGCCTCATACAGGAAGCACTAGGCTGGCTGACTCAGCCCCACAGTCTCCCACTGGGGCTCACTCGCAGGCTTTTTCATGCCCTATTGTTTCTCAAAAGGTAAACAGGGCTGTTCTGCAAGCTGGAGCTCCTGAGTCTCAGGTTGGTGCATTGAATGAGCAAGTAAAGGAAACAGGCTCATGAGCTCACCTTAAGAGCAGCGTATTCTCTCAGGTTGCCTGAACACAAAGAAAAGACACATTTGCACTTCGAAGGCCTAGCTGCAAATAAGTTTCCTCCTCACTTAGACTCTACTCCTCTCTTCACAAGCTCGTGCTGTCTACCTGCTGAAAATAGAGTTCATGTTTGCAGTAGTCTGCTTCATCTCACTGTAACAACTATCTCAAGTAATCAGTCTACAATGAGAAAAGGCTTATTTTGGCTCACAGTTTTGGAGGCTTCAGTCCGTGGTCAGTTGGCCCAATGGCTTTCAAGTCCGCGGTAAGGTGGCATGTCACAGAGGGGAGTACATGGCATTGCAAAACTGTTGACTGCTTGGCTGGAATTGGAAAGAGCAGAAGAGACCAGGGTCACGCACTCTCTTTCCAGGGCACAACTTCAATGACCAAAAACCTCCTGCTTGGAGGTTTTAAAGGTTTCATCACTTTCCAGTAGCACCATGGTTACGGTTTAAAATCTAAAATGCTCCCCCACACCTGCGTGCTTGCAATGTGATTAGACCGTGGGAGTGTGGTGCCCATTAGTGAATTACTTCCTTGTTGATTTCCTGTACTGCTAGGAGGTAGAGCCTATGTGGAGACTTGGGTCACTGGAAATCTGGCCTTGAAGGATGTATCTCTTTTTCTGGCTCCCTCTCTCTCTCTCTCTCTCTCTCTCTCTCTCTCTCTCTCTCTCTCTCTCTCTTTCTCTCACTCTTACTCTCTCCCCACTCACCTCTCTTCCTTATTGCCATGTTGACTGAGAAGCTTTCCTCCACACCAGGCCCTTTCCCTGTGGAAGAGCCGTCTATGGACTGAAACCTGTGAAAATTTGAGCTAAAATAAGCCCGTCCTCCTTTCAGTTGTGGGTGTTCAGCATCACGTCACAGCCACAGGAGAGTAACTAAGACCACCATGCTATGTACTCCAAGTCTTTATCACATAGGCCCTTTGGGGGATATCCAGGTCCGAAGTATGGCAGTGTCAGCAGAAGGCCATTTAGACCTTGATAGAATTGCCTACCAAATTATTTTCTACATTTACATATTGCTAATAGCATTATTTTCTTAACATATTTTACTTGATCATAAGTAAATTCACTTTTAAAGCTTAGCATGGCCCTAGGCTATAATATCTACACAATCATAATTTGCTAGTCTAAGTTGATATTTTAATACACGTTGAAATAAATGCATGACTGTCAAAATAAAACTGGTAATTGACCCACTACTGCTCAAAATCTTCCGGCTTGCCACTGGGGATGTGTGCAGACCACACTTAGGGAGCTGCCTTCAGATGCTACAGTTCTCTGATGAGCACGGAGGAGGTTTGAATCTGTGAGAAAGGAGGAAGAGGTGGTACTGATTCTCATGGAAACCACAGAGCTGGGAAATAGATGCAACTAAAAAATGCAGGAGCACAGCAGGAAGCATAGGTTCAAAGGCTTCTAAATAAATAGAAAAGCCAAGCTGGTCCCTGGAGAGAGGAATGTGTCTACTCAGGGCTTGTTTTTTTCAGCCAGTGAGTAAATTTGTTTCTATGTAGAGTGGAATGTTGTTTTCTCACTCACTTGAAAAAAAAATGAAAGCATATTTGCGTGACTGTTCTAACTGGCTGGTGAGGGCACTGGCCTTCACTTTCTATTCCCAAGTTTGCATTAGTAACTTCGGGTAATTGGATGAAAGAGGTGACACCATTTTATCATATGTTCTACAATGTATATATGACCTGAATTCAGGTGACCTGAATCCATTCATAAAGAAAAAGATACAAAATACTGCTAAATTCCAAGCACTACCTTTTTGTATGAGAGAACTTAAAATGTCACTGAAGTTTCTAGTGTATGCTTAACATATGCATTTAAGTTAGAATGGGCGTTGTCTCAAGGTATTACAACGCAACGTCTTCCCCCCAGAAGAGTATCTTGATTGCAGATTCTGATGTTTCCCAAACCATAAAAAGAGATGAGCTCTGGGAAAATTATAGATGTTTGTAGTGTTTATTTTCAGTTATGTAACTTTGCATTTGAATGCCTTTTCCCCTTTCAAAATACTTTTTAAATATTCCTTATGGTACTGTAACCCATATTCAAGTTTGCTGGAAACACTCTCCATCACCCTAACAAAGATTCCAGCATACTTTCCCATACGAAGGAGACCTTTTACACAACCTTGATGAGCAAGGTATGTTAGCTAGCTTTCCTTCTTGGTGATCAAATACCTGAGAAAAACAACTTAGAGGAGGAAAGATTTATTTTGGCTCATGGTTCCTGAGATTCTGGTCCATGGTCACCTATGCCTGTGAAAAGGCAGAAGTATCCTTGTGCAAGGACATGGCAACTGGGAAGCAGAGACAGGGGGACAGAATCAGACAGGAAAGGGGTAGGGATGAGATATTTTTCCTAAGATCAAGCCTTTATGATCCACTTAGGCCATGGACCCTTCTCCCATTCAATTTTCAATCATGCCATCATGATTGCATCAGTGGGTTAATCCATGGTCAAGTAAAAAGCCCTTGTGATTCAATCACCTCCCAAAAGCCCTGCCTCTGAACATATGAGACTTCTTAGCTATAAACTCTAACATAAAATGTTCACAGGAAGGGCTCTGACATCCTTTATCTCTGACAAGGATGCTTTCCAGTTCCCCTTTTCTTGGAACAATTTGCAGTCTGTGCTCTTGCAGGAAAGATGCAGTAAAAGGACAAGAATCAGGCTTACTGGGAAGAGTATTCTCTTCAGAATAGAGCAAGCCAACTTCCTATCCCATGTCAGACTCTCTTAGCTGTTTGTCGTAGGATAAGTTAACTTTTCTCACCTTGCATCCTCTGGCAGTTTTTAATGCTAGTGTATTTGTAAATGCCTCAGGCTCCTGCTTCTTTGGCTTATGCCCTCATTGCCAGTCATCCTGGGCTTTCTTGGGGAGCCTGAAGTCCATGGTCAGAGAACTTCTAGCTGGGGACTTTCTCCTTGTGTTCTGCGAGCTGAAGGCTTTGAATAACTATCTTCTTTTCAAACCTTTGTTTTCTAATCTACTCAATGGGGCAATAAAACCAACCTCAGGGGTAACTATGGTGACTGTTCAATAAATAAAAGTGTATGACATTTCTAACTGACCAAAAATGCTCATTGTCTTTGCTCTTCATACCAAAGGGATTCTGGTTTAACTAAATGATAGCTTTCCTTTCCATCATTTAAATACATGTTTTCAAGCCTAAGACTCAAATATACCTCCCAACACACACACACACACACACACACACACACACACACACACGTGCATGCACACATGCACACACACCTCTGTAAAGCTTTGCCACAATGCTGCAGTCCAAAGGTCAGAGCTCTTGTTAATATGGTGGTCCCTAACGTTAGAAAAGTATGTCTTTAAAAGTACACAGACCTGTGCTGCCACCTTGTTATCCCTCTCCTGTACTTCCTTCCTGCCATCACACTGGATTTACAATGTGTTTGAGTGAGTTGACGAGGCCCAGGGACCAGCCCATCTCTGAACCAGACTAAGGAGGAGGGGTCAGGCTGCCGAGCTCCATGGGGGCCAACTCCATTCCTGTTCAAAATGTGTGCTGTGTGCTGGCATTCTGGGGGGGAAAGAACTTTTTGCTCAGCTTTACAGTTTTTTAATGGCCCCCCAGTCATTCGAGCCCGAAAGTACAAATCTGAGCTCATGCCTGACAAGGATTTAAAAAACAGCCTATTTTAATTGCATAAATGTTCATCTTTGTCTTGAATGGAAAATAGAATACATAGATCTGACGAAGAATGCTGCCTAGATTGCTATCATTAAGACTTTCTGTTCAAATGCCCCACACACGGACCACAAGCCAGTCAAGGTTTCTCCTTGCAAATGACTTCCAAAAAAACAAAACCACCTTACACTGTTCTATATTTTTGTCTTGTTTAATTGTTAAAAGAAAAAATATGCATCTTTTTATATAGACTATTAAATACCCCGTTCTTCTCAACATCTCGGTGAGGTTTTGTGTGGTTTTCGTGCATTGCCATAATACGAGTATCAAGGAGAGGGCTGCGACACGGTTCCCGGGCGGAGTTCTCGGCTACCATGTGCAAGGCCCTGGACTTGACTGCTAGAACTACAAAGAAATAAATAAAGGTATCAAAGAGGAAGCTCAAAGGGCCCAGAGACCACCATTGCCAGGACATTGGAAGAGTGCTTTGAGTTCTCTTGCAAACCTGAAATTGCCATTGGTTAGAAAGAGTTTTGTTTTAAGGAGGAACAGTTTTATTTTTACCAATTAAAAGCTAAATATTTAGACCTATTGTAAGTTGAATTATATTTCCCCCAAAGATATGAGCTACTCCTTACCTGTGGGCCCTGAGGATGTGCCCACATGAGCAAAGTGGGTCTTTGCAGAAGTAGTCAAGCTCAGATGAGGTCATATTAGATTACAGAAAGCAAACAACCCAATGACTGACATTCTCATAAAAAGGCCAAGCAGAGATCAGAGATGCAGACTCACAGGAAACAAAGCCAAGCGCAGACCGAGGCAGAGGTCCATCAGAAAGTGGCAAAAACAATGGGTTAGGTGTGTTCAAAGTGGGGTTCTAAGGAGGTTAATGGCAATGTGTTTTTAACTCAAAAAAATTTTAATGTAAACATTCACCATAGTTTTTGACTTTACTTCACACATTAATCTACACTGGATGCAGAGAAAACAGCTACCACAGTAACTGGCAACTTCTCCATTTACTATGATATTTGCAGTAGAATTTGAGATAAGACCATTCTATACCTATTTTTCTCAGAGTTTTCATCATGAAAGGGTGTTGAATTTTATCAAAGGCTTTTTCTGCATCAACTCGGATTACCATGTGGTTTTTGTTTTTGCTTCTGTTGATGTGATGTATTACATTGATTGATTTATGTATATTCAAACCAGCTTTGCGTCCCGGGAATGAGGCCCACTTGGTCAGGTTGTATGATCTTTCTGATTACTTGCTGGATTCTATTTGCCAGAATCTTGTTAAGAATTTTTGCATCTATATTCATTACGGATATTGGTCTATAATTTTCCTTCCTGGTTAGGTCTTTATTTAGGCTGTTTCTCTTTGAGTCATCCATCAGCTGTTGTAACCATTCTCTCTCTTCCTTTTGGGTTTGCTTTCTTCACTGCCTTATGTTCCAATTCAAACAGTTTATCTTCTAGGTCTGATGTTCTATTCTCAAAATGTTCAAACTGGTTACTTATTTTTGTGTGTTTTTCACATCGTGAAAGTCAACTTTCATTGCTTCCATATTTCTTCTGAATTCTTCCCTAATTTCTTCTATTGCCTTCATTATCTGCTGCTTCCTATCTTCTTGTCAATGTTTGCTGATAGTATAGCTATGTTCCAGCACAGCACTTTCATTTCCTGTTTAAATTCTAAGAATTTCTGGAGCCACAGATTATCATCTTTTTTGCCTCTTCTGTCTTTGGGTTCTGCTATTTCAAGATCAGTGGTAGTTTTCTGGGGTGTACCTTTCTGTAGGTATTTTATTAGCACATTTCCTCAAGGTTCTGTTAGAGTGAGTTGAAGCTCCAGTATTGTTGATGAGCTCTATTTCTTTTCCTGATATTCTTAAATTATGCTCTGTTTTAAGCACTACCTGGCTGTCTCTGGCACAGAGGAGGCATGGAGCACACAAAGTTCCAGTCCCACCAGCTCCCAGGTACAGGCGGGGCTCTGCCAATGGTTACCTGGCTATCTCTCTAATTAGGCATTTTTCAAAAGAAGAAATATAAATGACTAATAGATATACAAAAATCTTCATAACATCATTAGCCATCAAGAAAACTCAATTCAAACCCACAGTGAGATAGCACTTCACCCCAATCAGACCAGTTATCACCAACAAGTAAAAGAAAATGAAAAACAAACCATTTGCTAGAGAAGATGCAGAGAAAATAGAACTCCTATACTCCCAGTGGGAATGAAAATTAATTCAGCCTTATGAACAATAATACAGAATTTCCTCAATAAATTAAAATAGGTCCACCATAAGATCCAGCTATTCCAGGTCCTGAGACACATACATATATCATATATCTATCATGTACATGAGAAATACAGATATATATATAAAATGTATATATACATTTATATATATAGGTATATATACATGTATATATATATATACATATATATATACAAGAGAGAGAAATCAGCATATCAAATAGATGCCTGCATCCCATGTTTACTGCAGCAGTTTTCACAATAGCCAAGATCAGAAATCTACCTAAGTGCTCATCAACAGATGAGTAGATAAAGGAAATGTGATTTCTATACAGAGTGGAATATAATTCTGCCATAAAGAGGATTTGAGATCCTGGTATTTGGGCAAAATGGGAGGAACTGGAGATCACTGTGTTTAAGTAGAATAGACCAGGCTACCTATTCTTCCTTGTATATTAATAGACATACCATAAGCATTTTATGGTAAGGAAGCTGAAAAAGTAACAAATAATGGCTATCAAAATGGTCTTAAAGATGTATAATCAGTCTCTGATTTTCTACAGCACAGTAGTTGCTTGTAATATACAACAAACTGTTTTACATTAGAGAAGAACTGGGGGGAAAAAAAGGAATTCAAACTTTCCAAACACAAAGCACCGGTCTTTACATGTTACTTATGTGTATTGAATTGCTACATGGCACACCATAAATATGTACAATTATTATGCATTAAAGTTAAAAAGTAAATTAAACAAACTTTTAAAATGTTCAAACAAAAATCTATACATGATTAGGGAAACTACTCACATGTCTTTTGGTGGGTGAATGGATGAGGAAGCTGTATTGTCGAGAAGGTGGTGATATCCCTACAGTGCCAACTGCAAGAGAGACAAAGGCAGGAGGAACACAAATTCAGTGCCAACCTAGGAGAAGTAGCAGCACCCTGTCTCAAAATGAAAACGAATACAAAGATCTGGGAATTTAGCTCACTGCTCCTCAAGTGTCACATCCACAACCATGAAACACCCAGGCTATGTCTAGTCCATGGGTCTATTCTCAGCAACCAAAAAGAAATCATTGACATACACACAACATACGTGAATTGAAGAATTCAGATAAAATGGAAAAAAGCAATTTCTAAAAGTTATATACTGTACATGATATTCTCAAAATAACAAAATTATAGAATTATGGAGAGACTGACCAGAGTATGAATGTAAAAAACCCACAGGAAAGAGAATTGTGATAAAGAAACAGTAATGTGTCTTGACTGTTTCGTATTAACATCCCTGTTGTGATACTCGGTAGAGTGTATCAAGACCTTTTCATTGACAGAATCTGGGTAAGGAATACACAGAAGCTCTTTGTATTATTCCTTGCAATTATGAATCTACAATTATCTCAAAGTCAGAATTTAAATTTATGGGACTGGAGGTGAGCCTTCATGTTTGATCCCTCATCATCACAAAATAGCTGGGTGTTGTGGTGCACACCTGCAATCCCAGCACTCGGGAGGCTGAGGTAGGAGGATTGCCATGAGAACTACATGGTTCAGGACCAACTCACTGTACAGAATAACTCGTGCAACTGTAAGAGAACCTTTCCCTTTTATTTACTTTTATAATATTAACATATTGATTATATTTAGGCCTTCCTTAATAATCAGAAGCCTCTTTATACTGCTCTTTTCTTTGTTTCTGGAGCATTTACTAATCCTGGCACTCTAGAACATATTTTAACTCCCTGGTTATTGCTGACTCTAGAATGACAGCATGCCAGTGTGCGGTCCTCATCTGTACCACCTAATGATGATTCTTAATGCCTAGAACACAAAATGCACATAACAGTGCCCAACAGTTTCTGAACCAACCAATATCCCATATGAGAATTCTCTGAGGAACCAAAAATCAATAGTACAGCAAGATGATAGGTAGCTAGGTAGATAGATAGATTTTAAAGAACTGACTGGCATAATTGTGGAGGCTGGCAAATCTGGAGAATGGACCAGCAGTCTGGAGACCCAAAAAAATGCCAGTGTTTCCCATGTCTGACACCATCTTGCCTGGAGAGTCCAAAGCCTTCCGCTGCAGAACTTTCTCTTGCTTCAATCTTTCTTTCCATTCGGGCCTTCATTTGATTAGAAGAGGCCTTCCCAAAATATGGGGGAAAGCTACTTTATTTAGAATCTATTAATTTAAATGTTAATCTCATGCAAAAGTGTTCCCCAGAGAACTTTCTAAAACTGTTTGACCACATATATAGGCACTGTGGCCCAGGCAAGCTGGCACATAAAATTAACCATCACAATCAGTTATTAAACTACACTAAAATACAGCACAGCTCTTGGAGCCTGTATGTCAAGTCATTCATTTTTTTCACTTAATGGTCATATGAGCTATTCCATTTTTCCCTGTGTGCAATTTATATCTTCTTGTTTACCAGCAGGCTAGTAATAATTACGCTTTATATCAGTACTTATAGCACCCTCTTAATTATCTGTCATTTGCTACTCATGGATTTGGAAATGAGTCAGGCAAGTGCGTTTTATCAATGCAAAGAGTAAAATAAACAAATTCTATGAGAAGACTGAAGACACTCCCTGTGAGTAAAGTGCTTGAGACAGAGAGCACAGGCTGGGCTGGCAGCCCAGAGGCTGGCGTCCCTGCACCCTGGCTCTTTGGTGTCATTCTGATGATCAAGCTGTCCTTGCAAAAATGAAGATTCATTCGAAGCTGCCTGCTCTGTCCTGAGCCATGGCCTCTGTTACAACTTGGAGGGAAACATCGGTAGTCTATCAGAGGAAGTCCCATGAATCCCAAGTGAGAAAGGGAAAACTGAGACAGCAGGAGGAAGTCAGGAAGAGCATATTAGGGAGTGTATAAACACATCGGTACATTGCCCACTGGGACGAAGCCCACTGAAGGGCCTTTGGAAGAACCATGTACAACACCCTACTCCCAGCACTGCCCCCTGGGGGCAGGGAGCTTGATGTAATTATCCACTAAGTTCACTTCATTCCCCTGGCTCCCTTACTTCCAAACTGCGTTGACCTCTGGAGGGTGATCTCAAAGACGCTGAGGGTTTCAGGTAGAGGAGGGGAGAGTTACGTTATTCACATGGTTGTGGGTATTCTAGAAAGTCTACTGAGAGCTAGTTAACTCAAGTAGGGCAGGAGGAGAGGTGGAAAAAATACTCATGATGTCTGATGCTCACAGACTGGTAGATGTAGGTCATCTGGACTGACAAGGAAAAAGAAAAACAAAACAAACAACCCCCTTGGGATTAAAAAGAAGAACAAGAACAAAATCAGTCTTTCCATCTCTAAACAAAGAGATTCTGATCAGATGTCATCCAAATTTGTCCAACGATTTGTCTTTAGAATTTATAAAATCCATCACTTTATATATTAAAGTTTCTTAGGAAAAGCAGAACAGATATGGGAAAGCTTGTGCTTAATTTTTTTTTTTTTGAAGAATTAAGAACATTGACAGTTACATGACTAGTAAGAAATTGAGAGCCATTCAGTTCCGCTTCCTAAAATGTTTCTGTAATCTCTTCTTTTTAAAAACTCCACAAGTCGTAATGTATATGGAAAAGGACTGTGGATCGGGAAATAGTTTTACAAGTGAAAAATTCACATGAACAAAAACAAAAATGGAACACACAAGATGAAATGAAAAAAATCTGACCAGTGTGCTTCCAAGGCCTTGGATCCTCCAGCTGAAGGGAGGGAATGAACAACAGCCAAGTGTCTACTACATGCAAAAGCAGTTGTAGGGATATTCTGGCACTGCCTTATTTGGTCCCTAGAATGTCTATGTGCAAGGAGAATCGCTGCTTCTACTTCACAGATGAGATAAGCGCAGCTCAGAGCAGGGATTCGCCTGGCATCACACAGGGAGACTGAGGCAGGAATCACGGCCCGTTGCTTCCACCTCCAACTTCTGTGTGCTTTTTTTCCTCATGTTACTTGCTGCTGGCTGTGTACCAGAATCATTCATTATCAAAGCGAATTTCCCAGGCATGGATCCAAAGCTACTGAATCACAATCTCTGGGAGTAGGGCCAGAAATTTCTATTGTAAATATTCCCCAGGTAATTCTAATCAGTCACATTTGGAAATTTTTCATTCATGATACCCTTTTTCTCCTGATGTTTCCACAGTCGGAGAGGTAGAATTGAAAAAAGACTGTAGAAAGAGCCAATTTGAAATCAGTCAGCAATATAGGGCACCCAGCTTCTGTAGCCAGAAAGCATGCTGTCATGCAGGGGTTGGCTAGCATCTTTTGTAAAAAGGTAGATGATACATATTTTAGTTTCTGTCACAACTACTCAACTCTGCTATTTGTGAAAGCAATCACTTGTCAAATAATGGCAGCAGCTGTGTTCCAATAAAATTTTATGTACAAAAACAAATAGTGGGTAGAATTTGGCCCACGGGCTATGTTTTGCTGAGACCAGCTGTAAAGACAGATTTTTTTTTTTTTTTGAGATATCCCAGATCAAAAGACATCCTCTGCCTACACGCCACCACCTTGGAAGAAGAACTCTGCCTATTCATGTTCAAGGTCATGAGATTGAAACTGCATTCAAGTATTTGATTAGACTATGACAACAGCGATGTAAGATTCTTTTGATTAATTTACTATTTGACATGAACTGTGCACAACTGAATAACTAATAGTATCAACTAGGTCAACACTTAATTTTAAAATTTGGCACTGATGGAGTCAAAGAATGTCCTCAGACTCTGGCTTCATGGCCAAAGGTCTACTTGGATCAAACTATAATGAGCATCGTGACTTGGAGAACTGAACAGCAGATAAAAGACTCAATCTGCGTCCGTTCTTGTTGACAATACACGAGCAATGCTGCACCTGACTTTCTCCACTGAATCAATGGAGAGTTCGACAGGTTTACTCAGTCCTTTCTTTTACAATCCCACCATAGCTTGTGCTACACGTCAACTTTCAAGAAGACTTCAGCAAAGGCAAGAGCATAACAAAATAAAAACCACGTACAGAGTACTCTGGATTTAGTCAGTTCATTGTGCAGAACAGAGTTTTCCCATATCAGCTTGATTTCTGTCATGGAAGCCTCTTTCTTCAATATGGCCATTCTCCAGAATCTGAGCTAGAAGGAGCGTGTCAGAGTAGGATCACCCATTCTTACAATGCTCATTTCTGCCTGACATTCTGGAGCTAATTATCCAGACAGTAAGATCATTCCTGTCCCTAAGGAGTTAGAGAAGGAGAGATTTATAATATCATTGCAGAGTCTTATATATCATATAGTTTTTATATATGGCTATATATGTGCATACACACACATAAATAGGAGGTGTGTGCTTGTATACATAATAGTATGATAAGGTAAATTATAGCTGGTGCTAACAACTCATTTGAACCTATCATATCTGGGATCTGGAAGAACATTCACCTAACCCAAAGTCTGTAATCAGGAGGCCACCAGTATGTGATACTCTGTGTTTCCAACTCTGAGCACAGCAACAAAACTTAACATGTTGGAAGAAGGTTGGTAGACCTCATTTCCTTTGGGCTACGTAACTTAAAAGACATGAGCCACCAGAGAGGTTCACTTTTGTGACTCCATCCTAATGACAGGTGTACATCTTCAGCCCTCACCTCTAGAATTGCCTGAGCATTTATCTAGGCTGCTTCCACTTTCACCTCAGGGAGCAACATCCACATTTTTCCTTCCTTAGTCTCTGGGATTTCCCGGGCTGGGCTGGTAGCACTGGGTATAAAGGGCATCGTGCTTCAGGCCAGGTTGAGCTCTGCTTCCTGAGCACTGCCTGCTTCCTCTATCACCATTTCTACCCTCAGCAATGCAGTTATATTTCATAAGGGGTCTCATGTCCATCATAATACTATGGAAAGGTTCATAAAAGATGATGTTACCTTGTTTGGAATGCCAAATGAAAATTTAACCCAGAACCTTCCCTGCATAGTTTTTTAAAACCCAGGCATAATCCTCACAGCGACATCATCTCCCTAATCCCCAGAAGATCTCAAGCACTCCAGAGCATCCTCATGGAACTCTTGTGGGTTTTTGTCCACAAGGTGTCTCATGTAAGAACACAAGGCTCCTGTAGGTGGGCCCTTCAGCTCCCACACTCGCCTTGAGCTTCCAACTTCGCAGGTGTGTATTTGACACATTTCTAGAGAAAAAAATTAATACTGGAGGACACAGAGACGTCTCCACAGTGTATATCAGCTCTTTCTTAATTCTGAAGTTTTAGACATCATTTTTCTTCTAGGAATTTAGTTTTTAATCTACACACACACACACACACACACACACACACAATGAATTGCTACTCTATTCTTCAAAACTAATATTTATTTGACTGAGTTAATGTAAATGTTACATGGCTCCTTAAATCTCCTTTCTGGAAACAGCCATATATTTAATTGGCTTAATTTTCTAGGAAGGTATCACAGATTCTTTCCCAACCCCCTGACTGTGACAATCAATTGAATTTAGGTCAGAGACCCTCTCCCCATCAGGCAGAGCACTTCTCCCTGGACATGTCTCCCACCATCTTGCATTCACCCCACCCTCGTGGCCCAGTAGCTGAGTCCTTCCAGAATCCTGTATTTCCCAACTTCTCATCTGTATTTTTTTTATAGATCACACCTACAGAAAAGGGAGGAGGGAAGGAGTATAAAAAATAAGCTTTCTGAGACCCGGAATACCTTCATCTCATCACCACATTTGAATAATCATTTGCTCGATAGAGGATCCTGGAATAGAAATCATTTTCTCTCTGAATTTAAAATTATTCTCTTGTCTCTCAGTTTTCAGAGCTGCCATCAAGAAGTCTGGTGTCAGTAGAGTGCCCAGGGCTTGTGTGTGCACTGATTTCTGTTGCCGGATGATTTTAGAATCCTTTCTGCACTTCAGTGCCTGAAATTTCAACCTACTACGCCTCACGTGTCTTGATAAAAGGTTTGTTGGTGGTGTGGCTCTTGATTCTTTGCAGTGGACTCTCTACAATCTGGGAACTTTCCTTACATCATTTCCATTGTTTCTTTTTCTCTTTTTTCTCCATTCCTTCTTTCGGGAACTTGCTTCTGCTTTTTATGTCTTTGGCTCTTTGTTCTGCTTTCTGGGAGGTTTACCTGCCAACATTTTTGCTGAATTTTTAACATTTCTCCCACTGTACCATCTTTCTTATTTTTATAAGTTCTTTATAACATTTTTGACTATTTCTTTAAAGTCTTTTTCATGGCTCTACTATCTTTTCTTTTCCTCAGAGATCACTGTTAACGTAGCGCTGTTTTCTTCCCTGTGGTGCTTGCTTCATCTGCCATTCTTCCTGTTGACCACTTATTTTGATAACTTTCATATTCAGTCGTTCCTGGAATTGCCAGGTGATCTTTGTCTGTCTGCTCTTATTTGAGAATGAGGCACGAAAGAGCTGCCTGGTCTCGCTTTTGATAGGCAAGGTTCACCAGGTACTGGACTGAACCACTGAGACACAGGACTTAGACCTGTTCATTAATTCAAGTCTCCTCCCTCATCCACAGCCAGGATCTGCATTTTTTTTTTCTCTTGGGCTTTCTGGTTTGTAGCCAGAAAATTTCGCAAACTCCTGCCAGGCACTGTCAGCTTGTCTGCTAGTGTATTTAGCATAACTGAGGAAAAGAGACTGGGAATTTCATGGTTCCATATGTAGACGCCCATGCCATCCCTTTTGTTTGGTTGGTTTTGCTTGACTTTTTTGTTAGCGTGCTATTCTCTGTTCTTATATCATATGTCCCAGAGTCTAGAATCTGGTTGGAACTTGCTGAGGGTGAATATGCAATTTTTTGCAGAGGTGAGGCAGGACAGTCACCTAAAGACGTTCTCACAGAAGTTCTCACAGCGTCCCTGGAACCTCCCAACCCTACTTATTGCTTTCAGCTTCAGGCACTCCTGAGGCCTTGAGCCCCAGGGCTGTCACACAGCTGTTTCCCTCTTTTCTGCAGCCTAGTAGGCACTTAAAGCTCTAAGCTTAGCTTTCTCAGCCACATAACTCAGTCACCAACAGTAAATTTGCATTCCGGTTTCCAGAAATGCTCTGCCATCTCTTACCTGTCATAGGCTCTTCTGTTCCTCCTGGTTTTATACTTTAAAAATAAAAATATTTCTTTCCTATCACTTCAGTGAAATTTGGGGAAGAAAATTAGGTAAATGTATTTGATTCATGCCATGAAAACGGAAACTTCTACAAATGTGTTCGATGATGTTCCAGTCCATCAATAGATACTGGATGTTACCTGACCATTATTTACTTGCAGACAGTTAAATTTCTCCCTTATTTTTTTTTACAGACACTAAAACCAACACAGTAGTGACTCTACACACAAAGTGCTTCCTCTTCTCAAGACTGCTGCTTTTAAGATAGATTTCCAGGCATGTAATTAGTGGCCAGGGTTTTTCATAATTCCTTCGCAAAACAGTTCTTTTAGCAGCGATCAGATCTTCAAGCCAACTATGTTTCCCCTTCCCAAGCTCCTTAGCGGGAGCCTTGCAGGCTGTTCTTGCTTCAAATCAAGGCCCCATTAGAAGAGGTTGTTGTGGGGTTTTTTTTTTCCTGTATCTTTAGAAGCAACAGGAGGCCTCAAAATGAGATGGAGAAGGGGGAAACCAAGAACTCTTTGAACAGACAGGAGCTTTCAGGAAGTGCTAGGAAACCCACAATGGGCAGAAAACAAACCCCACTCTGTAAAAGAGATGGAGCACAAAGCCAGTTTCGCTCGCTAGCTTCTCTTCCTTTTTCTTTTCTTTTTCTCTTTTTTCTTTTTGTACTGGGGATTAAACTCGGGTGCTTTACATGGAGCTCCTCTCCATCACCATCTCCCCACCCCCTCCATCTTGCTGTATTTTGAGATGGGTCTCGCTAAATTGCTATCTTGTCCAGGCTGGGCTTTAACTTGCTTTCCTCCCTCCTCCGATTAGAAGCCCACCTGGCCAGACTCACTGCTTCCTTTCTTAAGACAATGAGTCTGACAACTGCTAATCAGGAACAAAATGTAATAAAACCATGAGACGCTATGTAAGAACACAGAAGCACTGCTTAAAAACTTACTCCAGGGTATCCTGATATTTGAAAGGGAAACCAGGAAGCCTAGAAAGATTGAAAACTCTTCCAGGGGATTTTCTAAAAATCTTTTCCTAAAAAGATTGCAAAATCTTTCAGGGGATATTAAAGCAACAGGCAGATGGGCTTGGGAGCCAGAGAGATTCCGTGTATTTCAGCACATTCTCCTTGAGCTTCTAGGCCTCGGGTTCCGCATCCATACGGTGGGAACGCTGGGGCCTTTCCCTGAGAAGTCTGGGAAAGCGAATGTCAGGGACAACTTCTTCCTCAGTTGCCACTGGAAATCTACGTGTTCAGCCCATTTCCTCACCTTCCTCAAAGATGCTCAAGTCTGCTAAGAATTAGAAGCCAAAGCTCCTCCTGTTGTTCTTCTACATCACAGATTAGCAAGTAAATATCATCAATCTAATGATTTCTTTGATGCTTAAAAAATCACTATGATAAACTATTTATTTATTAAAAATTTTTGAGGCAGAGTTTTGCCCTGTAGCCCAGGCTAGTCCTGAACTCACTATGTAGCCCAGGCTGGCCTTGAGCACACAGTAATCTTGCCTCAGCCTCCAAAGAGCTGGGACTAACAGGTGTACAGCACTGTGCCCTGCTTAGGTGGTGCTGGGAAACTGAACCCAGTGCCTTGCTCCTGCTAGTCACATGTTTGCTCTAACTGCTGAAAAATCCCCCAGCCCCTAAACTATTATTTTAAACCATATGTTTGATCTTCTCTCTTTTCTGTTAAAAGTACCAGTTCAACACTTTACCTGTCAGTTAAAATATGTTTCTTCTGGAGCTAGAGAAATAGCGCAGTGGTAAGAGCACTTGCCAAGCAAGCACAAGGCCCTGGTTTCGGTTCTCCAGCACCACATAAGCTGGATGTAGTGGCATACGCCTGTGATCACAGCACTCAGGAGGCTAAGGCAGGAGGATTGCCGTGAGTTAAAAGTCTGGGATACATAATGAAATCAGGACTAGCCTGGACTACAGAAGAAGACCTTGTTTCTAAACAATTTTTAAAAACCAGGATGTTACTTCCAATTCTATACACTTTTCAATTGTTTATCATGTGTCTGTAAAATTTATTAACAGGCTACCCCAAGTAAGCCTTTTTAATTTTATTTTTATACGGGCAATGAACAAAACAATAAAGTCCTGACAATGGCAACACTGTGTTCCCTGTCCAGGCTCAGAAACCCCAGGTGATGTGCCAACGGTGTTCTAAGAGCTACAACTTATGAGGCTTAAATCAGATGTAGTTTTAAAACCTCCTCTTAAATTTCAAGCAAGTCATTTTAAAAGTAAACTCTAAGTCTACCGTGGCAGGGAGGGCAGTATTTTATCAGGAAGCTTGTGATAGGCATCAGATCACTCAGGCCCAGCTAGGACAGTCTGAAATATACATGAATACGGTAGATAGCCACACACTGGGAAGATGACAGAGAGCTCCTGGGGCGAGGGTGCTGCGGGAACCCGGAGGTTGGGAGAGCTGGATGGAATGGAAAATATTGGTAAAGACAATTTATACAAACAGCAAGACACGGAATAACTCCTGGAAGGCAATGTGACAGATAGAACTGTTGGAAGATTTACATGACTAATCCTAAACTGAGCTATCATATCAGGTACTTCCCTGGGCATAGCCTATTTAAGAGTGAATAAAATTATTTTGCAAAAATAAAATAAAATATATCTATCTGTACACTGCACAGACATGCTCATTTCTATACCATTGTATCTCCTCCAAAGGCTTCCCACCCAACACCAGGGCATAGGAGAACATTCAGGAAGACCTGTCTAACTAAAGGTTCACAGCAAGTGCTCCCCACCCTACCCTTTGTCCCCCAACTCCTCCATTTTCTTGATGGGCAGAACCCCCTGAAGGAGTTTTCTGCAAAATGTTTCTCAGCATATGGGGGCTTTACAAGTGGATTTCTATCCGCAGGAATGATGAGAGAGTGTAGGGAAGACAGAAAGAAATAGAGCAAGAAAGGCAGGCTGATCCAATAACACGTGACCAGGAGTTCTTCTGGAGCCCCCTAGACTCTTGATTGATAAGAGTCTAACCTTTATGTCATGACCTATGGAAGCCCAGAGCTTTCCAGCAATATTTAAAAAAAAAAAAAAACTTCTCTGTATGGTCCTGCCTCTGCTGAAACACTGTTCCATGTCACCACAATCCAGATGTGAAACTCAACCCTTTCCTCCATGCTAATGGCAACCACGTGACAACAAGCTGACAGCACACACATGACAGTTCAGTTCACCGGCTAGTGGGAAGGAACTAGAAGGAAATGGAGAATAAGTTTACATCATGGAAACACAAACAAATTTAAATCAAGCATGGCAACATACTTATTTTTGAGTCACCCGTGAGGCATCTCAGCACCGTGGAATTTTCACTGGTCTGTTCCCATGTGCCTAGAAGCTTTTGCCCTCTCTTTTGTCTTCTTCCCCCCTTCCTCTCTTCCTTCCAACAGATTTTTTTAATTCCTTTACTGTCATGCACAGTAATTCTGCCCTTAACTTCCCTGACTTCCAAAATCAATCTCAGGCAAATGTTACAGTGGTGGCATGCACCTGTAATCCCAGAACTCTAGGACAACTTGGCAACTTGGCGAGACCTGTCTCAAAAATTAAAATAGTCTGTGGATATAGCTCAGTGTGAAGGTGCTGATACTCAGTGACACACACACACTAACACACACACATGCATCCTCATATGTAAGGTACTATCCTTGCTTTTCTTGGGGAGAAGTTGTCCTACAAAACATCATCACTCCAGTGAGGTGGGGGATTGGAGGCTAGCTTGCTGGTGGTTGGTGTCAGCAAAGCCAGGAGGCCATACCGAAAGACACCCAAGCAGAAAGGCTGGTGCGCAGCGTCCATGAGGCAAAGCTGATTCTCAAAAGAATGGCAAACGTAATTGTGATGTGGTGGTTTTTGGGAAGATGAGATCATTTGTATTCTGATAATCAGACCATTCATTGAACCCCTTATTTTGGAAATACTGTCCTGAAGGTGTCCTCTCAGGGGAGAACAGATGATACAGTGAAAACCCCTTTCCCTAATCGGACCATGCTGTGGTGGGCTCTCTGCTCCAGCAAGCAGAAAGAGACCGGGAGCCCAGTACTCCTGCTCTGTTTCCTGGACTGTGTAGGGGTGAAGGAAAAAGTGACATACACTGGCACTTTTATGAAATTTTCTCACAGTCTAAAAAGACATCCTGGGCGGTTTGCAAAATTCTCTATTATTGCTTGCAGATAAGAATGGAGTTAGACTCACACCTTCAGGAGAGTCCACAGAGAAATGCTAGCCTCTCCTGGAGTTTCTTGATACACAAAGGCGGTATGATCCCCACAAAGAAAGAAAGAGGAGAAGAAACCAAAATTGTAATAGGAGCTCGCTGGGAAATTAACTAGACTTTATGTCTTTCAACAACTTTCGACTTTGCCAAGGGCTCTCACAACCTTTCCACCAGAGGCTGGTCTGTATTTCATTAAAGGAAATACCTCTACCCTCCTGAGGAAGATCCATCCCCTGGCTGGATGCTGTGAGATCCTGCCCCACTCCTCAGTCTCTCCCTGGGAAGCGGCTTCCTAAGGCAATGGGGGGGAGGGGTGAACATGAGTGGGATTGCTCAGAAATCACTGGTACTGGTGTTTGTTAGTTTCCATCCTGCCTTGTCTCACAAGAAATATAAAGCAGTAAACATTGCAATAATAAATTAAATAAACCATAACCCACCCCCAAAAAAGAACGTATCACCATGACCCAAACAAATAACTTTTGTAGAAGTAAGAAATAAAACTTGAAAAGTGGTAAAAGGTAATTTAGAAACAACCTGGATTGGGGGTGGAGAGGGGCTGAACACGTATAATTGGCCAGAAATCCCACACACTCATCCCAGAAACACCCAGAAAACTCAGCGTGGCCTTGTCACTCCTGGTTGGCATCCCATTTCCGGTTATCTCTGCTTCCTGCTTCCTCTTGCCCGTGCAAGAGGAAGAAAGAATAGAATAAACACCCTCCTTCTTTCCTTCACACTCAGCCAGATGCAGGTGACTCCCAGGAAGACAGGGACAGGACCAAGGAATACAAAGCTGATACTCGCCTGTCCTTCCAACTGACCTGCACCCACTCTCCCACCCTGACCTGGCTCTTTATTCTAAGGCAAGGAGAAGGCACTGGACAGAGAACAGCCTGTCCAACAAAAATATAATGTGAATCAAGTATGAGCTCTTTTTATTTCATTTTTATTTTATTTTATTGGCAATAAAGGAAGGACCTTTGAACAGAGCTATATCCCCAGTTCGTTCATTTCTTTGTTTATTTAGACAGGATTTGCTAAGTCACTAAGTTTCCTGAGAGGAGTTTAAACTTGTGATCCTCTTGCCTCAACCTCCCAGAGTGGCAGGACAGCAAGTGTCTGCCACCACTCCCGGCTGAATCATGTGTGAATTTTAAATTTTCTAGTAAATATTGAAAAAAATTTCTAGTAATTATAAATATTTACTAGAAAATTTAATATTTGAAAAGGTAACAAGAAATAGATAAGATTAATTTTGATAGTATTTAAGCCAATATAGCTCAAATATTATTTCCCAGTAAAACTAATAAACAATACTATTGACACATCTTACATTTCTTTTGTACCAAGTTTTTAAAATGTGTATTTTATGTTTGTGGCACATTACAGTTTGAAGGAGACACATGTGAACTGTTCACTGTAGTGGCCACACGTGGCCCATGGCCACCATGTTGGACACCTCACCTAGGACTGACAAGGGAAGACACCTTTGTGGCCTGAGGGAAAAGGAGCAGTAGGCTATTACTTCAGCACTGGGTACACAGTGACAAGGGGAACAGAGTGGGCTTGAGGGCTGATTCACGGGGACAGAGGCCAGAGTCCTCTCTCAGATGTTGTCCCAAGGTGATAGGGCTTAGCTGAAGATTGTATGGAGAGGATAGAAGACGTAGGGAGAGCCTGACAGTAAGCCCTGTAACTCCCGGGACCCACGTGGGGTTCCTGGAGTTTGGCACTGATCCAGTTGAGGCTCTCGTGCTGTGAGGCCTGGCTCTGGGGCCTGCAGCAGCAGGGATGTCTGAGTGGATATTAAAGAAGTGGCACAGGTCCTACTTGTGTAGCCCTAGTTCCAGCGACATTCAGCCTTCCATCACCTTATGGAGAAACCTCTGGGAGTCCAGAGCAAGCCCTGTCAAATGGCTGTAATTGGGTTTCTTCCAGAACTTGATGAGCAGGGACCCTGAGCCAGAGTTGATTGGATTTGGACAAATTCAGAAATATGACATTTTATCCACCTCAAAGTTAGAGTAACTTCTACCAGTTCTCTCAGTCCTAGAATCCTTTTTCTCGTTCTTTCTTAATCTACAAGACAGGAAGTTGCTCTGCAGCATCATTCCCATGTGAGGCCATTAGTAAGTCATTCTGGCTTTCCTCAGGACATTCTCACCGCAGGATCATCCACAAAACCAGTCAGAGACACCTGCCACGTAGGTCTTTATTATAAGAGCTCTTCCTATGTTTCCAATTCATTATGGGAAGAGTTTGGGAGCCGGGAGCAGAGGGTCCTTAAAGAGTCAGCAACAGTCACAGTCTTGAATTTCCTGTGACCACACAACCAACAGCCATTGTTGCCCTATTTATGTAGAAGCAAGACTTCGGCCAAATCCACTCTCCCATTTAGCTTAAGGTCTGAATGTCTTACCCCTACGGTGTCAAAATCTGAACTAAATATTCCTGTAAGAAATTCTCTACCCGGGGGTGCACAAACCTCCCATGAAGGCAGAAATTCCTCCCCTCGAAAGCCCAGGTTAGCGGTTTTCCAATTTGGGTGCATAGTAGAATCATGAGGGAGACTTTTATAGCTCCCTGTTCTTATTCCTCACTCTCAGAGTTTATGGTTTACTTGGTCACTGGGGTAATGAGCAGCCATGGCTGGCCAGCACTGATCTAAACCCTAAAGGTCAGCTCCTTGTCACCTTCTTCCTGTTTCTGCTGCCTCTGCTAAAAGAAAGAAAAACACCCTTTCCCAAGTGGGTGGTAGTGCTGCAGTGACTATGTAGCCAGAGATTAGAGAAGGGTTTCTCAAATGATAATGCGCATGCAGATCCTAGATGTCTCAATTACTCTTTTGTTGCTGTGACTCAATACCCAACACCCACAAACTTAGGAAAGGTTTATTTTAACTCACAGTCTCAAAGATCACAGTCCGTTCAGGGGTGGCCAGCAACAATCGAAGTACATGGCAGAGAGAGAGGTGGAGGCAGCTTCCCCAACAAACAAGAAGACAAGCTGAGGCTAGTAGAGACTAGTCCCAGCCCTCCAGGAAGGCAGGTGCAGCTTATGTATCCTTTCAGGTCTCCGCCCAGTAACCAGTCCCTCCTGCATCCAGGTGTGGCCACTACACACCATTAATCCTAACTTAACTGTAAACCATCCCTCCTGACCAGACCCCAATCCACCAACATCATACGGTTCCATTAAAATACATGAGACTTTTGGGGGACACTCCAGATCCTACCACAACATTTCACCTCTGGCCCCCAAAAGACTCATATCCTTCTCCCCATGCAAAATGCATTCAGTCCTTCTCCAAGAGTCACCAAAGTCTTAACAGTTTCAGCACCGCTAAAGAAACTCCAAGTCCATAGTCTCTTCTGAGATGTAAAAAGCTCACAGCTAAAAGCTTGTCTTACATCTGTTCTGTCTGCCATTGTCTCCTGTCCTTCACTATAAAGCTGGCTAAGAGCCCAAAACAGTAACCATGTGACAGTTTTAACTTCAGTTTGCCTTAAAATTTCCTCCACCAGAGTAAGCAGTTCACCAACCTTAATTTCAGCTTCAGGCAAAGTCTCTGGACAAGGGCAAAATGTCGACAAACTTTTGCCAGAGCACAGCACACATGGTCTTTAGGCCACTTGCCGATACAGTCCTCCTTCCCAGCCGAAACTTCTTGAGCCTGGCCTTTCCAATCCACACTTCTATCAGCATTCTGGTCTTCTGAGCTCCGACTAGAATCTCCCCTCAAGCTTGACTGAGAGTACTCCAAGGCTTCTCCAGCTTGCATCCCCAAACCTTTCCAAATTCCTTCTGCAAACTGGTTCCAAAGACTTCTGAGCCACATCTTCAGGTAAAGTACAGCAACGACCCCACTCCTCTGGTACCAATACTGTCTTACTGTTTCGTTGCTGTGACTCATACCTGACACCCACAAACTTAGGAAAGGTTTATTTTAACTCACAGTCTCGAAGGTCACAGTCCATTCAGGGGTGGCCGGCAACAATCGAAGCCCATGGCAGAGAGAGGTGGAGGCAGCTTCCCTGGACAAACAGGAAGGCAAACTGAGGCTAGTTGAGACTAGTCCCAGCCCTCCAGGAAGGCAGGTGCAGCTTATGTATCCTGTCAGGTCTCCGCCCAGTAACCAGTCCCTCCTGCATCCAGGTGTGGCCACTACACACCGTTAATCCTAACTTAACTGCAATCCACCCCTCCAGACCAGACCCCAATCCACCAACATCACACGATTCCATTAAGATAAATGAGACTTTTGGGGGACACTCCAGTTCCTAACCACAACACCAGATCTCTGCTTAACACACAGGGGCTGCAGGATCCACACATATCCACAAACTCAACCAACCTCAGACCAAAACTATTAGGAAAAATATTGCATCTATACTCGACATGCAATTTTTCTTCTTGCTGTTATTCCCTAAACAATACAATATACTACCTACATCTAGATAGCATATCACTCACAACTTAGTAGCTCTGTTGAATTTCTAGCTCTTTACATATATACTATATATTTTTAAAATACTTAATATTTACATTGCATCCATCATGTAAAAACACTTTAAATTATACAGAAGGATATATATGGGTTATGTACAAATACCATACTGTTTTATGTAAGGGTGCTGGGTATTGCAGATTTTGGTATCTATTGTGTATGTGTGTGTGTGCTGGCAGCAGAAGGTGTCCTAGAACTGATTCTAACTGTCTTACCCCTATGGTGCCAAAATCTGGACTAAATATTCCTGACCAGGCCACATTATGACTTCCATAAATTCTAGTCACTTTGTCTTTATAGTCTCCTTCCTCTATTAAATAATAATTATAAATTATATTTTATGGCTGCATTAGTATAAAGATGAATACATTACTGTCGTGTTTTAAAATGCTTCCTTCCATTTAAAAGTTCATTTTCCCCTCCTGATTTGAAAAGAAATGAAAACATTTTCTTGTACTCCTAGAAATATTAAGTCTTCTAGGCAAGCGCCTGCAATATCTTGTGGGTAGGTTGGTCTAGCTTCACACATAGTCATTCATTTACTCCCCAGGGATATCATGAGGAAAATTATGGTAACATCCACTCTGCAGGAAAGAGAAATCATAAAACAGAGAGGCTGTGATCTTCCCCAAGCTACACAGTGGCAGAGCTGGAGTCAAACCTGGACTGTGGGACTCCCATCATGCCACCAAGCCACACCATCCTCCTCCCAGGGCCTGAGGACACCTCTTACATCTTCACTGCTCCCTGTGCAACAATTTTCCCAATGTTTTCACTCACAGAGAAGCCCAGGTAGCAGGCACAGAACAGAACTGTAGGCCAAAGCTGGGTTCATGTCTGTTTTCTTGCCAAACCAGCTGTCTTAATTCTCCTGAGTAACTGATTCACCGTGAGTCTTGGTTGCCTTATCTGACTTCAGGGCACAGTGATGCCTCTCTTGCTTAATACTGAGAGCATACATCATGATTAGTGTGGGAATGTTAGCAAGTACCTCCCCCCCCCCCGCCAGTTTTTGCTAGGAATACCTATCAGTTAAGTCGAATCCAATAATAATTGCTTTGTAAGGCATATTAATAATAGAAGAAGAAATAAGAAGAACTTTTATCTATTTACTGCCTTCTGCACACCAGGGACAGGACTGCTCCTGTGATCAGCGCTCACTCTAAGTCCTCATAAGCACCCAGGCTGGTATCTGTATTGCTTATCACACCCCCAGTGTCACAAGTAGGGAAAAGTTGGTTCTGAGAGACTAAGGATATTGAATCAAGACTCACAACCAATAGTAAAGCCAAAACATAAATCCTACCCTGTTGCCTCGGCCAATCTTGTTAGTTTGTAAGCCTTAATCATGGCATGAAGACCACCTACCTTCTTCTTAGGGCCCGTCACTCACAGCTTTATATGATCCCCATGAATTAACTCCCATCAAACTCTTGAGCAAATCCTGGTGTTATCCCCAAGTTCTAGAAAGGGAAAGGAAAGCATGAGCAGCCAGAAACTGGGGGGATTTGGTCAGGTCCCCACAGCAGACCCTCAGATGAACATCCATGTGCGGGTCATTTATTAAGAGAGCCAGCACAGCCCACCTGTGTGGGGAGCAGGCCGGTTGGGGGAGGACAATCAAAAGGAAAGAAATCAGGCAGAGACCTGCACCAGGCAAGACGCGACAAAGATGTCCGCCTGTCCTGCAGGGGCCCTGCGGTGTGCCTGACTTTGGGATTGTGGCAACCACCAAAAGACGGCTCTGGAGAAAGACAGACTGCTTGTCTCGCCCTCACAGGCCAACACAACAAACACCAAAGCCTTCACCTCTGGGCACCCAAACATGGGAGAGCATTTCGCCCACATATCGTCCAAACAGTCCTGCAGCTGACACAAGCTGGTGTACTCTAATTCATTTCAGCAGTGACACTTTCCACCTGCAGTGGAAATAGCACCAATGCCCTAAGTGAAGGGCTCCACCCCACAAGACTGCCGCTGCCTCAGACACTGGTCACAAGCCCATGGTCACGGCTCCCTTCTCAGTTTCCATCAACTCCCCAAAGCGGCTCACAGAACTCAGAGAAGCAGGATCCTTACATTTACCCATCTATGATAAAATATTCCACAGAGGCCACAGGCAGAGAGTGAGATGGGAGATGCACAGGGCAAGACACAGGGGAAAGAGAGGCTTCCCTGTACTCTCTAGGCCCAACACTCCCTGGGAATGTGTACACATTCCCTATAAGTTCAATTTTCTGGAGGTGTGTGTGGAGGGGGTCTGGGGATTGAGCCTGGTGCCTTCACACTGAGCTGCATTCCCCAGCCTTTTTTTTTGTTGTTGTTTAAAGACAAGTTCTCATTAAGTTGTTAAACTGCTGAGGCTGGGCTCAAACTTGTTATCCCCCTGCCTCAGCCTCCCAGCGTGCTGGGAGTACATACCTGTACCACCATACCTGGCTGGATCTTTTAAATGAGTATTTCTTTACAGTCACTTTAATGTGGATCATGAACTTTAGCCATCAATTCGATCTTCAGCCTCTTTCACTTCCCTGGATGTTGTGGGCACCATGTTGAGCTCAAAAACCAGACTCCTTGCTCTCGCCCCGTAGTCTTTCTCCTGCCCAGCCCCCATCTGAAGCCCCAGGGTCCCCAGCCACCAGTCTTCTCACTAGCACACCGGACATGCTCATTGGAGACCTCAAGGACTTGAGGAACTGTGTGCCAGCACCAGAGGCAGAACCAAACATGGATTTTTCACGACACCCCCATGACACAGAACTGAGCCTGTATGCTCCTGCACACCATGTCCTCGGTGGGAGGTTTGGGGATCCACTGAGAAGAGATGCGAGAGGCCTGAGGCAAGACACTCCGTTCTGAGTAGCTGGAATTCGGACCCAACCAATCTGTGTCCAGCAACCATTACCTAAATTATCATTAAATTCATCTTTAAAAATAAACAGGGATTTGAGAAAAAAACTAATATTAAGTAACAACTCTATCTGTGCCATGCCCTGCTTCAGTGCCCATATGCCAACATCTGCTTCTCCTGACACCCAGGGCTTGTTGAAAAAAATTGAATGAATTGAATCCCATGGAACTAAAACACTATGAGATGAAAAAAGACTTCTAATTTAGTTATGCAGATTATATGTTTCCATATATACTAGATAGAACCGGCAAATGTAAGCACTTATTCAAATAGATCCACATGTTAGAGTTGTTACAATACCTGCAAGTTACAAGCTGAGAGTAATTATCCTTATTTTTACAAACTCTAATATGATTTCAATTGATGTCAGTAAGTTTTGATTGAATTTACTGCTGATTAGAGTTGATCATCTCTTTGAACAACAAGAAATTATGCCTCATTCAGTTCATTAGCAAGACTGCTGTTCAGTTTATGAGCCATAGCACCAGTAGTAATTATCAGGGATAATTGATTTCTAATGTGGACATATTAATTACATAGATATAGGAAAATTAAAATAGTTTACCCTGCCGATTATTATTACGAGAAATAAACAAGCCATAGATGGTGAACAAGAAAGTTTAGTTTCTCTTCCAACTTATCTTCCTTTCTCCCAGGGAGCCGTACATCCCAATAATGTGGCGGTGGCAGACATACCCCAAACAGAGGCTCTAGTGGGTGAACATGAAAGAGCAGTGCCCGCTCTCAAGGTGACCTTGTGAAAAATGAGGGTTAGAAGGAGAAGTTGGGAATACCCATGAAATTATATATAAACTTATGATAAAAAAAAAAACTAATTTAAATGGAAGGCAAGGATTAAGGAAAGTCTTTCTAAGAAAGTACCTTAACCAGGAACCCGATGGGTTAGAGGAGGGGAGAAACATGGGCAAAGAGATTTGTGCCCTGGAGAAAACGATAGGTAACCTTAAATACATGAAGGAAGGAGATAAAGGTGCAAGGCAGGCAGGGCCAGGCACAAGCACACAGAGTTGTCTGGAATGACTGTAGTGTTCTCTGTCTGTGCTTGCTAATGTAGACCTAAAATGAACTCAGGGAAGCCAAGAAATTGAGCTCTTCATTTTAGTTAACTTGAAGTGTTACATGTAGCTTGAACAGAACCAGATTGAACAGTGTAGATCAGGAGACTTATGGGCCCTAAGAAGACTGCAAATCATATTCAAAGAACAAAGGAAACCACTGGAGACTTTGTAAACTCAGAATGGCCACAGTTCCATCCATATTTAAGATTACTGAGTCCTCGGATCTGAGAGACTCATTCATAAGACTGCTCACTCTTTGGGAAAACTGAAATAGAGTTTATCAGATTCCTCTGTCAACTAAGAAGATCATGTCGAAGTGGGTGCTTGTTGATCTTGTCAATAGTGCTTGTGGGAAATGAGCTGCTGGACTACAGGTCATGCTAAGTCAAATACTAACTAAACAAAGCAAAATATTTTTCATGATGTCCTTAGTCTTGAGTCTACAGGCTATGGACAAGGGGAAAACAGGCCTCTCATGTTGACTATTACTGCAGCATTCCAAAGAATGGGGAGCTGCATTTTGGCCCAGAGTTGTACTTCTGAGTCCTCACATGCTGAGCTTGACTTTAGCTGGACGGATTGACCATTCCTTGCTGATGACCTAGATTCACTTCTTCTGGACCCCAATCTGCCCAGTTTCATGAGAGTCAGCAGCAGGAAGCATAGTTGAAGAGACGGAACCACCTATTGGCCTCAATTTCATCACCACAATTAAGAGAAAAAGGCAAATGACAACCCAAGGCGCCTACTTCTTTTAGAAAATCACTCTTGATAGCTTGTCTCACTTAGCAGCTATTAATAATAATAATGTAACACAATAATAATGTAGCTTATACAGCTCTTACTGTGTGTCAGGTACTACCAAGCAACGGAGGGTAACAATGTGGATTTTGCAATTATTTTAAGAAGTAATGGATATTATGTACACATCATATATGTGTGTATATACACGTACATTTTTTAAAATGCACACACTGTAGTTATCATAATGTGTATGGTTATAATTATTATCCCTACTTACAGATAAGTAACTTTAGTTACAGAGAATTAAATGACTTGTTCAAGGTCACACAGCTGGTTAGTGGCTCCAGGGTCAGCTCATGTGTGCCACATGGTCTTTCTAACAAATGTTGAAGAAAGGAGATATGTAGACTTAGCACATTGGATTCAGTGATTTGTCTATGGGAGAGCATCCAGTCCAACGTGGCTCAGTATCTGAACCTCAGGCCACGACTATTAACTGCTCCAGACCGTGTGAATATCACCCAGTTCTGGGCCAATGAAAATATTTTCTGAAAGTTTTTATCTCTGGAGGCCAATGTGAGAAGAAGTAATGCATTGACCTCTGAGGTCACAATGCCATCTTTGTGTAGAAAATAGAAAAAAAAAAGAACAATACCCCAAAACAGAATGAAAATCAGAGAGGGAGTGAGAAAATCCTGGTGGAGTTCACATCTCTCCATGCAGTTCTCAGTCCCCAGCTTTGCCCTTCCTTCCCCACACCCACACTTCAGCGCTTCTATAACTCTAAGAGCAACTCCACCAGCTCAAGTGAAATTTAGCTGGGTTCAAGTTCCTTGCAACAAAAGGTCACTGGGACAGAAAGAGGACCAACTTGAAAAGGTCAGCACAGATGTCCGCCATGATTCTGCAGGCCCAAAAGATGAGGTAGAGTGCCAAAAGTCATATTAATTAAGTCTAAATGTCTTTGTCCCTCAGGGACTTTGAATATGGTGATTAAAGTTCCCAGGAATCATCCACTCAACAGCTTCGTCAGAGCACTTGGATGTTTTCTGAACTCAGTGGGTCTCTGTGTCCAATATTTAATTTCATCTATTGCCATCCACAGCGCCCTGCTAAGTGGACACCACAGCTCTATCTGCTTTGCAAAAGTTGTCTAGCATCTGCTTTTGTTAGGGCATGTGACATCCCCCAAGTCTTTCTCCACTAGATATCTACTTAATTTTAATTATTGCTAAGGACATTTCTATAGTTGAGAAGATATAAATCATCTGTAATGACAAAGGGCAAGTATGGCTATAGAGATGGAGCCTGAAGTAGGATGAAATATACATAGAGTTGCCACATTTGAGATAGTCTTCTTTCTGCCTAAATGACATGTTGATGTCATTATAACTTAGTCATTCAACAAATATCCCCCAAATAACTCTCATTCATTAAACAGGATGCCAAGTTTGGAGTAAGATGAAGGAGATAAGATCATGGGTCAAGAGAGAGCTGATGGCAGAGTCCAGCACAGCATGAGATAGTATCAATGACTTGCTCAGTATCTATAGCCTCTTCTTCCTCCTTAAAGGCACTTGCTAATAAAGTCCAGGTATCTGCCCTGTGCTCCCCATGTTTCCCAAGTCAAACTTATCTCTTTGTTGGCCTGAGGACTGGCCTTGACGGTTCTAGGATTGCCCTGCCAAAGAGTGATCAGCACAGGATCCCAGACCTACGAGACTCAGGACATGGCCTTTCCAATGAGCACAATTGACTCAGAAGTGGGTGCATGATCTGTCAATGAAAAAAATGAGGGGAAATTTGATCTTTCTTTCAGGCTGCTGGATGTAGTAAAATCATTACAGCTGCAGTGATGGAACAATGCAATTTCTTTTCTAGCCCATCATAAGTATCACTGTTGGACACTCCTACAACAAAGCACAAGTTAAAAGGACAAAAGTACAACAAATTTATTTAATCAAGTTTTTACATGACATGGAAGCCTTCAAGCACAAAAACCCCCAAATCCAGGGAAAAGTGTGTCTTTTTGTGATTATATCCCATGAAGCACAACAGCGGTGTGAAATGTTATTGAACAAAAAACAAGCACACACAAGCACACACACACACACACACACACACACACACACACACACACAACTATACACTGAAGGTAACGGGCTGTGGAGCACCCGGCAAAGTCTGTCTGCTCAGACTTTTCTTGGCTTCTTCAGCATTTCCTTATCATGGTTAGGGGGTAGGAACTCTCTAGAATGAGTCTTCAGGAAAGAAAAGAAAAAAGCTATACGGTACTGGCACAAAAACAGACCAGTGGAACAGAATTGAGGATTCAAAGACAAATTCAAATACCCTCAGCTACCTCATCTTCAATAAAGGAGCCAAAAGCATACATTGGAGAAAGGATCGTCTCTTCGACAAACAGTGCTGGGAAAATTGGACATCCACATGCAGAAGAATGGATCTAGACACACACCGGTCACAATGCATCAAAATAAAATCAAAGTGGATCAAATACCTAGATATTAAAACTGAAACACTGAGCCTTCTGGAAGACAAATTAGGCAACTATCTAAAAGACATAGGTGTAGGCAAAGACTTTCTTAATAACACACCAAAAACAAAAGAAATAGCCCCCAGACTTAACAAATGGGATTATGTCAAATTAAAAAGTTTCAGCACGACAGAGAAAATTATCAAAAGGGTAAAAAAGAGAACTGACAGACTGGGAAAAAATATTCACCACCAATACTTCAGGTAGGAGGCTCATAACCAGAATATACAGGGAACTGAAAAAAGGAAGCCTCTCAAAATCAAAGACCCTATGGAAAAATGGTCAAAAGAAATGAATAGGCAGTTCTCAAATGAAAAAGTTCAAATGGCCAATAAACACATGACAAAATGTTCAATATTCTTATCCATTACAGAAATGCAAATCAAAACACCATTAATATACTATTTAACTCCAGAGAGATTGGCATATATCAAGCAAACAAATAGCAATCAGTGCTGGTGAGGCTGTGGGGAAAAAGGAACCCTCCTGCACTGCTGGTGGGAATTTAAACTGGTACAACTACTCTGGAAAGCAGTATGAAAGTCTCTCAAAAGACTGAAAATAAATATCCCCTTGATCCAGCAATAACTCCTCTGAGAATTTTCCCAAAAGAGTTAAAAACAATATATAACAGAGATACATGTATACCCATGTTCATAGCAGCACAACTAACAATAGCTAAAATATGGAAGACACCAAAATATCCATCAACAGACCAATGGATACATAAATTGTGGTATTTATACACAATGGAATACTACTCATCTATAAAGACAGATAGTTTGGAGGCTTTTGTAGGTAAATGGAGGCAACTTAAGACCATCATGCTTAGAGAAGTGAGTCCAAAGCAGAAGGTGAAATATCAAATGGTTTCTCTGATATGAGAAACCGAGATCACAATTATTTCATAGAACTTAATGTGGGGAATAGAATGGGTAGGGGAGGGACAGGGAGACGGAGGGTCAGAAAGAGAGAAGGGAAGGATTTGTAACTTTGCCACAATGTGAATGTGCACAAGATACTCAAGATCAAGGTAAACTTTCTGTTTTGTACTTATACAGGTCAATAAAATGAGGGGGGGGGGGGGAGACAAAGGAATGACCTTTCTAGGTTTTATGGTTTGCTCTAGGGACAAGCAATTCAGATTCTGTGATCCTCATTAGAGAAGAGGACCTTTGGTTCCTCTAATTCACTTTAGGGGACACAGAGAGATAGTAGATTAGAGAATGGGAGATCAGAAAGATGTTGGTTCCAATTTCTTTTCATTCCAGCTACTCAGCCCCTCAAAACGCCATACTTGAAAGCATCAAGTTCAAAGCCCCAACACGGCCTTTTCTTACCCAACTGTAGGGTGAAAGAAAGACTGAGGGGGTGGCAAGGACATAGGAATCACAGAGAAACCAAGCTGACTTGCCCAGATTTGGTCATTTCTGAAGACGAATCATCACCTGTATTCTTAGCCCACAAGTCAAGAGAGTCCTCATTATTCAGCCCCTTTGAGTCAGTTTCCCCACAGTTGATGCAAGTAACTGAATAGAGAGTCAAAATGCAAAGATAAACAGAGGCAGGGGTATGAAAGGATGAGCAACTACAGGGGTCCCAACACTGCCAGTGAGAAGAGGTAGTATGGGAAGGTCAGAGGGAAGTTTAGGGTAAAGCCTTGAAGAATAAGTAGGAGCCAAGCAGATGTGGATACATGATGAGATGAGGAAAGGAGGTATTTCAGATGAAGGGGACATCCACGAGGAACACAGGAAAGGCAAACAGGGAGAGTCCAGCATTCCTGAGTCACTAAATGCCAGGTAGGAGGGCGAGATGAGGCTGAAAACACACTGAGGAATTTGAGCAGGAAGGCAGCTTGGTTTAAACCGAGGATGATGGTGAACCATGATGGAGGTGGGTGGAGCTGTCACAGTCAGATTTGCATTCATAAAGGACTCTCTGCTCCCCAGAGATGGGTATTTTCTGGCCCACACTGTGTTTGTCATCACTATTCAATTCTACCTTGTCAGCGCAAAAGCAGCCAAAGACATGTAAACCAATGGATGTGACCATGTTCCAATAAAACTTTATTTGCAAAAACACACTGAGATGACTTATAGATTCCTGTGAAATTTCACTAATCTGAAAATTCCTTCTAGGTCGTGGGATAATATAAGGAATCACCATCATCACAATTAAAATTCTTGGAACACTTAGTAGGGGCTGGAAACTATGCTATACATTGATTATGTAGCAGCCATTTATTTCTCACGATAATACTATTATATAGGTCTAGTATGATTCTTCGTTTTATAAACGAGGGAACATTTAGTGTTTCTGCATGCAAACGCTGAGGCTCTACATGCCTGCCTGTCCTGATTTCACAGGGAAACTCCAAGCAGGAACGGCCACTCAGGGGAATGAACTCAGCCATCCCACTTTGGTGTGCATCCCCAGATGAATTCTCCTCTAATCCTGCAGTCCTCACAGAGCACCTCAGAAGCTCACAGAAAGCACCCTCAGGGAAAGCAAGATCCCCCCAAGCCTTGGAGAAGCCCCTTGGTCCCTTACTGGCTTTGCGATTTGCCCTTCCTAACTTCACTTCACAGGACCTTTGCTGCTTCTGGGTACTCAAGACCCTGGCACTAGCTGCTTCCCCAGATCTTGTGTGACTCTCTCCTTTGTGTTAACTATGTCTCTGCTTCCATCCCTAGGAACACCTATGGCCACCCTGTCTAGAGTAGCTTCTACGGCTCCCTAGCAAGCTCCCTCCCTTTGCTTTGATACATTTTCTGGGGTGCTGCATTATTTTCTTGTTTGTTTCCTAGTTTCTTGTCTGTTTTCCTCTCTGGAATGCTGCTCCAGTGGAGCAGGTAATTTTTCTTGCTCTTACTTTCATATTCTCAGCACTGAGAATATCGCCTGGTACCTCATAGGCAAAGAACACATCTTTAGTCTGTAACTAAACAAATAATTTCCTGGCCTCTATCACTAGAACAAATCTGAATATAAAGTTGTGAACTTCATTTCCTACTCTGAGACCTACACTATGACCCAGTGTATTAGTGAGTTTAGCTCCTACACAACATGTTACGGACTACGGGACTCAGAGCAATGTAAGTTCATGTTCTCACAGTTCTGGAGGCTCAATGCCCCAGTTCCCGCGGGACCAGAGTCGATGCCTGGTGAGGGCTCTGCCCTTGTCCTTGTATTATATGTATCTCCCAAGTCTTCGAGCAGCCTAATATGGTGCATGCACATAAAGTCTCTCTTTGTGTTCTCTCTCTCTCTCTCTCTCTCTCTCTCTCTCTATCTCTCTCTCTCTCTCTCTCTCTCTCCTGCTATCTCCTCCTCCCTCCCTCTCTATATCTCTTCCTCCCTTTCTCTCCTTAAAAAGGTAGCAATCCTGTAAGCATATGATCCCATTATTCTGACCTCAGGTGACGTGAATTCACTTTAAAAGTCCTTGTTTCCCCCATACAGCTGCATCGGGGGTTAGGGGTTCTGCATGTAAATTTTGGAGAGATACAATTCAGTCCATCACAACCAGCCTCACATAAGCGCTGGGGATAGAATTTCAAACACCAGATCCAGGCTAGGCTTCTATGACCTATAATCATGGGCTCCCTTTATATTTCTAGCTTTACCAAGATGACCATACCTCCAGTTTTCACTCTCAAAATTAAGTAATAGTAAACAAGTAATAGTCACAAAAATTATTCTGAATAAAACAACATGTTTTAATTGACATAGTGCTTCCTAGACATGTCACATTTCACAGATCAGAAAGCAGCCTACACATGTCCAGAGCCAGGAAGTTCTCAAGCTGCTACTCATAACCAACAGGCTCTTCCAAAAGACTTAGTGCCATAGGCATATGAAAACAAAACATCAAAACAGATGACTGTAGTGGCAGTTTGGTGACCTAGTGGGAAACATTTAGGAGACTGAGCAGTGGGTACATTTGAAGAGATTATTTATTGAGTAAGAGTTAAGAACTCAGAATGGAATGATCAGAGTTCAAACCCCGATCTTGCTGCATGGACTTGGGAAGGCTACTTAACCTCTCTGGGTGTCAATTTCTTCACGCAGTGGTGTCAATAACAGCGCCTGCCTTTTAGATTCAAAATAATGTGTATACACACACTCAGCCCAGTGCCCAAATACTGAGTAAATATGCAACGAATGAGTACAATTAGTATACATCAGTCTGGAAAGAAAAATATTGGAATACAACACCTAGAAAGACCTCAGAGGTTTGCAAACCGAAAATTTATGCACAATGAAGGAACAGAGAGGGAAATGTTACTCCTCTAACCTAGCAAAAAGAGACTCCAGGGGAAGCAAAAATTGTGATGTCTACACAGCTTTGAGATCAGACAATAAATTAATCAAGGGAATTATTCTTCCTTTCAGGGGATTTAGACTAAGGAACAATGGCCTGGAGCTACAGAAGGGGAAATTTGGGTTAGCTACAGCAAGACAAGAAAATTCTCAGCAGGGGAAGTAATTAGGAAATGAAAGAGACTCCCAGGAGTTGGGATGGAGGAACCTTCCCTGGCAATCATCAAGGAGAAATGAGGAGAGGGGGACCAGGCGGGCAAGGATTGCAAAATACCCACTATGTAGAAGAAACAGCTAACGGTTAGCTCTACCCTTTCGAAAGGACCTTTGAGGGAAACAACTGAACGGAGAGCATGAGAGCCGGCAGTTCTCTGCAGTCAATGAGGACCCAGAAAGGTTGTAGGATACGGTTTCTGACCTCGGAAAGCTTGCAATTTGATCAAGATGGCAGGTTACAAGGCACGCGGGAAGAAAACACGCGTGGCCAGAGGTGGCAGGAGAAGGGAAGGAGGTATTAGCATCATCTCAAGCCCCGCTGGCTGCTTTGGATCTTCATTTGCTCTCTTTATTACTTTGCCATCACTGGGATACAATAATCGACAACTTGAGAGTTTCAGAGGTCTCATGATGCGCGTGATGGGTACTTCAAGGTAGACACAGCAATGGCAGAAGGGCTCCATGGAGGGTCTCGGTGGAGGAAAACAGTTTACAGAATGGTGTTCAGGAAGCAGAGGGAGAAGGAAGGAGTTGGAGACACGAATACTTTTTCCATTTAACAGCTCCAGTGACCCATCCTCCTAACCAGGCCCCTCTTCCGAACAGCACAAGAATCACCGATGTGCGAATCTACTGGTACCCCTGTGATCCAATCACCTTCCAAACACAAGAAACTCTCGAGGGACATTTTAAATTTAAATCATAACAATCCCATTCGACTGTTTGTTTTCTTTTTAATTTTGACTATGTCATACCACCACAGAAGAAAATGCGTGGTTTAAAAGTTGCTATTTCTGTAGAAAGCTTAAAAGTTCCGTGTGTTTGAGCACCACGGTAATGAGATGTTACAGTGGCACATTATTTCCAAGGAGGTGATGGCAAGACAACAATATGAGTCTTTCAGACACAAGAGAAAAATGGGAACATCACAAGATAAAATTAAGATCGATACATAATTGTTTGGTGTTGAAATTTGGCTGAGAGGTCAACCGTGTTAGGCTGCAGGAGTCACTAATATCCACTTGAGATAAGATGAGATCGAAGTTAGACCTTGGCCTGGGTGTCGATGAATCTAAGATAGCAGAGAGCTGCCTTCTGCTATCCATCATCACAATGTGCCTGCAGAACAAAAGCCGACCCTCCAACCCATGACTTAAGGCAGTGACTGTGTATTAGTTAGACTTCTGTTGCTGTTATAAAATATATACGTATACAACTTAAAGAAGAAAAGGTTTATTTATTTTTATAGTTTCCATGGTTTCAGTCCATGATCAGCTGGCTTTGAGGCCATGCTGCCTCATGGCAGAAGGGCACAGGGGAAATGCCAGATAGTAGGGGGCCAGGGACCACACCAAGTCACATTCTCGTGACCCACGCAGACATTCCCAGGAGTGTGGTTTATTAATCTAGGCAGCTCTCAAGCCAATCCAGCTGACAATCAAGATTAGCATTCACACTACTTATTCATTTTCACAATTGCCCTGGGCAGAAGAATCGTCCTACAACCATGGACCAGACTGGGTCCAATTTTTCAGGGCTTACTTGTACATCTGTGGTCAGCTAGTGAACAGTGGGCTCAGTGGAGATGATTTGTCTTGGCTTGCCCTTGTGGCTTTGACAGAATTCTTAGAGGACCTGCAGATATCAAGACTTCACAAGACCTGTTGTCAGATCTGAGTTCAAGACCAGATTCTGCCCGACTATGCCAGGTGTTGGGCCTGCTGGTCCTGTTGACCCTGCTGGAGGGTCAGGGTTCAAGCATGCAAGTTCAGGTCCAACCAGCCTGGAGAGAAAGAGAGGCACTGTTGGGAGTCCAGTCATACTTTATTCAGTTTCAGCAAAATGTATGAGGGAGAAATGTTTTCCTCTGTGTCATCCTGTATGATTTCTCCATTTGGTGCTTCTCTTCCTTCTCCTTCTCTTCCTCCTCCTCCTCTTCTTCTTCTTCTTCTCCTCCTCCGCCTCCTCCTCCTCCCTCAGCTGACTCACTTACTTGCTTCTCTTTGCCTCTCTCTAACCAGTTATGCTGTTTAGTTCAGTTATTAGAAAGTTTTACACTGTAGTGACTTAGTACCACCCAATCAGAAAGCAACAGTATTATGAATTACATTAATACTTCAGATCATGAGGAAGGTCCTTATAAGGTATTTAGGAAGTACTGAGTTGGCTAGCAGGCTGGAACTCTCATAGCAGATGGCACAGTCAAGTTACAATCAAGAACAGCCAGGAATATTTCAGATAAAGCAGCTGATACAGGCTTGTGGTCATGCTTGACTTGAACTGTCCAAATGGTTTCAATTTAGACAGCGTGTTCTTTCTGTCCTCACAACCTGGGTTGAGTATTCCTGAACAAGCCTAGCCTCTGGTTGAATGGGGAAGAATTCTGATTAAATTCACTCCTGACCCTTCTTTATCTATTCCAATTAAGAGAATGACGTGAAAAAGATGATTTTTAAACTCAAAGAGAGAATGGGGGAAAAAGAGAAAAGAATGAGAAATTACTGTGCTCAAATTTACAGCGAGTTCTATGGAGAACTTAGAGGAAGGTAGAAGTTGAGAGTGGAACAAGGCAGCAAAATCTCTAAAGAATTGATAGGCAAATTGATTCCCAGTCTTCCTGTAGTAGTGAGTTCCTCTTGGATTTGTTTAGTCTTCAAACAGCTTGGCACTTATTCTTGGCTTTGGCTGGGTACTACTTCCAGGACAGCTCTGTGTAGCCTGGCAGGAGCTTGGTGTATGGACAGAATGAGGGGCAGGAGGCCACCAGAGCTCGGGCTCAGCTTGTTAAACATCCTTAAGCAGCCTACATACACCTTGGCTTGGGGCTGACTCTGTGGCACGTAACCCAGGGCATAAATCCATCTCAACTCTAAGTGAAGGCCGGAAATGAAATAGTCTCCAGAAAGAGGTGGCCAATTCATCTGACCTCTCATAAATTTTGGCTTCATTTGAAATTGGAAGAAATCTTGCTCCTTTTTCTTGATTAAGAATGTCATAAATCGCCAGGATCAGAAGGACAAGCAAATTTCTGAGGCTTCTGAGGCCTAATGCATTCCAGAACAGTATCTGCCCACTCACAGAAATCCCCTAATACTTTGTTCTGATACCTCAGAAACTTACTGCAGTAAATCACAATTTTCTAACTCAAAAGTGTTTCTAAATTATTTCTGAAAACCCACCCTCATATTGAGGTTCAATTTGCTATATGTTCATTATTGATAAAAGAAGGCATTTAGAAATCTGAAGATATTAAATACATGTTTTCTAATATTAAAGGAAATGTATTCAATGATACTTAGTGATACTTAGTATTCAATGATACTTAAGGCAAACTTTGCTTAGGCCCATCATGATGGGTCCAGCAATCACTGCAATGGATTTTACAGTGGGTGAGACAAATACAGCATTTATGCATAGTTATTGACTATCATCTATCTTCCCTCTCCTTCCCTCTGTTAGAAACAGCGAATAGACCAAATCACTTCAAACTTGATTGCATTTCAAAAAATAAAAACAGACAGACAAAGAAAAAAAGTTTACAATATCTACTACCATTATTTGGTCACCATTTGTGTTTTTGGCAGGCACTGGTGTGGACAGTTTTTTCCATACAATATGGGCTAGATCATCCCAATCAAATCTGAGGAACACAAAAATCACTTTATCTTTACATCTGGCTAGTGGTCAGCTCAGATGACCACAAAGTTTTATGTGCGATGGGTCTTCTTTGTCCTTCATCTGCAAGACTGTCTTTTCATGTACCCTAGACACAGTATCACAGAGTTGCAACAGGTTGGAGGCCCGGCTACAAGGCCTCTTTAGACTTAAACTCTGTAATGTTCTGCTTCCTCTGGTGGAGCAGAAGGAGGGCCACCTCTCCCTGCAATACATAACATCGCCTCAGTGGTTAATCAAGAACAAGAAAAGAGGATTCCAAAGTATTCACAGTCAAATCCTTCAATCCTGCCCTGAGATCCAGGAAGTCTGAACATTTAGGGGAAGCTTTCTCCTAACAGTAACTCCCCTGGCTTTGTCTCAGACCGGATTAAGGCCTAAGCTTGTGTCAAGGATGGGAGCTTAGCTGTTGGCCACGTGATTCATCTCCTCAACTTCCATGTTTCCAGTCTGACAACGGCTCTCGCCGGGCTAGGAAGAAACAGAAAAGCTGCTAGAAGAAAGGCAAAGCTGTCAGTCACGTTCAAATTCTTTCCTGTAGCAGGAAGAACAGGCTTTCAGCCCTTTTGTAAACAATGTGGACTGAACTTCAGAGGCACTAGTTTGAATTCTAAAATGTGCTCCTAATGGGGCCAGGCCTGATAATTCAATTGAACAATGTGTTTCTCTCCTTCTCCCCTCATCTTCTTGCTCCTCAAAGAACAAAGAAAGACTTTGAGGATTTGATTTCATTAGTCTTCAGGAAACACTGGGGGAGAACAGTCAGGGAAAGAGGCTATATCCCTTGTGCCGGGAGACACTGTGTCTACTGCATCAAGTCACAAGTCATTCATCTTCCAACTGAAAGATGTACTCAGACCCCACACTAGTGCTGTCCAAACTGCCTGCCAGACTGCAGAAGACTGCAAAGACTCAGAAATGAAGGTGGCAAATAAGTTAATATCTTGGAGGAACTCTCTGTCCACCATAGTGTTCCTCAGTAATCCTAAACCCAAGAATCTCCATATAACCTACCATCTAATGGAAGTCTCTACCTAAGCTATAGCTAAGAAAACCTAGAGAATACCTTACAACTAGTGAATGTCTGTGACAATAATCTATACAACCTGTAATTCATACCATAAAATACAACCTATGATTAAAATAAGCCATATCTAATAAAAGCCAAAATATCCTATGTATGATAAAACCCTGATATTTGATAATGGCTTAAAAACAGGTGCCTGGACCCCCTTTATAACCTATGTAAGGCTTCCCAATCTCTGAGTATGTGAATGAATTTACCAAGGACAAAGAGACTACAGAGGGGGACTTGAAGGACCCTCCTAGGGCTGTTTCTGTCCTTGGCATGTGAGTTATTTCATTTGAAGAAAGGGTTCTGAGATTGTTTTTTTTTTTTTAAACATAGGAAGCCACTGATTTCAACTGCCCAAATAAAACCAAATTTGCCAGGAGGAAAGAATTCCTAAATTGCAACACTGCTGAGAAGAAAAATCGTTAATGACTCCTAAATTGCCAGCAGGAAGTTTTGAGTAGCTGCTAAAAGTTTCTGATACCAAATAATTAGATCTTTTAGTGAGTTAAAAAAGAGACTTGGCCAAATACTGTAACCATGCAGAGTAAAACTTTTGACGGGGAGGAGGGGCTTGAGCCAATCTGGAGACTTGACTGAGGGGAGGAAGCTGAAGGCAACTGACTTGAAAATTGAAAATGAGCAAGCACCTGCTCATAGAACAAAGAGATCAGTGGGTTTTCATTGACTTTCTGGTGGAGAATGGTGTGGGGGGAGTGAATCTGGTCATTGTCATTGGCCAGGAGTACCATTTCAAAAGCTGTTTCTTCTAGGATGAACTTAAGGTCAAGGTGAACACATCCTAGAGGCTGTTGAACTTTTGCATATCTGGCACCACCAGCCCAAAGCATCCAAACCTTTTACCTAGGTGGGTGGCCAAGTGAGGAGCCAGTGTTCTCAGCAAAAGTGACCTTCAGATCCCTGGGAAGTAACCCAAGCAACTGTTGTCATAACCCATACATCACGGATGCAAAGCTAGAGCAACATTGATCATCTATTGTGCAGCTGTGAGACCTTCAAAATTATGGATTTTAAGTGTACTAAGAGCAAATGAACCTAAAAAAGAGGATTATTTAGGTTTTGTTTTTCTTGGCAACAATTGTCCACTTTATGCAAACATCTGGACTTTGGGGTCTTATCAGGGTCATTTGATGGGCCAGTTGAAGCAGGCCATGCTCCAGAAGATGCTGCTCCCGCGGGACTATTTTGGCATGCCTGCCTTCTATCTCTAGGCAAGGTTAGTCCTCTCTAACTATCTCAGCCTCAATTTGGGTACTGTCCAAAGTTTACAGATTCAGCTAATGGAAAAATCTGCTTGCTTAGTTGTGCAGCCTGCATCAAGTATCTTTTCATTTTTGTTTCAAAGTTAATCCTATAGCATAAATGACCATGGGCAAGTTAAAGGTCACTAAGTCTCAGGTTTCACATCTATAATGCAGAAATAATAATATTCACTGAACACATACCCAAAGAGTGGGGAAAAGGCTTTTGCACTACATTGAACATAGGAAGTTCACACTTTCCAAAACTGCTGTTAATAAAATTAGTTTTGATCCATCCTGTAGTCACCCAATTTATCATGGAACTGTGATTTCAGTGCATTGTTAATGTTTTCGAGGAGAAAGTATGTTTCCCGTTGCATTTGCATGATTTAAATGTAACATAGTGTCTTAGAATGTTTACCTAATGATTTAGTGTAGAGCATTGATACTCAAAAACTAGTTACATGATCAGTAGGCAAATGTCACCTGAATGACAGAAGGTGCCAATTAAAGAAAGTAATTTACATGAAAGCATGTTGAAAAATTTTAGAGCTGTGTGCAAAGAAACCATTCTATTATTTAGACATACATTTTTACTAGTGAGTTTGTGTCAATAAAATGACATAAATCCATTCTCATTAGGCATAATGAGCTCATCCAACTCAACTGATAATGTGGAACATCTGCCAGGATGACCTTCCTGCATCTTCTTTCCAGTGATGTCACAGAGCTTGTCGATTTGTGCATCCCCAAAGGCATCAGAGCTTAAGGCCAAAACAAAATGGCTATGAGGCTCATACCTGTCCCTCCTTGACGTTGTAGACTGAATCATGCCACTAAAGTCACATCACCTGAAGCGTATTCTAAATGACTCTAAGTACATTTTAAGGGAGGGAGGGAGGGAGGGAGGGAGGGAGGGAAGGAGGGAAGGAAGAAAAAGGGGGGAAGGAAAAATATTTCCCATCATCCTTTATGCTTAGCAAATACAGAATTAAACACTTTTATTGCAAGACATCTCAAAGCCTTTAAAAAATACCTGTGCATTATGACTTTCCAAATGGTGAACTGTACAGTCAATATTTAGTGCCCCACTTGCACTGCATGCTGGAAGGATTTATGTCCCATGCGAATCACTCAGAGCAACACTGGATAAAATATAGCATCCCTACTTGATCCTTTCACTAGGTACGATGCAGCGTTCCTCAGCAAAGCCCTTATTTTTTCTCTTAGTCCATTTGGGGTGCTATAACAAAATATGTTAAACTGGATGACCTGTTAAGAACAGAGATTTGTTTCTCAGTTAAGTCCAAGATCAGTGTGCCAACAGATTTGGTGCCTGGTGCGAGCACGTTTTCCAGTTCATAGATGCCAATTCTCTGCTGTGTATTCAAATGGTAAGAAAGACAAGGCAGCTCTTTGAGATTTTATTTGTAAGGGCACTAATCCCACTAATGAGAGTTCTGGCCTCATAATCTATTCATCTGACAAAGGCCCCACAACCTAATGTCATCACGTTAGGAACTGAGTTTCAACATGTGAAGTTAAAGGAGTCACAGGCATCAGTCTGCATCAACTATCCTCACAGTAGATACTTTAGGTATCACAAGAAGAACAGTATACAGTGTAGATACAGCACCAATCTTTGACTTTCTCAGGGAACTTCAAAGCATCAAGCGCCCCTTCAAGATATTGCAGTAATCCTAAGTACCAGACTCAGTCTCTATGTGATGGTCCTCTGAAGAGGAGGAATTTAACTAAGACTCTAAGTTCCAAATTTAGGCAGTGCTAAGGTCAAATTAAGTAGTTTCACGCAAGCATCAGATGGTCACAGAATAAAAGCAATGGAAAAATAAACATTTTTTAAGCCAATATATACACTAAAGATGAGCCAGGCCATTAACCAAAAGATTCTAGAAGCAAAAATGGGTCCAGGGCATTGCTGAGGAGGCCCTCTTGGACACAGTGGTGTGGAGGGTCAATCCAAATCAAAAGCCCAGGGTGCCTGCTAGGCATGAGGGACCTGAGCAGATGCTAGGGTGAAACAGGTGTCCACACATGTAGTTTCCTGAGCTGGTGGTATCTGAAACTCCTTTACTATTGATAAAGGGTTCTTGCCGAGGAGATTAACAAGGCACAATTTTGGGGGTGTCAGGGTGGGTCATGCTGCGGTGACGTTGGGACCCTCTCTGGTCTCCAGCCTTTCCTCCCTGGAGCTCTTCCCCTGAGCTCTGCTCTGTACACACGAGGTAAGCAGCTTTGTTCTAGTGACCATCTGCCATGACACTTCCGTCTTGGAGTCACCAGCATGCACTGGAACCTCCGAGCCACATTAAGCTTCTCCTCCTCCAAATAGCAGGTGCCAGGCACCTTGTCTCAGCCACAGGAAAGCTGACCAGTGCAGTGCACATTCTTTGATAGACTATTATTTTCACTCAACTTTGAGAATAATAACACTCACCTCTCAAATCTCGTTGCTCTGTGTTTTTCTGCTGTCTGACAGTATCGTATTTTCTCACTTCTATTATAGAATGAGTATTTGATTACTTTCAGCATTTTGTTATTATGAAAACACATAAGGACATGTGTCTTATTCTATACGTGGAAGAATTTCCTTGGGTGATGCTCCTTAAATTTTTTTAACAAAGCATCTCTCAAAACCTTCTTAGAAAGGTTGATAGATACACTCTAAAGTATTTTAAGTGGACCTCTAAAATTTTAAGTCAAAGTTTAAAATAGCTAAATAGACTTCTCCTTGTCATGCTGCAAATACGATTAAACCCTGCTGGAGGTTGGCATCTTCTTCTGGCAGTTCTTGTCCCCAAATGTGTTCTGTGGATAGAGAGAAGAGGAGGAGGCAGAAGAGAGAAAGGAGATGTGGAAAAGGTGAGCGGGCCTCATGAGAAAACAGCTGGCAACCCTGTGGTAGGACTCAAGCTGGAAACTCCAGGAAGTAACCAAACACTGAACACCTCCTTTGGCCACTGGTACTTAACTTGGTAATGGAAGGAATACTGGCATAGAAAAATTACTCAACGCTTTAAATTTTTCTCTAAATGTTATGCAAAAAATGACTTAGTAATATGAAATTCTTAAAAATTATTTTCAATGATCTATCAGCTAATCATTATGTCTCTTCAGTTTGGTTGCAAGTAAAGAACTGGAAATTTTTTGACTCACACAAAAATTTTTAGTCATTTGAATTAATCATTTTTCTGTTTCTGGAAAATCTAGCAAAGAGAATTTATCATATATCAATCCCATAAAACTTTATCAAATAAAGTTTCATTACATTCGTGATTTTTTCACTTACAGGCACTTTGCTTAAACTGATGTGAAGTTAGATAAAAAGGAAATACGGGTGTATTTTCATCTTCATCAAATTTTTCTGACACAATGCTGTTAAGATGTTTTTATCTTATCACGTTTTAAAACATTTTCATTTCAGTACCAAAAAATGAATAATACAGATAATATTCGAAGAATAGCTAAACAGGCAAGACTGGGCTTTATTTTTAATCAATCAGCCAAGTCAAATGTCTTTTGTGTGTATGTGTGTGTGGTGCTAGGGATTAAGCGTAGGACTCCATATATGCTAGAAAATAATTTGACCATTGACCAGTCCTACATCCCCAATCCTAAATATCATTCTACCAGAAAAAAAAAAGTCTGGCATAATTTCTCAAGTTAAATAAACGTACCGTGAAGCCATGACAAACATTTCACTTTTGATTTATAACTCTAGGATAGCTAACAGGTGAAAGAAGGCACAGTTGGACAAGCGAGTAAATTGATAGCATTTAGATGACTGGATAGGTGGGTGGGTGGAAGGGGATATGAATATAACTTTTTGTCTTAAACATTTTAACTGGTGAAATAAGGTGCTTGTCACCTTGATATTCACATGAGTGACACATTTTGGATAATAGAGACTTCAAGAAAAAAGGTTGTTAAATGCAAGTTGTCATCATGGGTACTAGATTTGGCATATCCTAATGTGAATCAATATATTCTATTGCTAGTACAATGTTTCACCCTTAACAGAAAAATCTACATGACTGGGGATATAACATGGCTCTACATTAGGTTTATAGTATCTTAATCAAAGGAGGTTTGGGTCAACTATATTTTGTATTGCCTCTTTGATGCCTGAAAGGTTTTTACATTCTAGAACAATGTATCAGTGTAAGAGAAAGTGGGGAGAACCCCCTTTCTTTTGTAGCAACAGGATAGAAATGATTGTGAAAGCTGGGGTGGGAAGAATAAAGCCAGCAAGAAGTTCTCATACAAAATATGTTGCCAAATAGAACCATTTTAGAAAAGAGTCCATACGGCTATTGAAGCTCTAAACATTAATTCGCTTAAACTCACTCTGCCTGCACATCTCCCTGGAAAATCTTCGTGGAATTCCAGGAAACATACACACTCCTACCTGCAGACCACTGCAGGGGGATATGTACTTAAAAGGCGAGTGGAGGATCATGGGAAATGTGCATGCTCAACGTAATTATATAATAGCAAATTATTTTCCAAAGTGATTGTGCAGAGTACACTCCCACATTCAGTGTAGAAGACTTCCAGGAATTTCACATTCTTCCCAGCAAGTGAGATGAATTGTCAAGATTTTTGTTTAACAAATCTTATGGTTGCAAAGTGTTATCTCATGTTTTAATTACCATTTCTTTCATTGTTGATGAGAAGCATCTTTGCTCCTGTTTCTTGGGTTTTTCTGTGTTTCTCCTTTTTTGAAATTTTGTTCATGTCATAATATATTTACCCATGGTGATCACTTGGCTTTTTTCCTTATTGATTCTAAAAGTTTTTTTAAACATACTATGCATGGTAGTATTGATCAAATATTTGTCTTTAAAATATCTTCTCCTAAAATAAAATAAAGGTATCTTCTCCTGGGTGCAGCTTCCTTTTTCACTTTGTTTATAGTGAGGTTGTTTGTTTTCTGATACTAGGAAGTGAGCCCAGGACCTTCACACCGAGCTATAGTCCCAGTCCATTTTTACTTTTGATTTTGGTATAGGTTCTTGCTAAACCGTGAGGTTACCCAGGCAGGCCGGCCTCAAACTTGCAATCCCCTTGCCTTGGCTTTCTAGGGTGCTGGGGCCTGTGCCACCGGGCCTGGTTTATAATGTATTTTGATGAACAAAACTTTCAATTTTGAAATATGTGAATTGTTAATATTATACTTCACAACTAATGCTTGTGTCTTAAGAAATTCTTGCTCTCTCAGTACCATAAGTACATCTCCTATATCTACTTCTAAAAGCCTTAAAGTTTTAGCATCCCCATTAAGTACTTAGTCTACCTGGAACTGCATCTAAGATAAAGGATTTATTTTCATTTTTCAGCACCTGGAAAAAAAAATCCTCTTGACATTAGCAGAATCCCTACTTTTCTTCACTGCTCTGCAGGGCCAGCTCCGTTATCTACTAGGTTTCCTGTCTGCATTGTTCCCTTGATCTGCCTTAACTCTATATGTACCAAAGCTGCAATATTTCAATTATTGCAGATTTATTAGAATAGATTCTTCCATCCAGAAAAGCAAATCTCCATTCCATCTTGAGTGAAATCTTCTTCGTCCAGGATATCTTCACTGATTGGCTCCTTTGCCTCTGTGGCAACCATAAACCACCCTGCTTTGATCTTCCTGCAAGGGAGAACTTGCACTGGGGAGTGCAGTCAGTAGACATCTGCAGCGAGAGACACCTCTGGAAATTGCTTCCGCTTTAAATCTGAAGCCATGCACTCCAGACAGACACAGCTGACGGCTGAGCACAAGGAGGGTTGAGGAAGCACATATGAGTGTGGCCAGAGTGGGATTCCGCTGTAGGTGATCATTCACCACAGCTGAGCCACACAACTAAGGAGCTGAACACTTATCACCACAGCCTCTTCAGAGGTTCCCCCTTCCACGCGGTTACTACAAAACAACACCAAGCTTCTACCTGAAACAAACCTATCAGTCGTTTAGCCAGAGTCAGCCTGCACTTAGTCACTTGGCTACAGTAATTCTTCTCTCTCAATTTTATTTTCTCTTTCACTTTTATTGTTATTTTTCTCTTCCTATCATATTATCAGATTGAAGACGATACTCTGTTAAAGACAACGGGTATCATTCACTACGCAGCGTGTAGTCAGACCTTGGGTCTCGACTGTTTTGTAACTCCTCGATTTTAGTACTAAGCACATTTTGTTTGTCTGAAATGTTTGTCCAGGTATTTACTCATCATTCGTTTAGCACTTGAAGCTCAAGCTAGAACTCGGTGGCAACTGCCTAGTGAGTCATTACCTTTTCCAGTCAAACTAAATGTTCATTTTTTATTTTTTGGCACTCGTCACACCTCCTGAAATCAATTAATGACAATAGTCTCCACCATACTTCACACCACAAGCCATTCTGCTGTGAAACATATGCATTTAGATATGTGGAGAGGGGATGGAAATAGGATGAGTTATGCAAGAAATTTGCCCTAGATCCCTCTCCCAAAGGTATTATCAGACCTATCATGTACGCTATCAACAAACCAGCTCACTAAAATACAGTGTAATGGATGCAAATGCTATGAACTGAATTTAGCCTCTCCTAAATCCACAGATTAAATCCTAACATTCAATGAAATTATATTTGGAAATAGAGTCCTCCTGGAGGTAGAAACACTTAACCTCTCTCCCTCCTTCCCTTCCTTCTTTTCTCTCTGTTTCTCTTTTCTCTCCCTTTTCTCTCTCTCTCTTTCTCTCTCTCTCTCTCTCTCTATCTCTCTCTTTTCTCCCCCTCCTCTTTCTCTCCACCCTCATCATGTGTTCAGAAGAACTTAGAAAGACATAAAAGGGGATCCCCTTAATCCATAGAAAGATTTTCATTAGAAATTAAAGCAACATCTTGATCTTGGACTTCCAGCCTTCAGTATGGTAAGGAGCCAAATTTCTGTTGTTTTGTGGTTCCATTAGGTGACCTGAGGAGACTAAGAGAGCTATGTTAGGCAGAGTGTGGATCCTTCATTTCTTCCTGGGCAGGGAGTATCAGGACATGTGCCTCAGACACATCTAATCAGATACGGGGCTTTAGGCTTCACGTGGTGAGGTATCAAGCCAAAGAATAGAGGCAGCAGAGAATCCGCACTCGTAGTGAGTGACCAGGGCTACAACAGCAGCAATCATCTTCAGAGAGCCACGCCAGGGCCTCATCAGGTTCCATCTTTGTGCAGAAGCACTACGGCTCACGGGGCATCCTCCATCTCAGCAATAGCACAATGGCCAACTCTTTGCAGAATTCATTTAGCCAATTCATGTTCAAGCTAGATCATTCCTTGTTTGTTTAAAAGACATGTTGAGGGCAAATCATACGTTCAGGGCTGCTACTTCCAGGAAAAGATACCCCAGCTCTCCCTAACTTCATTCCCCTTTCTTGGATTTTCCTCTGCGGCCAGGGACCTTGAACCCTACAGGCAGCAAACATGTGATCACCAGACATAAAAGTAGGTGAACGAGCTCTACTACCACGAATTCTACAGCAACCGGCAGGCCCAGGGCAGACCGTGCAGGAACCAACTCTGCTTTCAGCCCAGGCCAAGGCCTAGGCTGCATGTGGCTACTTTCCACCTGCGATCACAAGAGGGCTTTGATTGGTCTCCAAATACGCGAATCAGAAAGATGACTTCAAGACAGAAATGGAAGGAAGAAGCAATTTATTCCTCATATATGACTTTCAATTTACTTTTCAAAATTGCCTTAAAGTCTACGAGAAGCTCTACTCCCTCAACTACATGGAGAAGGTTAGGGTTAAGACCACAGGAAATGAGGTTAGCTGTAGCTCTCAACAGTAGCCCCAGCCCAAGGTCTTGGGGAGGTTAAGAGGTGACGAAAAGGAAGAGTTGAAAGCTTATCTGGAGAATACGTATGAAATACTGAATCGCCTCCTTCCTTTTTCTCCCTCCCCGTGGATGCTCTTGGGGCCAGGTCTCAGGGTCCTGGGGCAGCAGCTGGTACAAACGGAGACGCAGCATTCCCACGTGCAAACTTCAGGCCTAAATTGTATTAGCGTAAGTGACAGGGACCCGGCTTGCAATTGGATTCACAGGAGCTGACTGTTTCTGATGTTTTACTAACAATTTGGGTAAATATGCCGAAACCAATATGTTCAGCCAGGTGCTGAGCAAATTTAGCCCAGCGTGGAACGGGCTTGCACAAATCTGGGTCCCCAGATGGAAACGCCACATTACCAATTAGTGCAACTCAAACGGAAGAGGTTTGACCAGGGGAGAGCTTAAAGAGATCAAAGAAAAAGCAGAAGGGAAATTAGACACACTTGCGTGCCAGTTCATTAGAAGGCAAAGGAGACTTCATTACTTTATTCCTGGTTTTCTCCCCCTCGAAGAATTGGGTTAACGTTCTCACTATTCCAGTTTGGCCCTAAACGTCCCGAATTTACATGAAAGCACTGGGCCACATTACATACTAAGGAATTTTCTTCTGTCATTATTAATATGACACAAGACATGAAATTCCAAGTCACAATCCTATTTTTAAAGGAGTATTTCCACAGAATTGTCATCAAGGAGATATATTTACATAGGTGCCCTCATTTCTCTGTACTCTCATCCATTTTTTTTATTTATTATTTCCTTCAAATAACAGATTACTTTACAATGATAATTAACCTATGCAATAGCTTTTTGGATATATAATATATATACACACACACACACCCCTAATAGTTTATATATAAAATCAACATTTGGTTAAGTCACATTTGAAAGAGTCTTCTGCAGAAATAGAATTTTTTTTAATAAAGAAGACTTGGAATCAGGTGTGGTGACTCCACATGTAACTCCAGCACTTTGAAATGCTAAGGTGGGAGAATTGCAATTTGAGCCTAGCCTCGACAACTTAGCAAGACTCTGTATGGAAATAAAAAGGAAGGAAGGAAGGAAGGAAGAAAGGAAGGAAGGAAGGAAGGAAGGAAGGAAGGAAGGAAGGAAGGAAGGAAGGGAGGGAGGGAGGGAGGGAGGGAAAGAAAGAAAGAAAGAAAGAAAGAAAGAAAGAAAGAAAGAAAGAATTAGAATTGGTTAATGTGAGACTTTGACTACAGTTGATGTATAAACAATTGAAAAAATAAGAATGGTAAGGTGGTATGTTAATAGTATTTGCAATGACTCTCAAGTTCAATTTGTCACCAAACAGCATGTCACCAAACTCTTTTAAGTAGGGTTCTAGAAGAAAGGGTTGGGGCACTGTCTGGAGCACAGGTAGAATGTGAAGAGTACACTGGAAGGCATTGGTACAGTAAATCCATATTAAGTACAATTAAGTAAATTGCTGGAAACTGCCTAAAGCTCTGTATGATACTGATAAGCTGTGATCCACCTGCGTGTGGACCCTGTGTGATGAAATCGCTATCTGTAGCCTGCCGACAAAGCCCTTGTATGATGGATAACCAGAACCCCTGTCTACCTGCGTGTGGACCCCGACGAAATCACTGTCTGTAGCTTGCGGGCATAAAAGTAGTATATAAACTGTCCTGGTCCTAAGCTCAGGGTCGAGGTAGGAGTCACAGACTCTGAGCGCAGGATACGCATCTTGCTCCTTGTCCCCAGCCTCCTCGCGTCCCGAGTGCGAGGTTACACCTCTTCGCATCCCAAGAGCAAGAGCCCCCCGTGGAGAAGGAGTGACTGTCCAGCTGGGCAGCTACCGCCGGGTCCTGATCCAGCCATGGACTGGAGAGCCCAGGACAAGCTCATACGCAGGTCGGCTGTGGTCGCCGGTAGTCAAGAACACGTCGCAATGGTGAGCATAAGGGACCCAGGACGGGAATAGTTTTAGGAGGCGGAACAACGCTTGCTTTCCTGCTTAACTAATTAATTGATTGATTTACTATAGTTTGATTTATGAATTGGATTGATTGAATGTTGTGTCAATAAAGAACACTCCCAGGTAAATTCATCTGCCTCTGTCCCGTCTGTCTCCTCGTATGGAGTGCTGGCGACAGCCAAAAGACTGTTAACACAAGAACTGACTGAAAATGCAGCAGCCACTCGAGGGTGAGATGTAACATCTAGCAGAATGGGATCCACCAGGGAAGACCTCGTGTGGCACTGAATCCACAAACACTGGGGGACATACTCCAGCTGGTGAGGGAGGCCTGGGCAGTTTGTCTGAAGATGCAAAAGGAATCCTGTGGAAGATACCCACACCGCAAAGGAGAGACTTCGTAAGAAGGAAGCGGGAAGGACAGAGCCAGGAAGGCAGAAACCAGACTCCATCCTGGAAGAGAGTCTGACTTATGTTCTGTTGCAGTCTATATGGTATTGACTGAAAAGATGCCATGGACCAGCTGAACTCTGAGGGTGTGAGGGTCCTCAAGACAGGGCATGAGAACAAGCGCCCTCTCTCGAGGAGGAAGCAAGACAGAAATCAGCAAAGCCCAGTGTGGTGGCACAAATCTGCAACCCCAGCATTCTAAGGAGGCCGAAGCAAAAGAATCACAAACGTGAGCACAGCCTGAACAGCCTAGGGAGGCCCTGCCTCAAAACAAAACAAACAAACAAAAAGCAACAATAACAGCAGCAAAGAGATGTAGCTCAATGTGAAGACCCTAGATTCGATCGCTGGTACTTAAAAATAAAAAAGGAAGGAAAAGAGTGGAAGGGGGAAGAAAAGAAAAGAAATAAGTAGACTGATAGGGTAGCGTGACACACAGCACAACTTTTTTAGTCTGAGTGACCAAAGACAGCCCATCTGAAAAGACGATATTCACTGCAAGAAAATGAGGAACAACATTTGCCTATTGTTTGACAATGCACAAACCCTGTTTTTTAGTATGTACTACTTTAAAATTTTAAAACGTCTGTTTTCATATCCTTTCATAAATTAGAAAAATTGAAGCAAAGACAAGATAACTTGCTTACCATCCCTGAATGTGACGTTAATGTTGGATTTCAGCCAAGAATTCTGTCTCTGAATTCTTTGCTGACCAGAATTCTCATTCAGAGACATGTATTTCAATATGGAAAGATACGAATTTTAGAAGGAGGCAGCCATTTGTGGAATGTGGATGAGAAAGTTTCAAGCACAAGAAACAGAGAGAAAAGAGGTCCAGAACTACAGAGAAAGGGAAAGGGGTGGGTACGAAGGCCGAAGAGGTGAGCAGCTGTAGGAACACCCGAGGCCTTGAAAATCAGGGTATGGGATTCTTCTAAGGGGTTTGGAAGCTAATAATCCCTTCTTCACATTTCACAAGTTCCAAGTGGGAAAAAAAATGAAAGCCTCATTCTTAGATGACTGAGATGAAGCAACTTCAAACTTTTAAGCTGATGACATTTTTTTTTTTAGCTGTATGTTGGTGGGACAGACGTTTGGGAATGTTAGAATGAGATGAACATGTTTTGTATTGTGAGATGGATATAAATCTTTGAGGCTAACAACACCCCATAGTGGGCAGAATGTTTCCTCCCTCCCCACAGATGCTAGTGTCCTGATTCCCAGAACTTGTTTTATGCTACATGCAAGGGGCATGAACCCTGCAGGTGAAATCAAGGTCGCTAATCAAATCTGGATCCCTACCTCACACCATTCATTAGTATGCCCCAACTTAAATATAACACCGAGATGCTAAAGTCATAACTATCAAATCATTTAGAACATACCCCAGAAAATTATTTTTATGATTTTAAGATTGCAATAAATTCTTATTTGAACAAGGACATTTATCTCAAACCATACGTAAGGAATCCAGACTCAGAAAAAATGTAAAGCTAACAAGAAAATAGTAGAGCAAAATGAAATGATTTTTTTAAAAAAAATCCAAAGTCAAAAATAGAGAAATTAAACATAGAAAAAGTGGGGCAAATAAAGTAGCTAGATGTTATATTTAAAACCAAATGTGCCAGTAGTTATGTAAAATATTGGCAAATTAAGCACTCTCATTAAAAAGACAAAGGTTGCTAGGATAAATTAAAATAAAAAAGCCTGTGATCTACTTTCAAGAGCGCTACATCAAATACTAGAATGCAGAAAAGATAAAAGAAGTTGTCTGACAACAAACCAATAGGAAACAATCTAGACTTTGGGGCAAAGAATATGACTAAAAACTAAAAATATTAAGAAATAATAAAAGAATCCCACAGAAAAGTATTTTCATATAAATTTGTACAACAAAATAACATAACCTCACAATATATAAAGAAGAAATTGGTAAAATTCAAACAAGAACTATGAGAAACCATAATCATAGTGAACATGCTTCCTTCAATATTTAGTAGAACACATTAGCAAAAAAATCACTAAGAAAATACAAGATTTGAACATGTATGGCAGATTGAAGTCAACTTACGTAGAAGAATACATTCATAAGCTGCAAAACACATATTCTGGGTACTCACATAAGGGTTCCTAAGAGTAATCAAATGTCTCAATACATTCAAAATTATTTAAATCAGATCTATTCTTTGACCATAATAAAAATAAGTCCAGAATGAAAAAAGCTAACTGTAAAAACCTTCAAAACTTTTGAATTTTAGTTTTATAATCTAAACCCACAAATCGAAGAAAAAATGAAAAGTAAACAAAAATAATCAAATTAAATGATAATAAAAACATAATGTATCCAAACTTCTAGAGTGTAATTGAAGCTATGCCATAGGTGGAGGCCTAAGTGCAGTCGAATAAAGCGAAGGAAGAAAAGGCCAGAAGTTTGTGATACAGAACTAGGACAGAGGGGGTGTGGCAAGAAAATGCAAAGAAAACTTTAAGTTAACAAAATACAACACAACTCTGCAACAAAGAAAATCAAATCTGAAAGTTGATATTTTAAAAGTTAATGAAACTGATAAACCCATTGAAAACGTATGAAAATCACAAGAAAGTAAAAAATAGGACAAGGCTATAGGTCCTGGGAATGATTAAAGAAATAAATTATGATCAGCTTATATACATATATTTTAAAAGTTAAACAAATGACTTTAAAAAACTAACAAAACTCATACAAGGAAAAAAATGAATATGCCTATAGCTATTAAAATATTGAATTACACTTTCATGAAAAGTGTAATTTCGAGCAAAATGGTATCACCAGTGAACACTTCCAAATACTTGAAAAAGAAATAACAACACTACAAAATTTATTTTGAAATATTCTATTCTTACTAAATCACTTTATAAGGCCAGTTCACCTTTGATTTCAAAATCTGATAAGGCCATTTCAAGAAAAAAAAAAAGTTAAAGGCTAATATATTACTATGAATTTTTAAATTTAACTAAAATATTTGCAAAATAAATTCAGCAATACATAAAACCATCATTATGGTTACATGTACTTACTGCAAGATATAAAGTTAATTTAATTGTTAAACATCAGTGAATATAATATATAGCATACTAACAGAATAGCACAAGAATGTTATATCACCATGTTAATAATGCAAAAAAATGAATAAAATTCACCATTTAAAATTTTTGGGAAGCTAAGACTAAAAGATACATTATATTTAATTAAGAGCTCCTGAAATAAAAGCATAAACAAAACCACTTCAAAAAGTATTTTAGTTAAAGGTGATGTATTCAAAATTACACTGCAAGGCAAAGAAATACTAAAAAGTATAAAGACTGCAAAAAAGAAACAAAATTGTCACTATTATAAAACTAGAAAATAAAAAAATACAGATAGATTGAATGTGTAAGTAAATTTGCAGTCACTAGTTAATACCTTATTTAAAATCATTTTTATCTATAGAAAAAAGGTATTTTAAATTAATTTCAAAAGGACATCTTTTACTATAAAACATCCAATAATGGAAGGGAAGGACAACACTTTTACGCAATAATCTCTAAAGTATTTTAAAAACCTAAAAACATGGAACAATATATCATGTTCATAGACTGAAAGACATTACAATGATCAATCCTCTTCAAGTTATTCATTGAGGTTTAATCAATATCTCACAAGGGATTGTTGTACAAATTGAGAATCTGGTCTAAACATCTTTAACGGCAACTTGAGGTCAAGAAAAGCCAAGACAATCTTGAACAAAGCAAGAGGATGTATAATATCAATTTTCAAGATGTATCACAAAGCTACTGTAATTAAGAGAGAGTATTGACATAAATATGGATAAATAGGCCAATGATATAAAATAGGGAATGCAGAAAGGAACACATAACATAGAAGTAAATGGTAGCGAGTCAATCTAACACCCGATGAATCCGGACTACCTCAGAAAATACACAAAAATCAATTCCAGACACACTGTAGATCTAAATATGTAAAGGAGAGCAATAAAGCTTTTAAAAGAAAGCATAGGGGAATAGCCTCATGTCCTCAGGGTAGTCGAAGAGCTTGTAAACAGGACTTAAATGTCATTAATCACAGGACAGATTGATACACTAGACTATGTTCAAATTAAAAATTCATGTTCTTCTAAAGACACAATTAAGGTAGTAAAAAGGCAAGAAGCAGAGTAGGAAAAGATGGAACCAACGCAGGATTATATCAGACTATATCCTGTGAATCAATAAGGTCAGCAACCTTTTTTTTCCCCGATGGGTAAAAATCTTGGGTGAGCAACTTAGAAAAGGCCAATAAACAGATGGAAAGGAACTCAACCTGATTAATCATTAGGGAAACACAAATTAAAAACCATGAAATTGGCTACCATTAAAAGGACTGAAAACAGGTTGAGGATGTAACCCAGTAGTAAAGAGCTTGCCTGGCATGCATGAGGCCCGGGGATCAACCCCCAGGCCACAGGCACAAGAAACAACTGAAATTGCCAGATGTTGACAGCATGGAGTAGTGGGAAATTTCAGACACGCTGTAGTAGTGTGAACTGGTACACTTTGGAAAATTATATGGTCAATTAAAATATTGGTCTCTATTCCTTGTTTCTCTATATTAGACTTATCCATAAAAAAATACCTCAGGGTGGGTGGAATAATTTTCCCCATTTCTTAGCCTTCCATCACGAGAAAAACGTCCTTTCAAGAATTCACTGGTCTACCAGGATTGAAAGACAATGGAGCAGACCTGGATCCATGCCCAGGTTGAAGACAAGCCCAGCAGAGCCCAGTTTAAACCTGCCACAGCCCAGCAACCCACAGATGGGTAATTAATAACATTCATTGTTCTACATTATTCATTGACGTGACTAATTACATATCATAATTAGGCCAATAGTTGATTAATATGTGTTCTATCTAGTAAACTGCAATTATATACCTACTCTGTGACTCAACAATTCCAGTGATATAACATTATTCATAATGACTACACACTGCTACATAATTCACAAATCCATCAATTGTCAAATGGGTAAATATGTAGTAGTATAATCATGCAATAAAATATTATATAGCAAAAATGAGCTACTATTACACCTACCAACACAAGTAAATCTCACAAACAATATCTTAAAAATAAAATTCAGATCCAAGCTATTTCATATAGCATGATTCCCTGTGTATAAAATTCAAACGTAAATAAACAAAGTCAATATCTGGAGTTGGAAGTTTAGATAGGAGTTTTGGGGAAAGAAAACAGCACAGAAACACAGTGAGCAACAGCAAAGGGTTTGTTGGTAGATTTTCATGGTGACCATCGTTATTCTGGGAAAAGTCATTAAAGCGCACGCTTACAGTGCTCCCACTTCCCTGAGCATGGTATACTACAACAAAATAAAAGTCAGGGCTATTTGTTTCTTTGTAAAGGAAAAATATTATTAGCAATGAGTAGGCTGTCCTCTAGTCCTACCTCTTCCAGGTATTTGGTGTCCTTTAGTTTCAGGCAAGCAACGCTATTCCATGGAGCTTAAAAAGATAGTATTAGCTGGGTACAACAGCACACGCCCTGATTCAGCAGTCAAGGAAGCTGAGGCAGGAAGAACACAAGTTAGAGCCCAGCATGAGTAACTTAGTGGTTTAGCAAGATCTCGTGTGGAAATTAAATAAGTAAAAGGCTGGAGGAATGGCACAGTGGTTAAAGTGCTTGGCTAGTAAGCACAAGGCCCTGAGATTGATTCTCAGCACCACATAAAGTTGAGCACCGTGGCATGTGCTTATCTTCCCAGCACTCAGGAGACTGAGGCAGGAGGATTGCCATGAGTCCAAGGCTAGACTGGGTTACAGAGTGAGACCCCGTCTCAAAAAATTAAAAAATAACAATAAGAAATAAAAGGCTGGAGATGTAGCTAACTGCAAAGACTGATTTCAGTCTCCAGGATGAGAAGAAAAGAGGAGGAGAGAGGAAGAGAAAGAGAAGTTGATGAGAAGGAGGAGGAGAAAGTTATTTAAATGTTTACCTCTGAAAGTGACAGGAGCTTTACTCTCCGACTCCTTTTGGCACTCTCTGACTCTGACTCCTTCTGGTCCTTAGCATAGGGGCACAGGACACACAACACCCAGACAGCGCCCTCCAGGCCAGGTGCCATGCGGTGCGGAGCTGGCGGCCTCTTCCTCGAGCGTCCACTCACTCAGCAGGTACCTGGTAAAGTGTTGTTCTTTTTATTGTCCAGTTTTAATCATATAATCAAAAAATAGAGAAGCGGCTAAGGATCCCCCCACAAAGAAGTGCGGACCTACGGGAAAAAACAAGAAAGTGGCTGACCTTCTGCTCTTCCTCTCGGTAGGCTCCTGATAAGATAGAAATAATAAAGCCAGTTCAGGACATGTCCAACACATCCTCAGGAATCTCCTGGAAGACAAAATAGGTAAAATTCTTGAAGATATATATATAGGCATTGCCAAAGATTTTCTCAACAGGACACCTGATTCAAAAACAAAAAAAAAAAAATTAGCCCCAGAATTAACATACGGGGTTGAATTCAATTAAAAAGCTTCAGCACCACAAAGAAAAGAATAACAGAATGAAAAGATAGCTGATAGAATGGGAAAAAATTTTACCACCTGTTCTTTGAATGGGGACTAATAACTGGAACATATAAAGAAGTGAAGAAAAATAGATCCTTCAAAATCAAAGACTCCGTTAGAAAAAGGCCAACTGAAGTTAATAGACAGTTCTTAGAAGAAGTACAAGTGGCCAACAAGTACATGAAAAAATGTTCAGCATCCTTAGCCATTAGAGAAATGCAAATCAAAACAACACGGAGACACCATTTTGCCCCAAAGAAAATAGCTTCTATCAGGAATTCAAAAAGCAACAGATACTGGCAAAAGGGTGGGAGGAAAGGGGCCCTTTTACATTGCTTATGGGATTGATACAACCACTCTGGGAAGCAGTGTGGAGATTCCTTAGAAAAACTGGAACTAGTTTTCCATTGGACCCAGTGATATCTTGTTTAGGTATCATTCCATAACTGTTAAAAGCATCATACAACAGAGATACATGCGTACCCATGCTTAACCATGCACAACTAATAAGAACTAAATCATGGAAGATGCCAAAATATTCATCAAAAGACTAATGGATTTTTAAAATTCTGGTATATACACACAATGAAGCATTACTCTACCATAAATACAGGGAGGTTACAATCATTTGTAGTAAAATGGATACGAATTGAGACCATTGTGCTAGGATGTGATGCTTAATATTGCATGATTTCTCTAAGATGAGAAACCCAGACTGTAAAATAATAGAGTGAAATGAGCAACATGTTGGGAGTCGGGGGATGAGGAAGGGGTGGGAGGGTGGGAAAGGGGAGGGGGAGGGAATGTGAAGTTAATGTGTGCACAAAATTCCCAAGTTCAATGTAACCACTGTGTATCATATAATAAAAAATGGTTAAAGTTAATAAAATAGAAAAAACTTTCAAAAAGAAACACACCCTCAAAAAGTGTTTCACTGTGGGGACCTGTGTTCATGTCAGCAGTGAATTTTGCCTAAGTCTTCACGGCACCTGCAGGAGCTAGCTCACTATGAAGCTGTTACAACTATAGACACACAATAAATGCTGTTCATGTCATTATTTTGTTCCCTTGCATTTCTATCATATAACTTACATGCTATACTAACATAGTAGCCCATGTATATTAATTCAAATGGATATATATTAGGAATGTATGTGCTCTAGAAAATAATTTTATAAAAAACTAATTTTCTATTGGTAGATACACAATCAAAATATTTTAGAAACTACTGAAAACTGCAAGTCTTTGAAGTAGTTTCTAATTCTTTTTGGTATGAAATTTGTCTTGCCAAGAATGCTTACTTAAAGCAATTTCCCTGGTCCTTTCCTACTCTTGGGCTCTTATGTATCTAATATTTTATGCTTGATGAGCTATTTCCCTAAATCCATAAAGCATACCAATTAGAAATGAAAAGCAGTATTAACGTCCAGCACCAAACTGTGAGCCCACCCCCGGGCTGATGGCTTTATTTATATGACTCAATCAGAGCAGGTTCATGAATGAGATGTGATTGCACCCATTTTACAGATGAGGAGAAAGAAGTCAAAGATGCAGGTGACCGTCAAATAAGTAAGCAAGATCAGGTCACACTGCAGAGTGGCTGAAAATCTTAAACCAAGATCTAGCTGACTGTAAACTTCCACTTCCTTACATTCACATTCTGAAGTAGAACATGAAATGGACTGTTGTATTTTTCTTCAGATATGTCAGCGGTCTTCCAATTATCACTGTCAATGTCTACTACCTCTTGAGTGTCAAGTACAATGCCAATTATATGAAGGTATATGTGTGTGCATGTGTACATACATTTTTTAAAGATAAAAGAACTGAATGAATAAATGAATGAATGAATGACACGGTAGAATGTGTGTTGTGCCAACTAACAAGTCACTGCTTTGTTAACAGAGAAATTGTCCCACTCTGAATTTTTATTTTACCATAAAAAATAAATCCAATATAAGCCTTCCTTCAGATGTATATTGCACTGAATACAGAACCAAAACATGCATTTAAATCACTTATATCTAACTTTTTATGATGCCACTGGGAATGGTGTTCTTTCTGCATTTGCAGTTAAAGGGTACAACAGATGGTGGAAGTTTAGTTTCAAGTGATGGGCCCATTAAAATAACTTATGCTGTTGAGTGATTGTTCACTCGAAAAGCTCCATTCATTATGTCTGAGTTTGCAAGCTTCAAAATACTTTGAGTGGAAATAGGACTTCGGAAATGTTTGTTGTATGAAGAGATTTTTTTTTTCTGGAGTGGAACTACAGATCCACAAATTCTATCCCTTAACATAAACAATAAGAGCTTGCTGAAGGCTTCACTAAATAGGACATTTGCTTCTTGGAACATCTACCCTAGAAGAAAACGTTGTAAGAAAAGGCTTTGGATTTAAAAATACGGTAAAAGGAAATGAAATTTCTGCTCCCTTGAACCAAGGGTTTTTGCCCTTTCTGTCTGTTGTGAGTGTGGGCTCACCTAAGGAATTTTAAGTTATGAAAATAAATGCAAAGACAAAATGAAAGGGGAGAATCCATACATGTCAAAACCATAAATTGTCTAAAATAATAATTATTTACAATCTGTTTCATCGTCTGGAATCCAACATATCTATAGAGGAACAGACTGGAAGCTGATTGCAGGAGGCTCTTCTCCCACCAGGCTAGTAGGTGGAGGTCACCCCAGGAGGGAGCCCCATCCAGACCTTTCTAGCCACTGATTATGTCACATTAGCATTTCTTTCTTGTCCTCTCAGTGTGGTTTGCCACATGATGAAGTGACCATGCACTAGAAACTACATTATCAGGGTCCTAAGCCAGGGAGATCTTCTCAGAAACGCAGTGACATAAGTCATATTATGCTAATTTTACATTTGAAAAGCCTGAGCATGCCCCAGCCAACCAGCTTGTGAGCAGTGCCGCTAGAATTCAAACTCAAGATTTTGAGACTTACAAGTCTTCCCATACCATTTCACAATTCAACTCTTCTGCAAATGTTCTAAAATGTTCTAAAATTCCTCAAGACAAGAGTCTTGACTGAAAAATATCCATTTTTTTACCTTATGACAAAGCAAAAATAACTGCTGCAGAATGTTTGATACTCATTCCAGAAACATCAGCTGAACGTCGAGATACAAACTACACTGGAAATATGGTAGCCAAATGTCTTAGTTACTTTTTCGTTGCTGTGATTCAATGCCCGACATCCACAAACTTAGGAAAGGAAAAGTTTATTTTAGCTCACAGTCTCGAAGGTCACAGTCCATTCAGGGGTGGCCGGCAACAATCGAAGTCCATGGCAGAGAGAGAGGTGGAGGCAGCTTCCCCGCACAAACAGGAAGACCAGCTGAGGCTAGTTGAGACTAGTTCCCGTCCTCCAGGAAGGCAGGTGCAGCTTATGTATCCTTTCAGGTCTCCACCCAGGAACCAGGCCCTCCTGCATCCAGGTGTGGCCCCTACACACCGTTAATCCTAACTTAACTGCAATCCACCCCTCCAGACCAGACCCCAATCCACCAACATCACATGGTTCCATTAAAATACATGAGACTTTTTGGGGACACTCCAGACCCTAACTACAACATTCCACCCCTGGCCCCCAAAAGACTCATGTCCTTCTCCCCATGCAAAATGCATTCAGTCCCTCTCCAAGAGTCACCAAAGTCTTAACAGTTTCAGCACTGCTAAGACAAACTTTTACCTGTGAGCTCCTCTTCAAACCAACGAGTTAAGCACTTCCAACATAAAATGGCACAGGGTAAACATTTCCATTCCAAAAGGGATGAATAAGGTAATAAAAGGCAATAGGACCAGAACATTTCCTAAATCCGGCATGGCAAGTGTTAAATCCTGTAGCTCCATACCCAGCAGCTGGGGTAAATGCTCCTGAGGCACGAACCCCAAGGGGCTTGGGTGGTCCCAACCCTGTGGCATTGCTGCTGAGTGCAACTGCCATCTTCCCTGCTTTGGGATGGATCCACTCACGGCCTGCTGCGTTTCCCAGCCGACAACCCATGCTCCTGGCTTCTCCAAATTTTCAGGCTACCCACTGGACCTTAGGCGTCTCCTTCACAATTTCACACACTGCCCTCCCATGGGCACACTGCTTGGCCTCCAAGGCCTTCCTCTGAAATCTGGGTGGAAGCCTCCATGAACCCACAACTCTTGGGCTCTGCCAGCTTGTAAAGCCGTGACCACATAGACGTCTCCAAGATGCACCACTGGCTTGAGCAGGAATCTGGCTCCTATGTGCCACGGTTGCAGTAGCTTCTGAATGCCTGGATTGCTGAACTCTAGGAAGCTGACCTCCAGCAAACACTTCCCTCTTTGGCCCTACAGGGAGTTCTGGGGTACTCTTCACAGGACAAGATCTTTTGCCTTGGTGCCCTTTGATTGGTAAAGGGTAGAATCTTGCTGATTCCTGAGTCACTGTGAAGGCCTCTTTTTTATAGTCCTGCTTCCAACTTCTTGGCTTTTGTTTAACGTTATTCTCTTCAACAACTGCATGCTTTTCTACTGCAGACTGTGAGCTTTTTACATCTGTTCTCTCTGCCATTGTCTCCTGTCTTTCACTATAAAGCTGGCTAAAAGCCGCAAACAGTAGCCAGTAACAGTTTGAACTTCAGTCTGCCTTGAAATTTCCTCCACCAGAGTAAGCAGTCCACCACCCTTAATCTCAATTTCAGGCAAAGTCTCTGGACAAAGGCAAAATGCCGACAAACATTTTGCCACATAGTTTTTAGGCCACTTGCCGATACAGTCCTCCTTCCCAGCTGAAACTTCTTGAGCCTGGCCTTTCCAATCCACACTTCTACCAGTTTTCTGATCCTCTGAGCTCTGACTAGAATCTTCATCAAGCTGGGCTCAGAGCACTCCAAGGCTTCTCCAGCTTGCATCCCCAAACCTTTCCAAATTCCTTCTGCAAACCAGTTTCAAAGACTTTTGGGCCACATCTTCAGGTAAAGTACAGCAACGACCCCACTCCTCTGGTACCAATACTGTCTTACTTTTTCATTGCTGTGACTCAATACCCGACACCCACAAACTTAGGAAAGGAAAGGTTTATTTTACCTCACAGTCTCAAAGGTCACAGTCCATTCAGGAGTGGCCAGCAGCAATCAAAGTACATGGCAGAGAGAGAGGTGGAGGCAGCTTCCCCGGACAAACAGGAAGACAAGCTGAAGCTAGCTGAGACTAATCCCCCAATTCTCCAGGAAGGCAGGTGCAGCTTATGTATCCTGTCAGGTCTCCGCCCAGTAACCAGTCCCTCCTGCATCCACGTGTGCCCAACTACACACCGTTAATCCTAATTTAACTGTAATCCACTCCTCCAGACCAGACCCCAATCCACCAACATCACATGGTTCCATTAAAAAACATGAGACTTTTGGGGGACACTCCAGATCCTAACCACAACACCAAATAGTTGTTAAAATTCTTCAAATTGAGAAGAAAATTTTATGCCTGAGTTTTATCTTCTTTTGTTATTGTTGCTATTGTTGTTCAAGCCATGGTGTAGACCAACAAGACTAGAAGGGATTACAAGGGAAAGAGAATTTGGAGAATAATTTGTCCAAAAGTTACAATCCTGGTAAAGACTTCTATGGTATGAAAAGGTTAAAAAATAAAAAGGGCCTTCAAATTTTTCCTGAGTTTAATGCACGAAAGGCACCAGTAATCTCTGAAGACCAAAAATCCCATGAGAACGTGACAAGTGGTGACAGAGGGTGGCCTCCCTTAGAAAAGAGGGAGCCAGTCCAGCTGGAAGGAATTAGGAAGGAATTTTCAAGATGGTGGGGGCTTGGTAATGATTGGATGTTGATGAAAAGGACCTAGGTGAGAAGGGGAATTGGAGAAGGAAGAGACTCTAAGGGAGCCACAGAGCAAAGTGACACCAGAGGAGACCTGCTCACAGCAGGGGGGTTATGCTTGCAAGGAAACACCAAAACATTCTTCCTACACCTCTAGGCAAAGCTGAGCCAACAGACTGGCTTGTGGCAGGTGGGAAGCTAAGTTAGTCTTTAACTCTGTGAACTGAAAGGCAGGGGATGACTGACTGGGTGGAATTTAAAGGAGAGGTCTGGAACACCACAGAGAAGTAGAAAGACAGTTGATTCGACAAAACACAACTGTTTCCAGGCAACACGGAAGACCCTGATGAGCTCAAAGAAACACGAATCCAAATGGACATTAGTGGACTTCAGATAATAGTGTCCATGTGGTTTTTCGGAGAAGAAATCTGGGTGGGCAGAGTTAGGAGTGGGGATTGTTACCCCCACCAAGAGTGACTATGGTCCTGCCCTCTCTTCAGACCTTGTCAGGACCCATTCTGTACATTCTGCTGAATCCAGCTGCAAATTTCTCTTGAAAGTGTGCATTCTCCTACTCACATACAGCCTTTGCTTTGTCTCATTGAATATCAAATCTCACCGCAAATGTTGCAAGCTGTCCCCTGAACACAATACCCTGAGCCAACTTCTTTCACACACTTTCTTGTGGTACTGGGAATTGAACCCAGAGCCATCATGCTGTCATTTCTAAATCTTTTTTACTTTTCATTTTGAAACAGGGTCTCCCTAAGCCATTGAGTTGTCCAGGCTGGGCTTAAAGTTGTGACCTTCTACCTCAGTCTCCAAGAATGCCGGGATTACAGGCGGGTGCACCATGCCCATATCTGAGTCAACATTTTTATAAGTATAGGATGAGTCTCCCTCATCCAAGATGCTTGGGACCAGAAGTGTTTCAGACTTCAGATTTTGTAATATTTCCATTTACATATATAGTGAGGGGATCAATTCAAAACATGAAATTCATCTAAGTTTCTTATACCCACAGCCTGAGCACAGTTTCAGACAAAACTTACAGGACACCCACATTTTGACTGAAACCTCTTACATATGGTCAAGGAGAAACACTTTCCACCTGTGGTTCTATCTTAGTTCTCAATTTACTTCAGATTTTGAAGCATTCTGGATTTTGAATTTTCCAATATGGTAGCATACTAAATTCCTTTATTTCCTTTCCTTCCCCTAAAAATAATATTCAAACTAGGCCTCCCCAGGTTTCTCTCTAACCAAGGCCACTCTATAAACTTTATAGTTACATTGAGTTACCTGAATTTACTTCTATTTCCCAAAGATGCTATTATGATTTGGACCCGGACTGTCCTTCAAAAGCCTCATGAATCTGGATGGTGCAGATTATCTGTGGGTTTCCCATACTGAGAGAAGGTGGAGCCTGGTTTGGAGGGCAGGTCACTAGGAGTGTGGCCTGGAGAGACAGCCTTGCCCTGGCTTCACTACAGCCCTGATCCTTCCTCATGCAATGCCACAAGCAGCTGTTCTTTTCCAGATGCCTTTGTGCCACACAAGCCTCTGCAAATACCCAGGAACTTCCTGACACTCGGCTGGGGTAAAGCGTTCCTCCCTTATGTTGTTAGTATTAGGTACTGTGTCCCAACGATGAAAAAGTGACTAAGACAGACGCCTTTCCTTGACCCTGGGTGCTTGCCCAGTTCTTCTTCCAGCTCATGGATAAACTCCTGCTCATCTTTCACGTTCATAGGAGATCTCCTTCCTGCATGTCTTCTGTGGTTTCAAAATCTGAGTAGATTCCATTCCGTATGCGTCCACTGGTCCCCTGTTCTTCCTTATCATAACCTTATCACGTGATATCTAATTGCAAGTATCCTGCATTAGATTTTGAGCATTATGAAGACTGATGCTACATCTTATTTACAAGTGATCCCCCAGTACCTTATATCATGCGTGGAGTACTTTCTATAAATATTTATTAAATAACATTGGAAAACAGGCCTCCAAATTTTGAGCTTTTCCCATTAGACTCTCATGTCTAGAGCACAAAAGATTAAAAAACATGGCATGCATAGATTTGTGAGGGGGATTTATTCATGACAAGTTAATGAGCCATCTCCTTAGTATCATTAAACAGGCAGCATTTATCCTCGTGGCTTGAAAAAGAGTTTATTTTGATGAAAGTTGTGCCAGGTTTCTAAACATCAATGCCAAGTGATTTCTTAATTAACTCAAAAGTATTGTCAATAGGAAAGTCCAGTAGTGTGGTTATAAGTGCAAATTAAGATACAGATTGCTTCCACTAGGATTTTTTAAAAAATATTTGGAGCTATCAAACAATCAAGGTAATCTTTGAGTAAGAGTTGTGCAAGTCTAATCTACTTCTAACCCTATACAGTATATTTTTATCTCGCATATTACAATTTTCATTTCTAGAATTTTGATTTGTATTTTTAAAAAAAAAAAAAAAGCGCTATATCCCTGCTTAGCAATTTGGCCTTTCCTCCAGCTTCTTAAATACATGAAACACAGGTAAACTAACCTTCAATTTCTTATCTACTAAATCTATCATCTATGTTACTTCTTGGCCAATTTCAGTTGGTTCATCTGTCCACTAATGATGGGTCATGTCTCCCTGCTTTTTTTGTGCTTGGTAATATCTGGCTGGGTGCCAGAGATGGGATTAGTTTCCCTCACACCCCTTAGAGACACGACCCTTAGTCATGAATGGTTTGTAAATTATTTTCCCCAAAATTATTCCTCTTTATTAGTATGTATTTGTGATACAGACTAACTACAAACAGCTTAAGAGATTTGCACATCTATATATCACATCTTAACCATTTTTGTTCTCTTTCCTCTTCCCACCCTCTCATTTCTCCTTTTTCCTCTATCCTCTCCCCTTCTCTGCATGATGTATCTCCCAAGGTTTTGAATTATGAGGTTTTCCTGTTTGGCTGTTGGGAATAGACACCTTCTATAAGGTCTGAACATTATTCCCACCCATTCTCTGAGTTTTTCCCCGCCTTGGTTCTGACTGGTCTTTTCCCAAGCATCGATTCTAACCCAGGCATGCATCAGTTCTTGGCTGTAGGCATATGCCACATCACAAAAGCGTTTCAGTCAATGATGGGCCACAAAAACAACAATGGTCCCAGAAGAACATAATGGAGCTGAAAAATTCCTGTGGCCTAGTGACAAGGCAGCCATCATGGTATTGCAGGGTAACAATTGTTCGTGTTTGTGGTAATGTCAATATGAACAAACATACTGCCCAGCCAGTCTAGAAAAGTACAACACATGCAGCTGTATACAGTACATACTGTGTGATAATAATAAATGACAGTGTTGCTGTAGTGCTACACTTTTTCCTTATTATGGGCTGTAGCCCTATTTAAGTGTAAGAAGTTTACCATACAGCGTGTTGAGTTATTTCTGCAGCAGCATCAGACATCTCATGTTCACCACATTTCTTGACTGCATTGAGGCCCTGTTGAGTCTCACACTTTAAGGACAAATATAATCTAGGTTTGTGCAAATTCCCTCTGTGGTGTTGACACAAGAGAATTGCCAAACAGCACATTTCTCAAGCAGAAAATAAGTTACTCTCTGTAAGTCTCTGAGGCTCACTCCATTCACGCAACTCTTTCCTTTCTGGTACTCCACCCTTGAATTTCTGTTGCCGTGGCTCCCGTGGACTCCTTGATCTGTCTCCTCAACCTTCTGCATCTCCTGGGCCCTTGCCGGCTTCTCACTTCCCGAGCTGTGTCTGAAAATGTGACGGTGCCTTGGGTAATGTCCTAGGACTGGCCCATAGCTAGGAGCTCCCTGGCACAGCCTCTTCATTGAATTTCCTGTTCTGGGGAGCCCATGTTTTTCAATTTCCATGTCTTGAGTTACTCCCTTGTTTTGCTAAAATATATCTTCCAAAAACTTTCTAAGAACAGGTAAGCGTGGGGGGGGGGGGGGGGGGATAAAAGTACTAAGTCCTTTCCTGTCTGAAAATGGCTTAGTTCACACATGAGTGTGGTTGGAAGATGACTTACTAGAAAATTAGACATTAACAATAATTTCCCATAGAATTAAAAAAGTCTTTTTTGTTTTCTAGTATATAACATGTCTGCTGTGTTTTCTAATGCCATTCTGAATGTAGTTTCTTCTCATTTTCACTATTAAAGTTTCTACAGGTCCAGCTCCTGAACTGATCAAGATTGCGATGAGACCGGTCCATCTCAAGAGCAATGTCTTCTTGTTCTGAAAATTTCTCTGTACTATTTTTATATCCATAGCAAAAAAAAAAAGAAGATTTAAACACATGGCTTGCATAATTTCCTCTAGGTTTGTTTTCTTTATTCTCTGAAATTCTTCTTAGCCTGACTTTAGATCCCCTAGGTCTGGTCTCTAATTTTTCTTTTCTCTACTACCCTCATTTTATTTCTCATTTCATGGCTTATAAAAAGGAGGAGTAGAAATTGGGAGTCATGTTTTTCAAACTAATGCATCCAGGAAGTCTTTTCCCATACTTACTATTTTTATATTTGGGAGGCCTACTGAGTGCTTTTAACTTTGATAATTGACCCATCGACATGGGACATCTAACTTTTTTACTTCCCCTTTTGCTTGCTGCCCACCCTCGTCTCCACATAGTCCACCTCCCTGATTCCTTTCCTTTCTTTCTTTATTCATTTATTTATTTCCTTACTGTGTTTTGGGGGACTAAGGACAAGGCCTTCACACTGAGCTACATCTCCATTTTTACTTACAATTTTAAGACAGGATCTCACAAAGTCACTCAATTGCCCAAGCTGGATTCAACCTTGTGTTTCTCCTGCGTCAGCCTCCCAAAGGGCCAGGCGCTATGAAGCCTGGATGTCATCCCTTGTTAATTTTTTATTCATATATTTAGATTTTGGGTTTCTTATGTAAAAGAAATCATGAGATATTTGACCTTCTGTCCCTAATTCAGTTTGTTTAGCATTGCTCTCAGGGTGCAGCCTTGTGCAAATGACATAAATTTCTCCTTCTTTATGGAAAAGTAGTATTCCACTGCGGATGGGCAAATCAGCCACTTCCATAATTTAGCTATTATGAGTGTGCTTCTATAAACATAGATACTTACATATCATTGTAGTAAATCTTTAACTCTTTTGAAAAGATATTCAGAAAAAGTACAACTGAGTTAAATTGAATTTCTATTTTCCATTGCTTAAAAAATCACCATGATTTCCATAGTGGTTTTACTAGTTTATAGTCCCACTAACAATGTAGAAGAGTTCCCTTTTCCCCACCACCTCACCAGCAGTTGCTGTTTCTGGAGCTCTTGAAAAGGCATATTTACTGGAATAAGATAGAATTACAGTGTGTTCTCACTTGTATTTCGTTCATGTTCAAAGATGTTGAACATTTTTTGTCTTTTTATTGGCCATTTGTACTTCTTCTTTGGAGAAGTATCTATCCATTTCTATTGCCCATTTTTTATTGGACTTCTTAGTCGGGGGAGTCTCATTTTTATAGTTACTTATGTATTCCTCCTCTGTCCAAGGAGCAGTTGGTACTATTTTTCCTATTCTATCAGATGTCTCTTTGCTCTGTTGGTTATTTCCTCTGCTGTACAGAAAGTTTTCAATCTGAAATAATCTCATTTGTCAATTGTCAAAGTTACTTCCTGTGTAATTGGTATTCTGGTAAGGAAGTCCTTGCTGTGCCTGTGTCTTCAAGGGTTGTGCCCATTTTACCTTCCAGCAGATTTGATGCTTCTGTTTTAGTATCTAGGTCTTACACCCAGTAGGTTTAAGAGCCTAGAGTCTATCCAGACTATTGGTGTTCTTCAGTGTTGCATCAGGAGGTGAGAAAGAGCTAAGGGGAAGTGTACCCGTCAGATGGGGACTCATTCCTTCACAGAGTATACTCTCTAGGGATAAAATTGTCAAGCAAAAAGTACAGAGACACACTTGAAGCCACATATTGTGAAATATCTGAAATGGAATTCATGAGGCACACGCATGCACGTGGATAAGTAGCCCAGAGCCAGAGCCTCCACAGCACTCAGCCCACAGATGGGCTGGACATTGCCACTGCAGGAGGCCTCCTGGGAGAGAAGAGCACATACCCTGTGCCTGCTGCTTCCTGAGCCCCTAAAAGGGGGAAGGAATGGGATTCCAAGATGGCCTAAAATTTAGTCTGTCTTCACTAATCAACAAAGAGAATGGAACGGGGGAAATGTATGTCTTGGGAAAAGTCAACTGCATTGTGGGGGACCTTTCAGTGAAGGTCAGGGTCGGGAACCCCGAATGTTATGCACACAAATCACAAGGTTTGGGGAACTTAGGAGAGGCTTGCTGAAATGGCTAAGAAGGATCTGATAAATAGAAGATGCAGGGCCAAGAGAATTCCTGGGAAAGGCCAGAGGCTAGGGCGTGATGGATGAAAAGAAGAATGGGAGAGGGGCTTGGAAGAGAAGATATGGCCACATGACGCAGGGCTAAGTGTGGTTTCCATGCCCCTGAAGATCTAATTCCCCCCCCCCCTTTTTTTGAGGTTTTATGTTATTGATGTTGTTATGGTTGGTTAGTTGATCAGTTGGTTGATTTCTTTAGTACTGAAAGTGAACCTGGGACCTTTGCACTGCACCCTATCCAACCCTCCCCCCCTTTTTAAATTTTTATTCTGAGACGAAGTCTCATTACATTGCTAAATTGCCTAGACTGGGCTGGAGCTTGCAATCTTCCTGCCTCAGCATCCCAGAGTGCTGAGATTACAGGTTTGTGCCATCAGGTGCAGCCTGACTCTTATTTTAAGATCTCCTGCTAGCTGCTATTAAGAGGCTGGATATGAAAAAGAAACTAGGCAGAGTAGACAGACCAACTAGTAAGCTAAAGATGCCAGAGACCTGGATTAGTAACCTGGGAGTAGAAAAAGAGAGAAGCATTCAGTTTAGAGACATTTTTAGGTGACAGGCTTAACAGGATTTGCTAACGCACTGGATAGGTAGAAGGATTGGCTTCTACCTTGGAGAACTGAGAAATCAGGGCCATGCCTGGCTGAAGGTAGACTGGGGCTTCCATTCATACTGATCCACTGTGGGAGGGGGATGGAGAGAAACCAGTGCCACCACACAGGTGTCCCGCCGCAGGACGCCAGCTGAGCCTGCTCGGCCACACTTACTTCACACAGAGAGAGCCCGCGAAACTGAAGTCTCTCTGAACTCTAATGGGCTGCAAACCGCTGAAACTTCAATGAATACACACCCGCTCCTCAAGGTCACAGAGCAATCACCTCTCCCCGGCACCACCATTTTCTTCATTTTTAATGCCATTTCCCGATCCCTTACGCTCTGCTCAGAGCTGCCATTTTATCCAGCGGGATTTCTTTTCAATTCGGCCCAATTTTAACCCCAATGTTCGAGTTATTTTTTTCCCATTATGCCCATAAATGGAAGCAAATCTTACCATCCTGTATAAATCAGCTGTTTTTCTCTTCCCTTTTTTTTCTCGCTTCAGATGAAAATCTTTTTCTCTTCTTTTATTAATCGCATCTCCCCCTCTGCGCTCCCTGCAGAGTACCTCACTGCTGGCGTGTTTGTTCCTCCTCGCCTGTGATCTTTCCTGCTTCTTCAGAAAGCCCCCGCGGAGATGTTTTCTTATATAATCAAATTATAGGTCAAATTCATCAAAGAGGTAACACACAGGTACATTTCTTACCAACATTTAAACTAATGCAGTAACACATTATTCTTTTTTTTTTTCAGGAGCAGGGGTAAGTAAAGATGATCTTTGGTAAAGAGAAATGGGAGTCAGAAGCAGAGCTTCAGAGACGCCAGAGCCCCCTGTTAAACTGCAAAGTTGTACAATTAGATGGGAATAGTTATTATCACCATGTTTGGGGATTATATATTCATTGTTAATATATTAATCTATAAAATAAAACTTATTACAGTACATATGTAAATTACATAAACTATTTAAATGTAAACAAATATTTAATATTTTTCAAATCTTGTTGTTGATTTCAATAAATACCTTCTGAGTACCTAGGAAAAGGTACAGACTGTGCCAAATACGGAGGATGCAGGCAGAGGTGACCAAAGATGGTCTCTAAGGCAAATAGAAAAGGCAAAGGCACAAGCTCGTTAACTGTTCATGTTGACGTTGAAAAATAGAAACGCAACAATAGTGGCCTTGGCAGAGGCACACCTGCCGCGGAGGCAGAGGGTGGAGACCGCATTTTACACCCGCCATCCATCGCCATCACACTGGTTTAATGAAGCACTCATGCAAAATAAGATTAAGACCCTTGTTTTGCAGAAGAGAAAAACGGAAGTACAACAATGGCTAAGTAATGGTCTGAAAGTCACCCAGATGTGGAATGGCAAATAGAACGACAAGGGAAGAGCTCTCTCTGACATTGAAATCAAGTATTTTTCCTCCCTTCTCCCTAGGTTGTTGAGGAGGAACTTAGGAAGATGGGGACAACACTGACATCAGCCTAGGGTGGGAAAAAGGAAGTGGGTCTTGGTGGAAGGCTAAGCCATACCTTAAACGTTGAGTCTTACGGTTTGCTTCTGAAACAGGTCCCAAAAGTCTTGAATGTTTGGATGGATTGCATCAAGGGGGTGATAAACTCCCCAGGTGGATTCATCTGCTAACGTCACCTGCTGTTAGGTGGTGGGGCCTGGTTGGAGGCAGGAGTCCCTGAGGCCGTGACTTTGTGGGGCAGAGCTCCCTTCAGAGGTTCTCCCTTCTCTCTTTTCCTCCTGGCCATCATATACTGAGTATACGTATACATGTACATACATACATATATATATATATGTATATATATGTATGTATGTATATATATATATATATATATATATATATATATATATACAGTTCTCCACCAGACTGTTGTGCCTTTTCTGCTTTCGATCTAGCCAACTGTGCATGGAATGAGACCTCCAACTGTGAGCTAAATAAACATCCCTGGTTTAAGTTGTAGGTGTCCTGCATTGTATCCCAGCAACAAAAAGGTGACTAAGACAGACAGTGAGGAAGGAAAGAGTGGGTATTTGTGGAAGGCTGAGTTATGTCATATAAGTTGAGTATGAACTAAAAAAGAATGCAAGGGAGGGAATCCTAGGCTGGGCAAAGCCCAGAGGTATGGAAGAACATCAAACTTCAGGCTAGACACATATGGTACAGGACAGTTGTCAGATCAAGGTCAAAGACGTAAGGCTGTGAAGAGCCCAGATCAAAGAAGGCTTTATGTGTCAATGGGGAAAAAAAAATCCAGACTTGACTCTGAGAGCAGTAAAGTAGCCTCAAAGCCAGTAGGCAGATACAGTCTGCTGTGGGCTTTCAGAAGCCCACTGGCAGCTGAGTGGAGGGTGAATGACACAGGGCTGGGCCAGGAGCCACACTGTTATTCTCATCCAGACTTCCAGGAGAAGGGTTGGGGTTCTCTTGCTAACTCACTTTGTGAAAAGCTCTTTGTTGCGGCATTTCCCGTGGCTGGAAACACTAGCTGTGCTATGGACAGGCTGGTGTCATTCACGTGACCACCTTCCCACACCAGTGTTTTCACCCATCTTGCTCCCTTAGCTTGGAATTCAGCCTTACCTGGCTCACCTCTTGCTAATCACATCCCTGTTCACAAAAAATTCTGACCACATCGCACTTGTGATGGAGCATCGAAAGTTACATGGGCCCCCTGGAGGCGTCTGCATGTGTGTTCTCCCTGGAATGCCCTGCTCTTCTTCATGGAGACATCCACCCTGCACAGATCATTCCAAAACATGCAAAAGCACCCACCTTCCTGTTGCCCCAACATTATCCAAATTCTGGACCTTTGCCCACGTAATGGACAACTGCTGACATTCTTGCGCAGTTTTAATTTGCATTTCTCTTTTTCCAAGTTGAGCCTTTTTCATATGTCTTTACATTTTCAGTTCCATTTCTATCTTTTTCTTGTCTACTCTTACCTAGTTGCCCTTTGATCATAGTCTTTCTCTTATGATTTCTAATTAGCCATTTGTCTAAGATACAAGTTCCAAACATTCCTCTCAACTGGTTGTGTACTTTTGAGTCCCTTAGTGTTTTCCTTTGGGTATTTATCTCTGTAGAAATCATACAAAGTTCAGGAAACTAGTGACAAGGCTGTAAAACTCTGGGTTGTCACTGATTAGGGTCAGTAATTTTACTAAAAAGGACTTCAGTTTCTACTAATAATATACATCATGTAAAACAAAAAGGACCCAATTATATGTTATAGTTTTCTTTTCCTTAAAAATATAAGTATTTGCTTTAAAAAATGATTTTCTCTGAAATATGAACTTAATAAGTTTTCCCTGAGGTTGGCACATGCTTCCCTTTTTTGCTAAAGACAGTTCATTGGATTCTTTTTAAACCGCTTAGAAAAAGATGCTAAATTTTGATCCCTTCTAAGCATGCCTGTGATTTTTGTCCTAATTTTTTATATAGTACTGGAGATGAAAAGTGAGCCTCAGTAAAGGTGAGATTATTTTGTAAAGACCACCTTGCACAGGTAGCATGATTAAAGGTCACCTTCTTGAACACTAGCTAGCCAGTTATTCCTACACAATTAACCCTTTTATATGCGTATGTATCCAAAATGAAACCTCCACAAATATTCTAAGTCTGTGAAATGACTTCAACAAAAAGGTAGATAAAATTATCTATGGAGTTTAAGGGATTGGAGAAAAATGTTTTAAAAATATTCAACCCTTTATAAGAGCTACCTGGAGCAATGGTGGACAGGCAGGACAGAAGGGCCCCTGGTAAAGGACAGCTGCACACCTCATGGCAGCCAAGGAGCAGAGAGATGGGAGGAGCCTTCCAGGCCACACCCCCCAGAGATCCAACTCCCACCGGGCCCCACCTCCTACGAGCACAGGATCTCATCAACAGAGGAATCCAACAATAAGCGCAGAGCCCTTGGACACCTTCTAATCACGTGGGAGCATTTTAGATTTAACCCACAAGAACTATCTAGGATGCAGTGCAAGATTGAAAGGCCCTGCCTCTTTTCCACAGAGGTTGAGAGCTGGAAAGAGGATGGTGTGAAGCAGACCAAGACTCCAGCCTGCTCAGGCTGGTTTCTCCCACCGGGATGACATCAGGGTATATTAATATGGGGTGGCATTAGGGTACATAGCTCTGTGTATTGTCTATTTGATTTTTTTCCAGAATTTTCTCCCTGCAGACAAGTCTGACGGAGGCCTGATCATAGTTACAAATGAGCCACCACAGACCTAGCAGTTCATCACCTGGACTCTAAGGAAGAAGGAGATTGGGACACCAGTATGTGGACCCAAGAGGCTCAGTCTTATACTAGTCTCAGAAGTCAGTAGCCTCCTTGGTATCGAGCCAGCCTCTTCCTCCTAGGCCAAACTGGATGAAAAGGCATATAAGCAGCAGTTGAAAAGTAAATCGTTAACACTCTGTCTTTTAAGCCATGTCCTACAGTTTCAGAATAAAGTTTCTTACTTTAGTATGCAGGCACAATTGCTCCAGCTCTGCCCCCGCAGTTTCCAATAGTGGCCTGGGACTTTACCACCCTTACCTTGAAAAGAGAACATTTACACAGGAAATGCACTGGCACTATGAAGGCTACTCCTCCGCAGAGTATCCCAAGGAGGCAAAACATCAGAGCGGCTTTTTCCTTTCTTCTGGGAGGACTAATCCATGCAGCTTTCACAGTGTCAAAATCAAACTCTTAGCAGTAATTGTGCCTGGGTTCCAGCTATGAACTTGCATAAAATGTGAAATTTCACACAACCAATCCTGTTGTGGGGATTTTTCCACTGATCATCAGGAAACAGAGCTTCAAGAGAGGTCTGAAGGAAATCAGACCGTGCGGAGTCCTGAGTGAGCAGACTTGTGAGCAAACTGCCAGCATCTTCTTTCTAAACGTGCCCACCTCACGCTATGTGGGATACGTGGGTGTTGTATGGTTCTAAAACGATAGATATAAAAAAGTGAAGCTCATTTGTGTCCAAATCTACAGTCAGCCTATCACTCCTGGTTATGATTCTGGAGGTAGGCTAGAAAAGGCGATACCTCAAGTGACCATGGGGCTGACCTCGGGTGTTTTGCAGGAGTGGCAAGGTCGAAGAACCATGACTATTCTGACCATTGGGCCGACTACTAGACACTGGGAAAAAAATACAGAGGAAGATTTCAACCCATCCTCACGGTCTTCTCTAATCATTAGGGCTCTCTGAAGCTCCAATCAGGCACATCTTGAGTGTCACTGAACATGTCCCAAAAATGTATATTCACTGACAACAAAAGATGCTTTCCCCTCGCTGAGTCAAAACTTCCCAATACTCACAACTTAGAGGAGAGGTTTATTTTAGCTCACAATTTTTAGTGTATTCAGTCTGTGATTTGCCGGCTCCAAGAAAGAAACGGCACAGTGGCTCAGCATGATGGAGAAAAGCATCTGAACTCATGACAGCCAGGAAGAAAAAGGGGAGGAGCTGGGACAAGAGCAAACCCTTTCAGCTCTCTCTCTCTCTCTCTCTCTCTCTCTCTCTCTCTCTCTCTCACACACACACACACACACACACACAGTCATCCACCTCTAGCCAGGCCCCACCTCCTCATAGTACTGAGCCATGAACTCACCAACAAGCTCATTCACTGATGAACAGAGCTCCTCTACGATCCCATCATCTTCCCAATGTGCTACCTGTGAACAGATGAGATTTTGAGGTGGCATTTAGATCTAAACCTTAACAGGTAGGGTGAGTTCCTTCAGGGATGAGCCTTGATCCTGGAGCTCTGTGTGGCCATGGGCCAGTCTCCCAGAGTGGCAATGCCAGCCTACCTCACAGAAGCAGCTTTGGAAAAGGGTTGGGATGGGAACCTTGGTCACCAGGGGGTCTTGGACTCTGGGACTTTCTCCCTGTGTTCCAGGACTGCTCGAAGTGTTTCAGCATTGATGCATTTGGACTGCAAACCGACCCAAGGCAAGAGGCAAGCACTCTTAACATCCGTACTTTACAGATGAGAAAGTTGGGACACTGAGATTCCTAATGGGCCAAAGGTCACCAAGCAAGCACATGTAAAAGAAGGAAGCCCTGCCTCTCTATTATCACCATCCAGCTCTTAACCTCTTTACCATTCTACCTTGCTGTGTGCCCACCTCTAGCTGAGTTCTCTGCCGTCCTTTCCAGGGGCCGTCTGAATGATCAAGCAGATCTCTTCTGACATTAGTTTCATTTTGCAATATCTTCCTCTCTCCACAGACCAGGAGCTCCCGAGATTGTCCTCTCTGTTGATAATAGACCTTGAAGTCATTTTCTTTTTAAGACACTAGTACACACACCAACACCAGGCCTCTCAGCACTGCTAGAATGAATAGATCAATATCAGTGTACACACATAGTATCACAACAGAACATACCTATCAGCAGATCAGAAAGAAATGTAACTAAAGCAAATATATATGTAGAATATATATTACTTCTGCTTCTTAGTTTAGTTTTTTGAGCAATTCTTGGCTCAATATTTAAAACAAAGAAAATAATAATAATGTAATTAGTGACCCACCTAGCCCATCATGTAAGTGAGGACTGTGGCCAACACAAAAGCAATTTGGAAGAGGTGCAGAGAATTCGATTATTTTGAGAAATAACAGCAGCACTATGCAGAAGCTGGAAATGGGACCCCTAGGAACAGTTGCAATCAGAAATCACTGGTAGGTTTCTATCAATAGATGACACATCTTCTTGGTAGAAACTAGAATGTTCCTACCTCTGTGTCTTTGTTCAGGCTGTTTCCATTGTGTGCAGTGCCTTTCCTTGCCTTCCAGGGCTTCTCAATCTGTGAAATCCCTTATCCCTTAGCCTTTCTTCCCACCCGGCCTCTGCTTTTCCCTGAATACCTGCAGTCTCGGCCCTCACCCATCTATCCCCACCTTTTGAACTTCTTAGAAATAAAGGCACAGCACTGTGAAGAATAGAGAACGCCACACTCTAGCCATGGGACATCAGTTTTGTGACTCTTAACTGTATTACATTTTACTCAGTCTTTTTAATAACTTGGTTGTTTTAGGACAGTTTGTATAAAAAAATTGTGAAAACAATATAGAGACTTCCCACATGCCCATTAATTTTCGCTGTTACTTTTTTTTTTTCTGTACTGTGGACCAAACACAGGGCAGTCACACAGAACTACCTTTCCAGCCCTTTCTTTAATTTTTATTTTGAGACAGCGTCCCACTAAGTCATTAAGTTGCTCAAGCTGTAGGCTCAAACGTTCAGTTCTCCTGCCTCAGCTTCCCAGAGTGCAAGGATTACAGGCGTGAGCCCATCATGCCCATCTTACTATTAGGCATAGTGTATTTGTCACAATTCACCAATTATATAAACACATCAATGTTAATTATGTAAATACATTAATATTAATAATTATTTAGATTTTCTTAATTTTCATCAAGCTTTTTTCTCTTCCAAGACTCCAATCAAATCTGACGTAGCTTTGGTCACATTGCCTCCCTAGGTTCCCCTCAGTTAGAAAGTAGTAAACTTTCTTCGATTTTCATGATCTCAAACTTTTGACTATGGAACTATGTAGAGACTATGTAAGATATTTTGAAGAAAGTAAGGTACAATACTTTGGGAATGTCCCTCAAGTGGGCTTCCTCTGACATATTTTGATGCTTTGAATGGGGCTTGGGGCAGGAAAACCAAAAGAGGTGAAGAGTTGTTTTCATTACTTCACATCCAGGAAACACGCTGTCAACATGACTTACGATTTTGATCGCCCTGGAGCATGTTTCTCAAACTCCTCTGTAAGAGTTAATCCTCTTCTTCCCTTTCCATTCCATACCCTTTGGAATGAAGTATTACACACAACTCGCACTTAAGAAGTAAAGACCTGTGTTCTGCCTCCTTGAGGGTAATCTACATAAAGTATTTGGAATTTTTTTTTTTTTTTTTTTGCATGGGAGATTTGTCCTTTCTCTTCAATCACTTATTTAAGTCAGCATGGACGCAGAGATACTTGTTTTGTTCTTTGGTTTATACGCCATTACTACTTTGTGCTATTGCTCAGATGGTTCCAATTTTTGACTCTGGGTGCTCTCTGTTGACTTCTATGTTCCTCTGACCCATCTCCACAGGAGTTTCTGGCTTTGGTTTTGCTTGAGCACTTCCTTACTTTCTCATAATACTAGGTGCTTCAGGATTGCTGAGTATAATTCCCGCCTGGATCCCAGAATTAGCCATTGCCTCACTAACCTTCTACTCCTAGATGGGAGAACAGTATTAGAAAACAGTGTGGGTGTTGAGTGTGTGCATTGCTACCAGTGGACATTTGTTTCTCTGTTCTTCCAGCTGTAAGCAGTGACTCATTTGTGAAACACAAATATCTGCAAATATTCTCTCTATATAAAACCAGCTGTGTCTACGTTAATCTAAACACAAGTTCATACCGATTTTTCCAACACTAATTCCTCACCACAGGAGCTGTTCTAGTCTTTTCCCCAGCTTGTCCCTAACCTTCCACTCCAACAGTGAAAATGACGCCTGCTGCCAGCCACTCACTATGCAGTTACCTCATCATTCAATTCTAATACACTCATTAACAAAATTGTAATTACCAGCCCTTACCCCTGTGGGAAATAATTTTTCCAACTGGCACAGTGCTTATGAACTCTTTTCTTTTGCCTTTGGTTTTACAAATTCTACTTTTTCCATTTACTAAGGTAAGTACCTTCCTCCTCTCTGCCTTCGGAGAAGTTGTGCCAGTCACTTGAATTGCTTTAAATTGCTTTTTTTTTAAATTTTTGCATTCCATACTAGAATGTCCCAGTTTCTCAAATGATTATTTGTAGACTGTATGTGCTGTGGATACTCATTGTACTATAACTTATTGTGGCTAAAGCACAGTGTCATGTGTTCACAATCATAGAACTACTCAAAAGAGTTTTGCTACACTTTTTTTAATTCTGAATACTTCACCAGTTGAATCTGTTCTTTTCCCTAAACTCCTATAAGCCACTGTTCAGTTTTAGTTTTGTTTTATATTGTAGTTTTCTCTTTTCCAGAATGTTATTAATTTTTCCAGAGTGGTGTTATTCATTTAGTATTTAAGGTGCATCCATTAAATTTACATGATTTGCTGGCACATTCCTTTTTTGCCAACACACATTATATGGATATACCAAAGCTAATCCATTTACCTATTTTAGACAATTTCTGGCAGTTGTGAATACTATAAACATTGACATATAGATTTTTGTATCGGTATAATGTTGAAGTCAGTTAAATAAATACATTGAGATGCAATTGCTGATCATAACAAAAGTTTATCCAACATTGTAAGAAATTCACTGTCTTCTAAAGTGGCTGTACCATTTTATATAGAAACCACCAATAGATGAAAGTTCTGGCTGCTCTTTGCATTAGCCAGCAATTGGTTTTTTGTTGTTGTTGTTGTTTTGTTTTGTTTTTCAGATTTTATCCCTTCCAGTACATAAGTAACAGTATTTCATTTTAAGTTCTGTATTAGTTTGGGTTCTTTCAAAAGACAGAATTTACAGATTTTATCACTAAAAGGTCTGTTAGGAAGGCTTACAAATCCAAGGATAGAGGTGGTCCAAGATGGCTGCTCAGCCAGGAAGTAGATCTCCCATCTGGGACTGCAGAACAGCCAGTGTGGTGACAGTCTGCTGTAGATCTCAGGTGAAGACCAAAGCCTGAAGATCAGCGACTGAAGAGCAGCAGCTGGCAGGCAGACACAAGCCGAGACTGGAGCAAATCTGTGCTGATGATCTGCGATGTGTAGCAAGACAGCGTCCATAGACAATTGCGAAGGCGAGAGCTTTCCCAGAGGAAGAGCTGTAACAATCTTCCATCTTCCTCCTTTTTATACCACTGGAGTTCCAGCTGGCCCTCCCACATCTGGGTGGATGCTCTTCTCTCATTGGCCAGCCCACAAATGACTCACACTCTAATCCAGACCAGTTCTTGATCCCCAATCTAGGGTAGTTGACAAATCCTAATCTTAATGGAGGTGTGGTTCCTAATTCCATCAAGTTAACATAATCCCATCAACGGACACAAGTTCAGTTTGCATTTTCTTAATGGCAAGTCACATTAGTTTCTATTGCTGCCATCACAAATCACCATTCACTTACTGAAGTAAAATAACATATTTTAAATATTTCTCTTATATGGATATGAATTTCAATATGGGTCTAAATAGAGCTCAAATCGCAGTGCCAATAGGATGGCAGTTCTTTTTGAATCATCTGTTAGCTTGACCTCCGGCTTCTAGAAGATGCTTACACTACGGGCACACAAATCCTTCCTTCTGTCCTCCCACTCCACAGCATCACTGAAATCCTGCTTTTCGGCAGCTCTTCCTGGAAAGGGTCGGGAAAGGACTCTAGCGACTGGATCATCCAAGAACATTCAAAATGATCTCCCATCTCCAAGTCCTTCACCATAATTGCATTTTCAAAGTCTCCTTTCTTTAAAAAAAAAAAAAAAGTAATATTTTCCCAAGTTCTAGAGATGAAAACATGGACCAATGTGGAGGAGCATTATCTTACTTAACATACAACCTGGATATGGAACATAATTTCATATATTTATGTTCTGTCCTTTTTTGAGTCAGGGTCTTGCTCTGCAATCCCGTCTGGTCTTGAGCTCATTATGCAGCCCATATTGGCTTAGAAATCACAGCAATCCTCCTATCTCAGACTCCCGAGTTTTGGGATTACAGACGTGTGCCACCATGTGCAGCTAATATGTAGTGTGGAGAATTGAACCCTGAGCCTCCCACTTCCTAGGCAAGTGCTTGAACTGCTGAGCTACACAACCCTAGCTTGTTCTTGTTGTCTGCTCATATCTTTGGCCAATTTTTAGTTGAGTTCTTTTCTTCCTTATTGAAGAGCAATCATTCCTTAAGGAACACACATGCACACACTCAAATACACAACACACTCACAAACAAGATGGCTCTTCTACTGCATATCCAGAAATTCATCATGGAGAAAACACACAGCACTAACTTGAATAAAAAGCAGATGGAAAGTGAAATGAACTCCCCACCTCCCCGCGCCGCCCACCCCCCCACCCCGGGGCAGGAAACTTGCATGTGGCAGGTAGAAATGCGTAGTTTCATTTTCAATAAATACAAGGAATCCTCAAGCCTGTGGTCTCAGCTACCAGAACCCCCAGGTTCTGATCCTGCCTCCCTCATACCATCTATGAGTCCCTGACAAGTGACTTAATTACACAATTGTCCACCTGAAAACAGACAGTCTAGTTATCACACTTAATAAACATCAAACTCCACAGTGCAATGAGTAAAATTATAAAAAAGGGATTCCAGAATGGAGTTCATCAGGGTATAACTAGTGATGGGTCCAAGATGGGAAGTCCTTTGTGAGTGCTTTACCTACTAATATATCTGAGGACCTCTTGATGAGTTTATTTGGGACCACACATATAGAAACCACATTAGTTGAGGATGTTGCTAATAAATGCCCAGAGCTTTATTATACTTCTTAATTTGGCAGAAAATATATCACACTTAAATAATCACTTTGGTTTGTTCAGCTGGAAAACAGATTTTCACTGCTTCTGTACACATAGCTTCATGGGCTGTGGAAACATACATTGAGGCAACGGCCTCTGAAAATCACACCTGAGGAAGTGGATATAAAACAAATTCCAACACACAAAGCCAAAAAACTTAAATTTGTTAAGACATCCCACTGCTTCATAACGCAAGAGTTCATATCTTATGCGGAACTAGGAGAGCTACTTTAGCACATAGAGGGGCTCATGATATGACCTGCCTAAGCACCTTGCTACCTTGACATAATGTCCATCACCTTTCTGTGAGGCAGTGAGGAGAGAGATCACAGGAAAAGATACAGGATGCCCACCTCTTTCCTCATTTGTCCACTGTGAGTACACTGACTCAACTGTTGGTCCATCTGCTAGGACCTGTTCCTTTAAGTTTTGATGTCTGGTGTATGTACACCCTAGAGTTTGGTGGTGGTCATAGTTAGTACCTGTACTCGACTGGTAGGGGTGATCTCTAGGCCTAGGCTCTGAGTCATATGGTTGGTCCTGTTGCATGATCCTTACTATATGGGTGGTCTCTAAAGCCTGCTTTGGAGTCCTCTGAGTGCTCCTTTGTATCTTAATTTGCTATGGAGAAGTGGCAGCAACTTCCACCTTCTATTCAGGGTGATCTTTTTGGTCCTGACTGCCTCTTGAGGGTGTACCTCCAGGCTGGCTTTTATATTCTTAACCAGAAGAGTCAAGAATGGAGTACCTGAGTAGCCAGGAGGAGGACCCAGAGTAAGGTGAGGCTGTAGATCCTTATGGCTTCTGCTGAGTGGACACCTGTTTGACCAGAGACAGAGGAGTCGGTGTCTGGAAGTAGTCCAGTGGATTGGTCACCTCTATTTCCTCCTATGTAGTCTTCTTAGAGTTTCGTTATTTTGGGTTTCCACTCAGGTCTGTCATCACTTCGAGGATGATTCCATTTTATCTCTTCTCTTGGTGGTTTTCTCAAGTTATGTGGCACTTCCTGGACAGCAGGCACCTTATGATGGAACGTCTGAATTCCCCCTCCCCTCCTATCCTTCGAGGCACCCATTCATTTCCCTCATTTATGGGTGCTTTCATCACTCCATCCATTGTTACCATTATTGTGTCAGATTGATAATTATCTTTTATGTTAAAACAAAAAATGGGCTGGAATGCAGCTGCTAATCCTAACCCAGCCTTTATGTTTTATTTATAGTCAGGGTCTTGCAAAGTCACTATATTGCTTAGGCTGGGCTTGATTTGCAAGCCTCCTGCTTCGGCCTCAAGGTGGATTTTTCTTTACCTTCTTCTATTTTCATTATGTAAGAGTTGCTCCTTTTGTCATTGTCCCTCAGGTTGTTGTAGCTAGAGAACATGACAAAGCCTCAAGTTTTTCTGTTTTGTGGTTTGGTTTTGTTTGCGTTCCCTCACATGAGAAGACTCTGAGCTTACCTCTCCACGGTACTAGTCCTCCCTTCAGCAGAGCCTCAAGGAGGGGATTGTGTCTTGACTCTCCACCATGAGGACACAATGGACCTTCGGAAGAGGAAAGTCTATAAGAATTTGGAGGTTCCCTAAGACTCAGGCCTCAGTAGTTTATTACTGTCACATTAGTTCGTACTCCCTCCCAGGTAACATATTAAAGTTACCATCGAAAGGTTCCCAAACCTTTGTGGTTCCCGTGGCTCATGGCCAGACTACCAATCTCAGGTACACCTGTCTCCCTATGGCCTGAGGTGGCAGTCTGTGCTGTATTTGCACTTCTCTGATGGATCTGAGAAAATTGGTAGACTTTTAGTTTGACAAGCTTTGGCTATTTAAAAAGGGAATGATGACTTCCAATCTCTTTACAGATTACTACTTAATTTTTATTTTCAAAAGGTGCTTCTTTCTTGTAAGCGATCTTCCTAGACACCCTTACAAGCTATATATATATATACATATATATATATATATATCGGGTCCTATTTTGTTACATTTTGCTATAGCTGCTGCTGTGAAAATCCCAAGCAACAGATTTTGACGAGTTCTGAAAAAAAAAAAAAATGACCACAGAGCACCTGGCATCCTGCTGTGCCTCATCCCTAACCTGGAAATCTGAAACAGCCTCCAGTTCCCTGTTGGAACCCACAGATCACCGACATGCAGCTGGCTTCACAGAAGAAAAAAGACACGAAAACCATCCTTGACTAATGGGGAAAGAAACGACAGGCCTCAGCACTTTTCTGAGGATAAAAGATTTTCCTTCATCTCTCAAGGAGACAGGACTTTCAAAAGGCCCTCGAAGATCCTGGGGAGACCAAACACCCACCTTCTGCCGCAGTGGACAATTTAACATTTCACCGTTGTATCTGCGCCCCAGTTTCTGCTCCCACAATCACTCTCCAGATGAATCCCCCACATGCAAACCTTTATCTTAGGCTCTGCTTTCGGGAAACCCAGGCTAAGAAATAATTTTACTGAAAGAGAAATTTTATACCACATCGATAATGGAGGAAAAAAAATCACTTGCCAATAAGCAAGTGAAAACCACCCTTGCGTGACTTCCCATGACTTCACCTGTCAAATACCTGTTAGTTGCTTCTTTCCTCCTTCCACTTTTAGACAGCATCTCAGCAGTTGCATAAAATTTTTGACTTTTGTCCACCTTCCTGTACATTTTGAGAAAATGTTTTAAAAGAAAAGGAAAGAAAACATAAAACAATACCATTAAATTCCATTGTTTGCACTCCTGTGATTAAAATAGTGTGATTAACAAGAGCTAGAAAAGCAATAGACTGAATATTTCAAAATAACTATTAGAGAAGATCTTGAATATCTCAACACATAAACATAATATAATATACTATACTATATAATATACTATATAATAGTACATACTATATAATATACTATACTATTATAATATTATAATAATATATAATAATATACCCAAAAGTGGTACATATTCCAATTACTCTGATCAGCCTGAGGTGATAAATATTTCTATTACTCTGATCTGACCAGGGTAATTATGATAGGTATTGTTTTCTTTCTCATTCTGCAGGTAAGGGACCTGAAGCACAGTGGAGTTAAGGGGTTTTTCCAAAAATGCAAAGCTCATAAGGCTTAGCAGTAGCCTCCACGGTGGTACAGCTGATCTTTCCCTTTGCTATTTAGACCCTTGTGAGATCACCTCTGGTAAGAGAGAAGAGAGAGGGTGTGACCTTCAAGAGTATGTTATAAAAGACTGTTGATCCTGCCTGACTCTCTCAGGTGACTTGCTTTGGGGAAACCAACTTTCATGTCATTATAGAACATTCAAGGTATCCTATGAGGAGGCAAAGAATGGAGGTCTCAGCCATTGGCCAGCACCAAGTCGCCAGCATGTGAGTGCGCCATCTTGGAAGAGGAGCGTCCTGCCCAGGCAAGCTTTCCAGTGGCTGCAATATTGGCTGATGCTATGACTGTGGACTCACAAGTCCAAAATACCAAACTTAGACTTTCACACTGTGGACCCATAACCTGTATGAAATAATAAATTGTTATTGATACTTAAAGTCACTAAGCTAGGGGCTGATTAGTTATGCAGTAATAGATGACTACCACCATAGAAGCAATCTCTTTTCTAAGTTGTTTTGTCCTGTTTCACAATAAAGAGCATCTGTTTGTTACATAAGAAAAAAGAGAATTAAAGATGGACAAGGAATGACTTCCTCCTCATGTGTCGTCACTTGGTGCCAAGATGGTGAGCCAGCTACTGTCAGCTCAACTAAGACCTACACTGCACATTCCAAACTTTGAGATTAAAGGAGTAGGCGGGAAGAGATGAACTTCAAAGTAACTCGTACTTGGATTCCACATTCTCAGAGATCTCTTTAATCACTAGGGGTGTCTTAAAAAAAGATCATCATAACAAAGGATACAAACAACAGCCCCTCTAGCCCAGCCTCACCAACCAAAACTGAGCGCTGGCTACTTTATATATGTACAGGATTGTTGTGGTTTGTATGTGGAATGTCGCCCAAAAGCCTCCTGTATTTGGGCTCTGTAAATTGTATATGAATTGCATGTGCTGCTAAGAGGTGGAGGCTGGTCAGAGGATTGGATCACTGGAGCTTGACCCAAGAGGAGTGGATCACCGGGACTTAACCTGGAAGGATATGTTGCCGTACCAGGAACAGCTTTTCTCTGGCTAGGACTCTGCCATGGGCTTCTACCACTTCAGGCCACCCATGAATGGACTGAGACTTTCTGAAACTGTGAACTAAAATAAACCTTTCCTCCCTTAAGTTATAGATGTCAGGTATTCTGTCCTAACAATACAAAAGTAACTAAGATAAGGATGCGTGGAGTTCAGGAACATATGGATGGATTTTTTTTTCAGAAGTTACAGTTTTTACAGATACAGTAATGTTGGGCTGTAAATATTTTTGGTAACAGAGGACTTCGGTAGTGTGAGTACTGATGCCAACTGGTCACTGATCATCAAGGATACCTTAAAACTAGGTTTCAAAGAACAATGAGCCCTTTCTGAGGAACATAGAAACTTTCCACTCTTCCTTATGCCATTTCACATCAATATTTTTATTTGCAAAACAGGGAGAAAACAAGTATTGTAATAATAGCTAATATGTATTAGGTGCCTACTATGGCCAGTTGCCATATACTCTGTCACAACTAACCAGCTCAACCAACATAACATAAGAGGTACCATAAATAAGTAAAAAATTGAATGTAGATTTGTACCAATAAAACTTTATTTACAAAAATATTTTGCCCCGGCCATCCCTGATCTTAACTGTTCCTAATGCAGACAAGACATGCTCATTCTCCCCACCTTGCTTCTGTGCTGTGGCCCCTATGTCACATTTCTTCTCCTAAAATGCTTTTCTTCTTCTCACCCAATGCCATTCAGCTAAAGCCCTACTGGGGGATGTGTGGTCCATTACAGGTTCCCCTACTGTACACCCCCGAATGTATGTCTGTCCTCTGTCATCTTACCCTACGAATTTGTTTCTGTGTCTCTTTTTCTGGGCTCAGCTATGAGTTCTGTGTTTGTTCCTTGTACCACCTGATCAGTTTCCCACACAGAGTAGGTGCAGAATAAATTCAGGCAGAAAGAATAAATGAGCACCACATGACAGAAAATATCTGAGACAAACTTGAGCCACTTCACACTGTGTCTCCCTAAAGCTACCATGTTTCCAAGAAATGGATTCTCCACTTGTATATACCTATTTTTACGCTCACGGGCAATTTCGCTTCTATTTTATGGTGTAAGACTCGCAAAATGAGGAAATGTCTGTGAAATCCATGTTTAAGGCGCTTTCATTCTCTTGCCACTACTTCCCTGCAATGGTGACCTTTAAATTTAGCCTGAGTATAAGTGAGGTTGTCAGAACAACAGGTTACATTATGCAATTCAGCTATTTGTGCCTTTTAAAGACGATGTAAGTTCCACCAAGGGCTGCACAGCGGGAAAGCTACCCTGATGATATTCTGGAAACCGAAACAGCCAAGATGCATCCAGAAGTAGGTCAGCACGCAGGAAACGGCACGATTCTTGGAAATCAGTTCACTAAAAACATGTCTTCATTTATCCTTCCAGAAAATAAGTAACCTATGGCTTGTGCATGGCCTTGCCATGTCAGGCAGACTGCAGAAGCTCGTGTTTGAATGGTGCCTGAAGGACTTAATATTTCTCATTCAGGGAGGTGTGTGGAGCTGTGTGCAGGGAACTTCAGGACGTTAAGAACTATTGATTGCTTCACCTAATCTGAGGCTCAGGAAGCTCCTGGCCTGGAACTGGTACTTGGGGACTCTTCCTAGGCCGGGACATCCTTACCTTCTCTTGCATCAGTTTGATAAACAGCTCTGATGTGGAGTTAAGTGGCTTCCAGAAACACTTTCATCCCTGGGTCCTACAGACAGTTGCTTCAGGTGGTTTCAGAGTCTGAGCTACCAGGGCACAAAGAAGGAGAAAGAGTTAAGACCCAACCCCAACTGATAATCCCAGGTTTTTCTGCTTGCTGCCAAACTGCCCTCAAACAACAGTTTCTTGTCATGTCCCCCAGCTCAGAGAACATGCTGTAAGCCGAAGTCTAAGAAGAAAGCTAAAAATGAGAGCCGGCACATCAAGGCCCTAACAGGACAGACCTGGCATAAGCCGGCTTGGTCCTTAGAAAAGCACAATGTGGCACTAGCTGAGAGAACCACCTGGGCTTTTCCCCCAGGCTCACCCAGCTAAAATGGCAGAGGGCCTGCACGTTTTCAGAGATCTTAAAACCCACAACACCATTGGTATTGCCTAAGTCCCAGGCCCTGTTCCGAGTGCTGCACCTGGAAGAGGTGAAATCATGGGCAACTGCCCCCTTGTCAGGCCCCAAACTGCTGACTACAGCCATTCTGAGTCTTCACGTGGGACTGTTCCTACAGCAGTCCTGTAAACACTGCTGCTTCCCTGAGCCTAATGAGTCTTCTTCCCAGCTCTGCAACACCAGTTAATGCGCCTTAGTTTCCTGCCCCGTGAAATGGGACTAATCGCACTACTTGTCTGAATGGGGTTGTCAGAAGAACTAAGGGAGGGAACAAACACAGCAGTGCCCAGCACAGCGTGCTCACTGGACAGAGGTCATTATACTCATATAATGTAGGTCACTGAATATAGGTCACACAGTGAGTGAGGCTTACGGCCTCCTCGATGCCATGTCCATTTCACACATGGTCACGGGATGCTTCTTCCCACCGGGCTCGTTTCCCTATTCTGAAGCAGTGCTTCAGACAACACATCCTCTCCGGCAGGAACTGCTGGCCAAGGATCCGTGCCTCATCGGCTGTGCCGTGTACTTGCGCCCCACCATGTGTCACTGAGACTCTCTTCTCCTCCAAGAGTTTCGAGTCGCAGTCTTCTGCTGCTCCTCCGATTCTCCAGCTGTTCTGCGCCCTCCCACTAATCTCTGATATAGACAATGGGAAGGTCTATACAGGAAGAATATGGGAAGTAATTCAGCAAATTGATATCAAGTTAGCAAGGCCTTGTATTATTGCAATTAAAGGTTCTTATATACTATACATATATAAAAATATGTATATATTACATGTTACATGTATTTATAATAATGTATGTGTATATCAGCATATATATATATATATATATATATATATATATATATATATATATTTCTGGTATTGCCATTATAACACATGTTTTCTAAGTGATGAAGTGAGCTAGCATTTCTTGACCCTGTCGAGACTTTTGCGATGTGGTAATGTCTAACACATCTCTGCTTCAGCAGGAGTCATTTACCTCATTTTGCAGACAGATCTGGATTCTTACTCCATCCCACATTGTCAATGGCTCCTCGTCCTTGGCAACTCTCTGAATCCCTGAGTTTCTACAGTAATGTTCAGAGTGGGGCTGATTATCCAACACAAGGGATATTTTTTAAAATCCAACAATGACAGACATATCATATAAAAAGCACTATGTAAACTGGTTAAGTGCCAATAAATGTAAATTGCATTACTGTTTCCCTTGACTACAGGATGCATTTTAACTCCTCTTCTTGGTGCCTAATTTAGAGCATTTGTTGTTCTTTTGGCGTAATAATAATAAATAAGGCAAGTTTCTGTGAAAGACCCAAATAATACACATTTTCAGATGAGAGTCTTTGCCTTGGAAGCAACATTACACCTATATGGATTTTTTCGGTTGCCTTAGTCCCCTGTCACACCATGGCTTGAACTTGTGTTCTTTGCTCTTCTGATCCAACTTAGGGCCCTTTTTTCTCTGTCCCTTTTTTCCCTTCTATCTTTCCCACCTCAAAGTCCCCAGTGAGCAATAAATGCCAGCAGTGACTGCACACAGCCTTATGAAGGCTTTTTAGTAAATTAGGAATTAGATCCAACTTTCTGGATGAGACCTGGGACTTAACTGAAGGCTTTCCAAAGCCTACCAAGGATTACATAAAGAATAAGCAGGAATCATGAAAATTAGAAACCTTATTTCCAAATGCCAGCATTTTTAGTAGACAAATAATGCATAGAATCAGGCTGCAGTATATTAGCAAAGGAAAAGAAAGAAAGAAAGAAAGAAAAGCCAAGAGGATGAAAAACACATTTCACTCCTGAAGAGCAGAAGAATATTCTTACTGGTACACAGTGCCATCTTGTGGACCATTGTTAAATAGGGCTCAGTTTTCTGTTTCTAATCACCTAAAGCATCATTACACGGGATGATGTCCTGACAACACCGAAGAGCCCAGGTGATCACACCTGGTAGCATGAATCTGCTTTCCACCCCTTACCTCCTTCAGGTGTGGCTGGTCAGCCATCTGCATGCTTTGAGCGACACTTCTCTCTATACTCTGCTGAGATGTTCCCGGTTTTTCTGTCTGACCATTTCTTTCCAGCCTTCTTCACCAAATCCATTTTATTTGCCATTTCTGCTTCCTCTTCTGTGTTTGGTGCGTCTTCCTTTCCATAGAGAACTCATGGTAAATCTGGGATCACAGACCATCTCCCAAGAATTAGCATGTGCATGACCCACCTTCCCTACACATTCGTTCCTTCTTCTATATGCCCAGGACACACATAGTCTTATGTGTAGGTACACACACACACACACATTCACCTACACACACATAAACAAGCTCACATATTTTGGCCGTCAATTTCAAGAAGTTCCCGAAGCTCCTAGCTTTGGACCTTTTCCATAAAGTGTGATCAAAGACTACACTGAATATGTAAATTAAAATGTATATATCACAATAATGTCCACTCCCATTAATCCGCTTCCAAGTATCCCCCTTGCTTTAGACACACCCATCATTCTTACCACTTTCTGAAGTAGTTCCAGAAGTCCTCTTTCAAAAGTGTGGTAAGTTGTGCTGTCCTGGCTGCCCCACTGTCCCAAGTTCATTTAAGATGTTAACCTTTCACGGTGATTTTTGACTCTGGAAAATACCCAGAAGTTGTACAGTGCTTCCAGCGAACAAGGAGGATAGAGACACTCCACCGGGGTGCTCTGTGCCCGCCTTGCCATGGGTGGCACTGAGCAGCATCACATTTTTTTTTATCACACCTCATAAAGACACTCAAGAAAGAGGACCTCCAGAAGTGCTTCAGGAGGTGGCAAGACTGACGGGAGGCTGCGTTCCAAATGTGAGCAGCATTTTGAAGGGAATAATGGCAATGCATCTTACTGCAGTAATTTTCTTAATTTAAATATTTGCTGTGTATTTTAATTGTCTCTCATATATGACAGTGTATCCTTCTGAAGTCTTATGAAGCTCAGGCCTTGAGTCACCTCTAGGAAGCTGGCACTCTCCTGCTTGGCCCTCCACCTCCAGCCGCCCTCACTGCTTCTCATTTAAGCATTCTGTTCTCTCCTGGAGGTAAGCCTGCAGTCACGCCGATCCCCTCTCTCAGAACTCTCCTGACACATTCCAGTTCCCCTCCCTGCCCTCACCCCCTCTATCACATGCCACCATCTCAGGGTGGCCATTCCCAACTCAGAGAGAACCGAGCTTTCTCTCTGTAATCTTTTTACACCATGTTTTTTTTTATTATTATTCTTTGCATCAAATACCTCAGGCTTCCTAGTGCTTATAACTGCTCGAGCAGATGAGTTCTTGAGTGAAGGAAGCATGCCTGGTTTCATTCTGCAGCTTCTCTAATGACCAGCAAGGCATTGTCTTTTAGCTGTCGCTGTAATGTCTGCAGCGGGAGGCTTGGTTTACTGTCTCATTCTGGTTCCTACTGCATGACCCAGATGAGCGAGGCAAGGAAGCTTTCCAGGCCTCTGCTCATCATCTGGGCATTTATTCATTTCTTTTTATTGCATATCATTGTATTAACTACCAACGCATTAATTTTGGGCATTGGATTTGATGACATTGCCTTACGGAGCATTTTATTGTATCGCATTCCACTGTGTTGCATGGATGACACAGTAGCTCCTGTTAAGAAGTATGCTGGAGGTAGGAGCGGTCTTGGGCAGATTCAATGAGGCAAGTCCTCTACTACTCTGTGTAAATATCCTGGCACAAGGCTGGAGTTCAAAACATGTCTCTTGAATAAAAGGACCCTAAGTTGAATCGAAGCAATCGACATACTATGTCCTTCTAATATGTTTTTTCTATGATTTTAGAAACAAGTTGAGATTGTTTTCCTTTCTTTCAATAAAAGTGATTAAAATACCCAAGTGTGAGGAAGTCAGCTCAGGACCGGAGATGCAGAGATAAATTTGCAGTGGCTCTAATAGGTCCAGTGGCTCTGATTTCTCCATCATTATTAGAAGGCATCCCCAGAATGTATTATTGAATTCATCTTATTTATAGAAACATTTTTTAAAGCACTATTTTATTTAAGCTTGTGTGGTTGGCTTTTCGGTCTGAGCTGACAGTTAGTAAGCATAATTTTGCCACAGCTGGGTTTGGTCTCAAAAAACCAATGGCCTTAGCAGCAACGACAGGCTGCCAGTAGCACAGGGAAAGAGCCTGGAATTGGAGGTGGACAGCGGTTCTTCCCTTCAGACCACATTTACCAGAGAACAAACATGGACTTCGGCCAGTGATTGAGATGCGCGTCACGAGTTGATACAAATTCTTTTATGTCCTCCAGCGTGATGTTTTGTGAAAAAAGAAATCTTTTCAGAAGCTCTGCCTTTTAATTAAAACTGTGATTTTACAGCTAAAAAATGTCTTTCTGAATCCTGCCATATTGATTTCCAGAATGCCAGTCTAGTTGTCCTCCTGTTGGGTGAAATGCAAACCCTCTTCTACAACCCATCCTTGTTGGGCCTCATTGTTGTTGCTTCAACAGTGTGATTTTTTTGTCACTCTGATGGGTATGCTGTGGTGTCATGTGGCTGTCAGTTGGGAACTGCTATGAATCTGAGTGAAAAATGAACTCTTTTCACCACATAATGTTTCCCATTACATGAGCTCAGTCCTCTTGGTGCTTGATTACTAAGTTGATTTTTTTTAGGAATCCTTCATATATTTTGGACACTAACCCCATTCAAAAATTCTCCCATATTTTATTTATCACATGAGTTTATATTTCACAGCGCAGTTTCTAATTACATAAAAATCTCTGCCATTTTTCAATGATATGAGGTAAAGGCCTCACTTCACTTTGCTCCTTCATATGAATCCTTTTCCCAATATCAACTTTTAAGGGTCTGTCCTTTGTCCATTGACTTTTCTTGCCACCTCTACTAGATAACAAGTTCCTTGATATATGTGGATCTGCTCCTGAACCTTCCATTCCCTTCCCTGTCACAGTTGAGCCTTCCTGCACCAGCACTGAGTCACTCCAACCTATGACTTCGTATAATAGTAAATCTTCACATCTGCTAAGGAACTTCCTCTTATTTGTACTTCTTTTTGAACTTTTTGTTTAGCTATTCATGGACTTTTAATATCTGCCACTAAATTGACGATGTCTGTTAACTATGAAAAATAATGCTAGATTTTGGTGAATTGTGTTTAATTTATAAACTAGTCTTAGGAAATCGGACTCCATTACAATCTTGTCATTCCACTCATGGACATACCTGTGTACTTATTTTGTGCACCCAAGTCTTGGTCTACTTCCTTCCATAAAACGGTAAGCTGCTCTTGTGAAGCTTGGACGTGGGCTGAGGTGTACTTTAGTGGCTAAGCCTGAGTTTTACATTTGCGAAAGCTTAGGTTCCATCCCCAGAGCCCACTTCCCACCCCTAAATTCTTACGTATGCTTTGTTAAGCAAATACCCAAATATGCTACAAATCTGTTTTTGTTGTGATAGTTATGTTAACTTTCCTTACATTTTCTGGTTGGTTGTTGCTGTTATAGATGAGTGTATTGATTACAATTTTATAGTCTCTGCTAATATTACTGATATGTATTGTTAATTCCAAAGATTTGTGACTTCACGTTTTTATGTAGATTATCATGTAATACTCAATTAATGTCACTTTTCGCTTTCCTTTTAATCTTTAACCTTATTCTTCTTGAGTAACAGTAGTACATAAGACCCCCCACATTTCATTCTCAACCATGACAAAGGGTTGCATTGCATTTCCCCAATCCTAATGAAAATGATCACTCCATTAAAGATAATTTTTGCTGTAGGATTTAGGTGTGTAAGGCATGTGTCCTTCCCTAAAGTTAAGAAAGATCCTACTAGCCCAAATATTCTGAGAGCTTTTAGCAGAAATGTGTTACATTTTATCAGATTTTTAATTTATTAAGTATATGACTATTTTCACCTAGATCATTGATTTGGATATCTCATTAATTTTGTGAATATTATTTGTGTTCTAACAATATTCTAATAAATTCTTTTGGTTATTATTTGTTACAAAATTATCTTTAATTGTTTGAAAAGTGTCCATTTGACTTTTTAAGTACTTATTCTCAATTACTATGTCCTTTGCCTTGCTCCCTTTCCCCTAGTAATTATTAATTATCTTTCACTTTTTTGATTTTTTTATTCCTAATAATTTCTTAAGCTGAACACTATTTTTTCTCCGAACAAGAAAGAGACCTGAAATTCTCTTCACTCCTCTGCATCCTTCCCCCCCCCCATCCTTGTAGATTTTCCTAATTTACTCATCTGTTGGATTTCATTATTTCGACTACTTTTCATCTCCTAATTTTCAAGTTGGTTATTTTTTAAAAATGCTTATTCTGGCCATATATTATCATTCTGTTGATGACCCTTTTGACATCTATTAAAATTTCTTTTCATCTGCTCCATTCCTTCCTTCTGCTTTGTCTGGCATGGGTTATTTCCATTTGTTCCTGCTATTATCTGTCTAACACTGACTGAGCTGTCTGATGGCTATTTTTCCCTGTGAGCTCTGACTGCTCTGGGAATATGAGTTGCCTCCTGAGGTAAGCAGTGCCAGAAGAGGTGAAAGTGCTTCCCTACTGGCTCTCCTGTCAGCTGAAAAGACCATGCCTCAGGACACCGGGTATCTTAATCACTTTCCTGTCACTGAAACAAAATGCCTGACACGACACCCACAACTTAAAGGAGGGAAGGTTTGTTGGGTGCCTCTCCCCTACTTCCTGGCCCAAAAGTCAATAACACATGAAATCTCTTCCTGGGAGCCTCCAATCCAATAAGTTGACACAATCTTTTCATGTCAAACCCCAAGCACCTGCTCCCTCCAGCCAGGTCCTACCTCCCAATAATACACAGTTTCAAAAGTGTGAGGCTTCTGGGGGGAAAGCGCAAGATCTAAACCACAGCAGTGCCACGTTTAGCTTTTACATTGATTCTTCCTCAAAGTGCAGCTATTAATTTTTTGTTTATTTTTCTTCCCACATATGTAGTAAATAAATGATACTGATAACAACAACAAAAAGTTAGTGTCCCACAGTCCAGGAGGGCATAAGTCCCAGACTATGGCTTTAGTAGTGTCAGTTCCTTCTGAGGATGTAAGAAAGCATCTCTCCAAGCCTGTCTCCTTGCCACTGATGCTTGCCTGGCAATCTCTGGCATTCCTTATAGAGGTACTGCTCTGATCTCTGCCTCCATCTTCACATGACACTCTCATGCTGCATGTGTCTATGTCAAAGTTCTCTGATCATGTTGGATTAGGGGACGCATCCTGCTCCAGTGTCACCTTAACAAGTTACACCCATAATGATTCTATTTCCAAAGAAGTCCACATTCCAGGGTGCAAGAACATTAAGAACAACTATATATGGATTTCAAGAGATGCAACTTAACTCATGACCCCCTCCAAAGCACTTCCCTGGACCCTCTGCCCTATGAGCTGCAAATTTTATAATCTAGCCTCTAATGCTCACCCTTTCTAAAGAAATGGTGAGGAGCTTTGCCCTTGCCTGGTATTTGCTGCCCATCCCAGCTGCACACAAGCATCATTTTGCAGTGGTTTATAGCCTGGGCTGAACTTGTGCTTTCCTGATTTATATTGGTGGAAAACAAGGGACCGAAAAACAAACACAACAGAAGAGCTTCCTGCATCTACAGCGCTGCCTCTGTCCATTCAGAGCTGCCATTTCTCCTCTGCACTGTCTGTTACCCAACCATTGTTATCTCCCGGGGAGTTTTTACCATTTTGATTCACTTTCTCAGATCCACTACTTACTCTCTTTCTTCTAAGGATTTTTTCATGGGCATGATACATAGTCCTGGTTCGTTTTGTATCTAGTTGAAATTACCCTTTGTCTGAAGTTGCTTTGTGGACACATCCACTGCTTTTGATATAGAGAAGAAACAAAAAAAAAAAAAAAGAAGAAGAAGAAGAAGTCCGTGATTCCCATAATGGAGGCTCTGGGCAGGCAATTAAAGCTAGAAGCAAGGTTTTAGAATGTGTTTTAAAGTTAAAGATTTTTTGCTCAAGAAAGACTAAGGAGCTACAGAGCAGTCAGGACATTGATAAATGATAGTTTCCCAGACAGAGATTATTGTTCAAAACAAAAGGATGCTTGTTAAAGGTCTGTGGATACATTCATTTTTCTTCTAAGCATTTTCCAGTTACTACTTGGCCATGGCTCTTCTTGTCCTGAGGTGCTTTGAACGGTGGCATGGAATGGCAGGAAGCCTGGGTTGAGAGTCAAGGTGCCCCAGTGTTTTCCTTGCAATTGTCACTAACTGAGTGATCCCCAGCAGGTCTCTGGGCCTCACTTTTCCTTTGTCACAGAAGAAATTGGATCCCCCTCCAAATCCCACCACATCCTGCCCAACTCCTCACCAGATGTAACAAAATAACTTATCATAGAGTGAAGACGAATGTGTCTTATATTTGTTAGTTTCTTAGAGAACATAAACGATCTAATAAACATGATATGATTCTGATTTTCTTACATATGTGTTTAGCACACAGCTAGATGAGATGGCCTACTTGAAGTGATTCTGAAGTTGAATTGATTTTATGAATCTGATGACAACACAGACCATATAAACACGCAATTTGACTCTATTGTCTAAAATTCTAACTGGACAAAGAGTACTTTGTGCAGGGTATGTTGTTGCATTCCTGTCATCCCAGCACGCAGCAAGCCTGAAGCATCACAAGCCCAGCCTGAGCACCTTAGTAACTTAGTGACACTTTGTCTTAAAAAATAAAAATAATTTTTTAAAACGCTGGAAACATAATTCACAGCAAAGGCGCTGAGTTCAATTACTGATACTGATCACAAGATAAAAACGAAGAGTTAATACACTGTAAAAATATTTGAAACAGATCACTAAAACATGCAAGGAAAAACAACAAAGAGAATCTACAGCAAAAAGTGGAGGGGTACAGAAGGCCTCCAAAAGGTCTCTACATAGGCTTTGCGAGCTCTGGCACCACTGTTTTTTCTTCTAGGGAAAAAATAAATAAGATTAACAACATTCCATGTCTTAAAACAGAGACAATAAGAACTCTGCCCTCTCTAAGAAGCTGACCAAACACCTGCAATGAGAGAAAACCCAACACCCTGTCTTAGTCATTTCACTGCTGAGACTCAATACCCAACACTCACAGCTTAGGGCAGGAAAGGTTTATTTTAGCTCACAGTTTCAGGTTTGTACACTCATGGGTGGCTGGCAATGGCAGGATAACTCTGGCAGAAAACAGCTATTCACAGCACCCTAAGATGAAGGATTAGGGATTTAGGGGGGTTTTCTGCATTTTTATTAGTATGTATATGTGATGCACAATTGTTACATTGAAACTGAGAATTCTGTGCACAAATGTCAACATCACATTCCCTTCCTCTCCTACTCTCCACCTTCACTTTCCTCCCTCGTCCTTCTGACTCTCAACCTCTCACCCACTTGACTCTATCATTTGTTTATACTTTGAATTTCTCATTTTGGAGAAGCCTGGGTGAGGGTGTATACCCTTCCAGACCACATGCTTGATAACACACCACAAGCCCAGTAACATGTCACATGCCCCATAATTCCTCACATCCTGCCAGGCTCTATCTCCCAAAGCACTCGGAATCCATACATAAGACACAGCATCCAAATACCTGAGGCCTTGGGAGGAAATTCCAGATCTAAAACATAACATTTCGCCCCTGGTCTCTGTCTTACTTTCTCATTTCTGGGACACACCCCATGAAAAATCCCTTTGGTTAAGAAATCATACCTACTTGTAGTTTAACATATTCTCTAGAATAGTTTTGAGTTCACAGCAAAATAAAAAGAAAATAGGAAATATGTTTAGATTTTCAAGAGAAATGCACGGTGTTTCTGTAGATCCCTCCACCAGTTCCCTCCAGTGTGAACGTCTTATGTTCCCATAGCACTATGGGAGAACAGAATTTGTCTCTCCAAAATATGAAGAGTCACTGAACTGAAGACAGGTAAGAAAAAGCAGATGCAGGAAAGCTGTCTACTCCCCTTCTATTTACCTAAATACAGAATACAGATTTCCAAGGACAAAAAGGACTCCACTGATGCACACCTGGGAGAACAACTGTGGACCTCTATTGTCTGGAGAAAACACCAGGGGGATTTCCACTAATAAACTCTACTTGTTAATGTTTATCCTACAGTTATTTAGGATCTATCTCAAATCATGGCAATACAGACCCCAAGTCCTGTTCCTTATTCTTGCCACTCCTCTAAACATTCACTGTTATCTGTTGAATGTACAATATAAATCGTTAATTCAGTATCATCTCTTTGAAAACTACCCATCTGCTAGTGTTTCCCATGTGTATAAGAAATAAACATTTTGATAAACATTGTTTTTCTTCTGTTAAACTGTCTACTGAGATACAGGGTCCTGTGATAGTCAGATTTCCATTACTATAACAAATAGCTGAGCTAATCAACTTATTAAGAGAAAAGGTTTATTTTGGCTTACATTTCTGGTGGTTGCAGTGCATCACATTTGCACTAGCAGCAAATCTCCATCCAGTGGCAGAAATGCTCACCTTTTACCCCAGGAAGCACGAAAGAGGAAGAACAACGAGCTAAAGGATTCCCACATTTGCTCTAAGTGACCTAAAGTAACCTTCCACTAGGCCCCACCTCTTAAAGGATTCACAAACCCCCAAGAGCGCCACAGCTTGGGGATCAAGCTTTTTAAACACATGGATCTTAGGAGAGACTTTTATAAATCACAACAGATGTATTTCAACTAAAAATATCTAAGAGATTATTCTCTTTCTCTATAAAACACTTTTCTAAAACCAAGAAAATGATATATTACTCTTAGTTCATGCTATTTGTGTATTACTACTAACTAACCCCCAGGCTTTACTTCATCTGATTTTTCCATAAATGCCCTTCTCTTGCCCTGAATTCAATGAAGAATACCACATCGCATTTAATTGTCATGTCTCTGCAGTCTCCTCCATTTCATAACAGTTTCTCAGTCTATCTCTTCCTGGTCATGACCTCGAGAGTCTTAAAGGATATTTTCCAGAATGGCCCACATCTGGGTCAATCTGAGGCTCTTCTAATGATTTTCCCTGGGTTCACTTTTGTTTTGTTTTGTTTTGAACACTACATAGTTGAACTACCTTTCTCATCACCAGATTTCTGGGTGAATGATATTTACTTACATCACTAATGACGTTAACTGTCTCCACCTGGCTAAGGTTAGCTTTCTCCGCTTGATGCCCTGTGTTGTTCTTTGGAAGGTATCACTAAATGTGGACCATTCTCATGGGTGGGGTGGGTTAAGCTCTAAATCTTAGAAATGGAGACCCACCTACGTATATATTTTTTGAAATTCTCCCTCAATCACTTCCTCTTTTAATATATCTGTTCTGTTAAATTTTATTTCCTTCTGTTTATTTTAGCCATAGGCCAGAGGTGTGGTATTGTTGGCTCACACAAGTTGGCAAGAGCCTATTATTAAATTTTCAAAAAAATTTGCAAACTATTTAACATCATGTTGCTAGCCTGCAATTAGCTCTGGCAAGAGTATTTATACTGCAGATATTGGCGAACGCTGTATATCAGGGTTTCCTCCCTACCCCAGACAGCAGATTATGAAGTTACCAGCACACATCTGTATCACAGACATACCATAGGAGTACTTAAAAAAAAGCAAGGGGCATGATTAAACATCATTATGGGTTCTTTACTTTTTTTCTGATTAAAGTAGAAAAATAAGACCATCTTTCTACCTGCTATGCCACTTTATCCCTACATCAGACATGGCACCACAGTGAGGAGGCAGCTCAGCTGTGAGTCCAGGGAGCCTCTGCTATTTGCTCCCTCCCCGCCACCCCCACAACAAGGGAAGTATGTCACAGCTGACACCCTGACTATTCAGATGTGAAGCTAAGGGATTCTTAGTATTTTTATTTATGTAAATTATCCTGAAGGCACACAGGAAGTTTCTAGAACAAGGCAATAATTATTACTTGCAAAAATAACTCCAGCCATTACTCTTATTCCAATTCCCCCTTCTTCTTGAATGGGAACCACATTTGCACATACAAAAGGAGTTTTTCATACTACTAGAGGGAAACCCGAAAATCCAAATCTGGAATTTTATATACACATTGTCCTCTCTACTCTTCTCTAAGGAGAGAGAGGAAAATGTTAACTTTCTTAATTTATATGTAGTTCTTTTGGGATGGCCAGTGGTAGGTCCTGGGTTCTTACTTTTCAGAATGTAGTTAAACATTACATTCTTTTTTTTGGGGGGGGGGGGGCATTGAGGCATTTTATTTGTACATACATTTTACATCCCTAGAAAAAGAATCCCAGGGTTTTCCCTCTTGTGTATTTTCATCTGCTTCTTCATGGTCCACAATGCCGGCTGAGGTTGTCAACACAATGAAACCAAACTGAGGAGATGGGAGCAAATTATTCTGCCATTTTTCTAGATCTTTCAGCAGCACATCAAACCCGAGGCTGATCATTCTGCACTTGATTAACCTGCCTGTGAGCTTCACAAAAATTTTCCCAGCTCTGTGATCACCGATGATTTCAAATTCACCAGTGTAACGGTGCTTTTTCACCAGTTAGAATAACAGGACAGTGACTTTGGAGCACGACCAAATAAGGACCTGGCGCATGCTCTTGAGAGAATCAGCCCGGACATTCATGCGCACCGTTGAAAGACAGCGGAAGAGGACGAGTATAAACATCGCATTAAGAGTAGATAATAAGCTGGGCATGGTGGCGCACGCCTGTAATCCCAGCACTAGGGAGGCTGAGGCAGGAGGATTGCCCTGAGTCCAAGGCCAGCCTGGGCTCCATAGTGAATTCAGGACCAGCCTGGACTACAGAGTGAGACCCTGTCTCAAAAAAAAAAAAAGAAAAAAAAAAGTAGATAAGACAAGCTGGAGTTACACGCCAAGGGTTTTACCCTTTGAAATGTAGACCTGCAGAAATCTCTTGGCTTTAAATCACCCATTAACTTCTATGCTTGTCTGTTAGCCTAAGTCCCAGACATCTTTGCTGAGAAAGCCTTACCCCTGCAGAAACATAAAAGCATTTATTTTCTCCATTGCTGTATATGTCTTCTAGGTAGACACAGGGACTTCGCAGATTAGCAATTTGAAGTTTAACAATAAGTGTGACCATTATCATGCTTTGTCAATTTGAATTAATTAAGGAATGTCTAGCAAATCAGTAATACACAGTTTTGGGTGGATCTGTGGATGACCGACATGTAGGTCAGCAAACCAAGGAAGGAGACCTTGGATATGAGCAGCACCAACCAAGAGACTGCAGACTGGGCAGAATAACAAGAGAAAGAAGGAGGAAGTGTTTCCTTTTTCCGTAAGAGCGCCAATCTTTGCCTTGGCCTCGGGGTGTTAGTCTCCAGCAGACTCCCAGGCTGTTCCACTGTGAGCTCCCAGGCCTTTGGCCTTGGACCGTGTCGCCCCTGATCCCCTTGTTCTGCAGTTTACATCTTGTCTCAGCACCACTGAACCCTCTGACTCTCCCACGTGCAGACAGGCATTTTGGACTCTTCCACTTCTGATTCTGTAACAAATCCCCTTGAGTGATTTTACATATATGTCCCTCATCAATTCTGTTTTCCTAGAGAACCCTAACGAATACAATCCCCAAAGGGTTTAGCAAGTTTCCTGTCTCAGGAAGGCGGAGGTCAACAGCAGTTAAGGGAATCTTGCTCCTGTGAGTTTCCAAGGACAAGTCACGCTTTCCTGATGGCCACACCCCTCTAATGGCAGCCCAGATGGGCCTACAGATACCACAACACCTCAACAGGCTGACCACAGGGGCAGGGGAGCTGTTCATCCTCCCACAGGTGCCTCCAGCCCCTACGTATGTACTTCACTTCTGATTCCTTCACCACCTTCCACTGTGTAACTGTGAGGTAGGACTTGGTTTTACTAACTTGAAAAGAAAGTAATGGGGCTGAGAGTAGTTATCCAAGACACAAGCAGAAAAGACACAAACCATTCAAACCTAACTCTGGAACTTAATTTTTTTTTTTTCCTGGCCTGGAAATTGAACCCTGGACCTCACACACTAAGCCATATCTTCTTTTTTTACTTTAATTTGGAGGAGTATCTTTTAGTTTCCAAATAGTCCGGGCTGGGCTTGAACTTGTGATCCTCTTGCCTCAGCCTCTCTGCATGTTGAAATTCCAGGCCTATGCCACCGGGTCCAGTTAATCCATCAATCTGGTTTGGCTCTGCAGTGTCCCCCATGAGTCTCATGTCCTTGGATGTGGTAGATACCCATGGATACTGCGTGCTGTAGGGAGGTGGAGCCTGATGTGCCCGGAAGAGCGTGTGTTGCTGCCGGCCTCCCGTGCTCACTTGGCTTCCCATCTGCGAGGCCATAAAGAGCTCTCCAGCTGCGCCCCCACCATGTTTGTTTCCACCATGCCAGCCGCCCATGTGTGGGCTGTGACCTTCTGAAACTCTGGGCTAAAAATTAATCTTTTCTCCCTTAACTTGTGAATATCAGGTATTCTGTCTCATCGACAAATAACTAAGACATGTCTGGGGAGAGTTGAGAGGCAACTTGGTAGGAAAAAATAACAACAACAAAAATACACTGAAGCAGGTAGACCTGGTGTTCAAGTTCACTTACTCGTTTTTCAAGAACTGACTGGCATCTACTATTGACAGGTTCCTTGCCATCAGGATGGGGCACCACGGTGACAACCCAGTGTGGCTGCTGACTCCCAGGAGCTCCTCCTAGAAGGGAGAAATAGAGAAGCAAGTGTTCCCAATGGGATCTCTCGTAGGGGAGAGCCCATGCTGCTGTGGGAGTCCCCAGAGGAGGGAGGGAGTGGGCAGGTGGAGAGGCCAAAAAGGCTCAAGATCTGTAGGTGATGACAAAAAGGCCCAAGATCTGTAGGTGACAGGCTGGAGATCCAGGAGAGCGAATGGGATAATTCCAGTATGAAGGTATATAGACTTGAGACTCAAGATGCCTCAATCTGATTTCAAAGAGAGGAAACAAAACAATACAGTGTCCAGCTCAGGGCAGCTCATGCAAGAAGGGTCCCTTCCTCCAGGACAGGGAGTGAGCCTTTGTTCTATTCTGCCTTTCAACTGACTGGATGAGGCCCACTCACACGAAGCAAACCACCTGCTTCCCTTAGCCTACTGACTCCAAGGTTATCTCATCCAGAAACACCAAGAGAAGACAGTCTTTGACTAATGGGAGTCTTTAGGCTGTGCTAGGCTTAGACTGCTCTTCCATTTTTTCACCCTACAGCCTCTTTGTGAAGAGCTGAAGAGGGTGCTTGCTGTTCATTTCCCATTTCCAACGGGCTCCTTCATCTCAGAATCTCCATCTCCATCCTCTCCAGTCACCACAGTTCTCAGTGGCCATTGTGCCCCAGCAGCCTGAGCACCCCGAGAGAACATTCCACTTAATCCGCATCCCTGGCCCACCAAGCAGCAGAGACAGAAAGGGAACTGAGACAGTCTCTACCACACTCATAAATGACCCCCCGCCCAAGATGGTCAGGGCTTTCATGCATACAATAACCCAGAATTTCTACCTTCTGAAATCAAACAATCCCTTTCATCCTGCCTCCATGGTTTTTCATCCTTCAAGCACATTCATCAAACTCATTTCAACACACCAGTTCTGTGATCTCCTCAAATCCCTTCTACATCTCCCTAGTTCGGTCATCTCTAGAATTTCTTCCATGAATCCCATCTCTCCTAGTCTCACGTCTTTGTGCCAGTTTCTAGGCTTCCAGGAACATGCTTAGGAAAATCATGGCATCCCACAAAGGTTTCTCATGAATTCACAATTGCCAACTTCCTCCAATCCCTCTATCTTCTTTGCCTGCCCATGTTCCCATGTTCATCATCCAACACAACCTCACATCCATCATGATAGCCATTTCAAGCATTCACCCTGTTGTCCTCCTTCCTCCTCCTATCATTTTTATTGAACCAGAGCTCCTTAGTTTGCAGAAGAAACAGGAAGCATTGCATGAACGATGCATTACAACCTTGCATGGTAGACCTACGTGAGTCCATTCCACGCTCTTTTTTTTTTTCCTTTGACTGTAAGAAATATGTCTCAACTCTTGCTGAAGCTTCTTCTTCTACTTGCGCTGAAAGTCACACTGCTCCAGCCCCTTTGGGAAAACCTTACCCTATTGATGATCCCCCTGTCTTTTGTACTTTAAACTTTCTCTCTGCTTGACTGTTCCATTTGTACGTACATGTGCTCTTTTCTCTCAGCTTCAAAAGGACAGAAACTTCTAATTAACCATCTATCTTTCTCCTCTGATTCTCAGACATCCTGAATAAGCTGTCTACTTTTATTTTCTCCTTTTTTTCATTATTTCAAATTCTTCTAACCCTGGCAATGTAGCAACTTCCTCAATGATCCATTGAAATGGCTCTTCCGCAGGTGACAGCCTCCAGTCACCAGGTCTCACGCGGAGGCCAGGCTGATGGTATCTCCACTTCCTGTGACATTGGTGCGCACCTACACTTCCAGTCTGCACTCCTCTCCTGGCCTCCAGGCTCATGTTCCTGTTGTACAGTGGATACCTTATACAGTAGAATCCCTCACCCTAGTCACCCTTCGGTGCTTCCCACCTCATATATGACTCAGCCGTCTTCAACTCCTCAGTCCAAAATCATGAAAGTCAACTGTGTTTCCTCATCTCCCTCCCCACATGCAGCCACCCATAGCGCTGATGTCACCTCACACCTCATCCTCCCCACTCGCCTCCCCTAGTCCATATACCTCTCATTTGCACCACAGCCAGTCTCTACCTGGCTTCATGATGTCTGTCATCTTTCCTGAATAAGTTTCCCAGGGCTGCCAAGTAAATCACACAAAATGAGTGACTTGAAGCAATAGAAACTTACTCTCTCACAATTCTGGGGGCTGAAAATCTAAAATCAAAGAGTTGGTAAGGCACTGCTCCCCCAGAATAGCTCAGGGCAAATGCTTCCTCGCCTCTTCCGACTGGGAGCCTCAGGTTCTCCTCAGGCACTGTCAGCATCACTCACCCTCTGCCTCCTTCCCGAGAACCAACTTTCCTTTAGCTGTGGTACTATAGGGTGCTACATGTCTGTTTTCTCTCTTTTTAAAGACACTGGTTATATTAGGTTGGGGTCTGTCCTAATTAAATATGATCACCTCTTACCTTAATTGCATCTACAGAGATTCTATTTTCAAATAAGGCCATATTCACAGAGGCAGGATTTCCATGTATCTTTCAAGGGATCCAATGAAACTCATTTCACTTCCCTCAAGTCATTCTTCACATCACCATCAAAGCCATCTTAACAAAAAAAGAAGATGGGCTAACAAAAAAGATAGCTGTTGCCTTTCAATTCTCCTGCTGAAAATGATAGACAAGAACTGAGTCTGGTGATGATAAAGCCAAGTATTTATGCTTATCACAAGCCCATGCAGGACTTACACCTGACAGCATTGACAGGGGAAGGAATCCTAGACTACTACATGGGTAATTTCCAGATGATGGAATCTTTCTGCATTTGACCACAGTTAGTGACACTTTGGTGAACTCTGAAAGTGTAACAGTCCTTGACTAAGTGTCAAGGTCTATTAACAGTTGCACAACATAACACCTCAGAAGAATCTGAAGCATCATTACTTGGTTATTTTGTTAGAATTGTAGATCCTGCTTCTTAAGCCTTTTCATTGTCTTTCATTTTGAAATCTGTTTTTGTTTTTCTTTTCAAATTCATGTGCCCAGAATCAGATTGGTCATGACTTTTGGTTCATGAAACATTAGCATCATTGGTGCACCTGATTTTTATTTATTTTGCTTTTTCTAAAAACTAATCCTGCATTTGTTGTTCAATCATGTGATTAACCCTTGTAAGTCATCACTCACCCTGAAAACCAGACATTCATTCAGTTTTCATTGCCCATTCATTCAAATATACCCACATACTTCTTCTTCTGTCATAAAATTAATCTTATTTCCCCTGGAAGAAGAATTGGGACCTAGAATGAGACTTTGCAGTCTTTTGCAGCTCATCAAATTCGTAAGTAAAGAAACAGGACTTGTGACAAATAGAAAGACTTGCCTACAGACCTATAAGCAGATTGTCAGAAAATCAGGGCAAGAATTCAAGATTCCAACTTCTAGCAGGTACATAAATATTGACCCATAAATATCATATCAAAAATGTTACATCAAAAAGCAGTCCAATAAATAATAGGGCAAGTAAACTGATCAGACACTTCTCAAAAGAAGCAGCACAAGGGGCCAATAAGTATATGAAAAAATGTTCAATGTCTTTAGCTGTTAGAAAAATGTAAATCAAAACTACATTGAGTTGTCATCTCATTGTTGTCAGAATGACTATTATCAAGGATATAGAAAACAATAAATGCTGGCAAGGGTCAGAGGGGAAGGAACACATGTATACTGTTGGTGGAAATGTAAGTTAGAGGAGTCACTGTGGAAATCATTATGAAGGTTTCTCAAAAAAGCTAAGAATAGACATACCATGTGACACTACTATCACATTCCTTGGCACATACTCAAACGAATTAAAGTCACCATGCAACAGGAATACCTGCATAACTGCATTTATTCATTTATTGTGACACAATTCACCATAACCAAGATATGGAACCAGCCTAGGTGCCTATGCATGGATTAATGGACAAAGAAGTCATGGGAATATAGACACAGTGGAGTATTAGTCAGCCATAAATAAGAATGAAATTATACCACCAGTAGGAAAGTGAATGGAACAAAAGATCCTCATGGTAAACAAAAAAAAAAAAAAAATCCAGACTCAGAATAACAATTATCATGTCTGTTCCCTAATGGAGTTTTCAAAAAAGATGACATGAAAGGAGATGAGATAGTATTATTAGACAAGAAGAGAATAAGGAAGAGGAAAGAATTGAAGGATAAACATGATCAAAATATGTTATATGCATGTCTGAAAGTATCACAGTGAAACTCAATATTTTATAAATTAATATGCACTAACAAGAATATATCAACAATACGTTTGAGCATACAGTCTAAGCCAAGCATTATGCTATGTGCTGGGGTACTAGAAGATTATGACAGAGATTTTACAATGATTTTTTAATAAAGCCACTCTTAGTGACTTTTATTTCAGGAATTCTTACCTGGTTCCAAAAGTCCTCTAAAATGTTTTTGCTAGTGATTAAAATTTGGAAGCCCAGATGTTAAATTTATTAATAGGTTTCCGGGATTTTTTCTACTTTATCTGAATCAGAGCCAGTCATATCCCCCTTGGTTTACTCATATTTGGCATAGAAAGTCTATAAATGGCTGCCAATTTTGAGAAGGTGTATTAGCTCAAGGGAACATGGAAGGAAGGGAAAGTAAACAGGCAGCCAAAGAAACAGATATGTCCTAATTTCTTTTCTCTGGGCTATAGCTAGAATGGGATCTGTGGACTCAACAAATTCAGAGATGCCAAGAGAGAAGGATACTCGACTCATTCATACTTGGTGACCACTTCCCAGCATACTTCACCATGACTATTATAAAATCATTTCTACACATGCTATGTAACCACATGGGAGGCTGAGGTAGGACGATTATATTATGTAACTTGGGCTATATAGTGAGTTCAGGACCGGCCTGGGCTACAGAATGAGACCCTACCTCCAAAAAAGAAAGAAGAAAAGAAAGAGAGAGACATTTTTAAGTGTCTTTTACATGGCAAGTAGGTACTGATCCAGTATGTCCAAGAACAAAGCTACCATGATTTAGTAACAGGACAGTGTGTACCTGGGTTTTTATCATTTTATTGAATTAACTTTGCTCCCAAAAAAGGTTAAGATTAAATAATATCTCAAATATCCCAGGAGCACTTCAGACTTAAAAAAATTTTTAAAGGAATCTTCTTATAAAGTGAATGTTAAATCCTCAATTATTTGTTCTGATTCTTCTAAATGCAAAGTCAGATTTTTGCCATATTACTTTTGGTTTACTTGAAGTAGATAGATCATACATATACACACACACCAAGTATGGCTCAATTACCCTGACAACCTAAAATATGTTTTCAGGCTTCATTTATTATAGTGGAGGAGGAAGAAATGTGGAAGAAGAAAAAAGGGCAAGCGGACAATTTGTGCAATTGAATTTTTAAGTAAAATGTCCCTAGGCCAATCACCTGTGCTGTTCAGATTGCTTTTCTGATGGAGGAGTGGTTTAGAAATTAGAATAACATCAGAGGGAAGATGAGGAAACAAACAGAACACAGGTTTCGAACCTAAAATGACCATGAATACTCTATTTCTTACAGATGCCAGCAGGCAAGGTTTAGAGTGAAATCATTGTGCAACACCTCCAGAATTCAAATAGTTCCAATTACCCATAGCACTACACCGTAATTACCATGCAAATGATTTCAGTAATGTAACAGACTGGAATATCGGATCATTACAGGGCAGGCAATTCACGGTGTTAATTGGGGTTAGTATGTTTTCTAAGAGTAAATAATATTAATGGTAAAATAAATCCAAACTAATATTAGGTTTGACTTTGCTTATAAGCAAGGAGAACTGTCTAGTCCTGAAATTACAAAGACAAACCATACTTGCTTCAGCCTCCATCACAAGTAAAATAATTTAGAAAATACTGGGGAACAAAATAATGACAAAATGTGATTTAAGACTTGAGGAAAGGAATCAAAGGTCTTCAGGCCATGAGGTAGACTTGGAAATGGGCAACCTTGACTTGCTGAGCTGCTCAAATACACTTAGGATGGAGGTGGTAGTGAACAGCCTGAGGAATAAGAGAGAAATAAGAGAAAAAACCTGTGATATTATCCTCTTAATTCCTTTTTTCTTCCCTATTTTCTCATTCCTTACTCAAGAAATGCCACTCTATGACCTTGGACAAACTATGATCTTAGACAAGCTGTATATGACCTTGGGTAAGTTACTTAAAAGTTAAATGGAGGAAGTAAGATGGAATGATTAAGACTTCTGAGAAATAGCCTGCTGGGTCCATTATAGTGGTCTTCAACTCATTTCTCTTTCTCACTTTCTCCTTTACCCACTTTCGCACTATTTCTTACTGGATGCCACATCAGGAGTGGCATGAAGTTCTCCCATGCCACAGGTAAGATTCCCAACTCCCTTCCAGGTGAGTCCCCAGATGTTCCTTCCATTCCAACCTGTCTCTCCCACTCTGGACAGCCAAGGAGAGGCACATGACTCACCATGGCCTTAAAAGTTATTCTCCCTAGACTCCAGAGACAAAGAAACAGTGGAGCTGATACCTATGATGTGTTTTTGCTGCTTACATACCTAAAGGAAAATCTGCCCCTGGCCCATTCTATCCTATTTGTAAGCCAGATTCTCCAGCTTCTCTGTAGTCCCTGATGCACCCAATATCCTTCTAACAAATAAGTTCTTAACCAGGGTTCATTTTTTTTATGTTTTCTGTTGTGTCTGAGATCTAAAATGTTCCCCCAAAGTCCCGTCTGTTTGGAAAGTGACTGGATCTTGAAGACAGAAGGAAGTGGGACCTGCCTGGAGGGACAGTGCTGGGAAACATGACCTGGAAGGGTGTACTCTTGACCCATCTCCTCCCTTGTCTCTTCGCTGTCTGGTCTCCACAGGAAGAACAGCTATCATCTTCCATGCCTTTTCTACCATGGAGCCAGCCAGTTATGGGCTGAATCCTCTAAAAACCATGAGCCAAACAATCCTCTCCTCCTGTAAGTTGTGGGTGTCGGGTACTATATCCTAGTGACAGAAAAGTAAAGAGGGTACTTTCTAAAGAGACACTCTAACCCTTCTTCTAGCCACTCTTCTAGTTTTAAACCCGCTAGTTGCCAACCAATCAACTTCTAAGAAAGACAAGCCAGCCCCACAGGGCATCAAACAGGAGGGGTGGAAAGGGTCCTGATTATCTGGAAAATGGGGGCAGACCTATTTCTAACGGTTGCTTGGAGTCACTTCAAATTTCAAAATAGCTGGTGATTAGATGACTTGATCAGCTGTAGATCTAGTTAACTGTGGAGCCAGACCATGAGGGTCTGAACCTCACTTCCTGCTCTGAATAGCTGTCTGCCCTTGGACAAGAGGCTTAAAAGTTAATTAGAGGAAGCCATAATACTTCCCGCTGAGGACTGCTGTGGGAACGGATGAGTCATACTTTTGGAATTTAAAAGCAGAGTTGACACCAGCAAGTGTTTGTAAGCACATAAAATGGGATGATTAAGAGTCTTGAAAAATAGCCTAAGTGGACAAGCAAATAAAGCCTTTTTTTAAATAACAGCCCTATAAATGTATTTGGTATCTATACACAAGTCATGATGTAGCATCCAGTGCAGCCCCCCTGGGGATACAAATTGTGATGGTTTGGATCTGGAATTTTCCCCAGTAGCCTCAGGTGACTGGATAGTGTGGGTTAACTGGATCATGTGGATTAATCCATCAACTGCCTACGCCACCGGTAGGCAGAGCCTGGGGGAGAGGCAGCCAGGGTCCGGCCTGGAAGGGTGCATCTCCCTCTCCAGCTCTGTTCTCCCTCTGCTCCACTTTTAGGCCACGATGGGTCACGCTGATGCTCTCCACCAGGCCCTCCCGTCATGCCCTTCACCGCTGCCACTGCCATTGCCTAGACTGAAACCTTCTGACCTATGAGCCAAAACAAGCCTCTTCCTTGAGTTGGGAGCCTCAGGTACTGTGTCCCAGCAATGAGAAAGTGACTAAGATACAAATAGTCTCGTGATATTCCCATTACTCAAGATTATTTTCCAGAATTTTGAATTGTATTTAGAGCCTTCCACTCCAATATTTTAGCGCACTTGTTCCAATTAAAAAGAAATATAACCAATAAACGCCAACGGTAACTTACAGAGCATTTGGACTATGTGTGGACCGTTCCTCCTGGTCTTCAAAGCCTTGTCAAAAAATTGGTGCTGCAGGGAATCACAGAGATGAGACACAGTGAATCTTCACTCAAAAATAAAATTGATACAGAAACATAATTTTTTTTAAAAATCTTCTCTATTCCCAGTAATTGTAGGTATTTCTTTTATAGGATTTCTTTACTTTCTATTTGTTTTGATTTGTTTTGTTTTGTTTTGTTTTGTTTTGAGGCAAGGACTCACTCTGTAGCCCAGGCTGGTCCTGAGCTCACTCTGTAGCCCAGGCTGGTGTCAAACTCACAGCAGTCACCCTGCCTCAGCCTCCTGAGTTCTGGGATTACAGGTGTGCACCCCCACCTCCAGCTTATGTGGTGCTGGAGAATCGAACTCAGGTACTTAATGCTTGCTGGGTCAGCACTTTAACCACTGAGCTGTTCCTCCAGCCCTTCTTTACTTTCATTTGTACTGTAAGTTTTTAAAAACTGTAACCGGCCCTCCAACATCTCACAAGTTCACGGAAGGACACTAATGTGCTGTATTTACTTGGGATGCCCATCCATGCTGGCGAAATTTGAGATTCGAATTGAACCATACAGTATAGGTAGATGTTTGTAGCTGCAGGGAGCCAGGGAGGGTCTGAAGGGGAGCTAGAAATGTTTGCTGAATGAGTGGCTAAGCCGTCCACCCTCTACAGTGGTAAAATATTGGGCTGAGACCTTGAAAAAGCAAGAGGATAAGAAGAAAAAAACCAAGCTGTCTCGGTGACCGTGTCTTGCTCGGTGCTGCCCCTGTTCTGTGACTACTTTGTCATTCCCAACAGAAGTTTTTTACCAGTTATATTAGTATCAATTACCATTGCTGGGAGTTGGGGTATTTTGTTAGTATCTGCAAAGAATTAATCTTATCTCTCTTTTTTAGCTTATTTAAATTAATTTTGGTTTTTATCTTATTACTGCCTTCTATTCTTTTTTTTTTTTTTAAATCTGGGGCTTGGATTCAACCCAGGACACTGAGAAGCTACGTCTTTGATCTGTTTTTTTCTACTTTTAATTTTGAGACAGGATCTCACTAAGTCATTAAGTTACCCAGCCTGGGCTTGAACTTGCAATTCTTCTACCTGGATCTTTCAGAGGGCTGGGCCCAGTTTGCTTTCTATGCTTGCTTTGAGTTTACTCTGCTATTTTTTTTTCCTAACTTCTTGGACTAAGTAGTTTTTATTTATTTATTTTATGTCTTCTTTTGTCTAATAAATGCATTAAAATCACAAATTTAATATACTACAGCAGATAATTCCTTTATCTTTTATTTGAAGTGTTTTACTATCATTCCTTTTTAAATATTTCATAATTTTTATTTTAATTTTACTGAGATATCAGTTGATAACTGGATTTTTTAAGTTTCTTTTTAAATTCTTAAACTATAAGTATGGTTTTATCATCTGTTGCTAACACAATTGTATTTTAGTTGAGTAGCTTAGTCTAGGTATATTCATGTCTAAGTGATTAAGACTATTCACAGCTTAGTAGACGTACCTTATCCAGTAGATAGGATCAGGGTTCTACTATGCCTATTTTAACGTATAGTTCAAATGTTCTAAATTCTCAAAAGAATTCTGTTGCTTTATCAGATTTTTTAATGTATGTTAAACTCTCTATAGTTCATAAGAAAAATCTGTTTCCCCTTGAACATTTTTAATTGTCTGCTTAAATATTTGAAAGATAGTATTGTTAGGTGCAGGATTCAGATCTAGCTTCCGGCTTTTTGAAGTGTATTTTTTTAACCTTATTGCTAAGATTAGACTAATGTTAATCAGTAGTGATAAGTTAATGTTAATATCTCCACTGCAGCTCTGGGGAAGAAGGTTTATGCAGAAGGTGACTGGTTTCAACGGATGTGGAAACAACTCCCCTGCCTTGGTCAGTCCTTGTGGTAAAGACAGTGGAACATGCATGCCCTGGAACTTCAGCCATGTCTCTCTTTGCCCTGCATGCCCTGGGCAGGGACAGGAGCCCACAAAGCTGGTGGCTAGGCCTTTGCCATGGAACCCTCGTGCATGGGCTACAGATGCTCGAGGGCTCAGGGCTCTGATCTGGTCCATCCTGCTCCCACTGAATCATAGCACCTCTCCATTCCAGCTCAGCTTTCCTGCACTCTCTTATCCAGAATGAGATGTACATCCTGGTGTCTAGGACACTTGATAACCATCAAGACACCTGAGACTAATCTCAGGTCTTGTGTGGAGATGCTGAGAAGAAAGAAAACTGCCAATCTCATCTGGGTGTATGTCCCTTCTGCAAAGAAAAGGAGGTACATGTTTTAGAAGTCTGAGTTTAGCCAGGCATGATGACACACACCTACAATACTCAACACTCTGGTAGGCCAAGTGACAAGGATTGCAAGTTGAGCCCATCCTGGGCGACTTAGGGACTTAGTGAGATCTGTCTCAAAATAAAAACAGGAGGATGGGGAACTAGAGTGTAATTCAGTGTGAAGGGGCTTAGCTCAATTCCCATTATAAAGAAAAAAACAGATTATTTCTAATTGAGGGAAGTTCCAAGAATGTATGAATCTACTTTGATCTACTTGCTGGAAGTGACCCTGTTTCTCATGGTTGGGAATTTCAAATCCTAAGTATTTTCTGAAAAATTAAATACAAATCCAGAATTAGCCACAAAATACTCACTGACAGGAAACAGCAAGAGGCAGCATTTATAACAGGAAACACTTGCTGAGACAACCTTCCTTAAAGAAATAGTCAAGCTAATGATAAGGGGGTTTTCCAGAAAATTCTCCCTTTATTCTGAACTTCCACATCTGTGAGAAAAGAAAGATGACAACTGTCAAAACGAAGCAAGGTGCATGTGAAGATAAAATATTTTTTAAATGCAGTATGCCTTCAAACTTTCAAAAAATAAACAAAATAGCTTTCTATCTGTTAAAAAAAGGGATGTCGAAAACACATATTATCTAGACCTTCCACTTTCTAGGAAGCCTTACCTGTGCCCAAGTTTTCATCCTATAATGTTACATCATTTAGGAGAAATGTAAATTTTAACAAAGGTCAGATACAAAAACACAAATCTGATATCTGCAGCCCCACTCTTCTTCTGCCTTCTCGTCAAGCCCATAAGTGCCACTAGATGGCAGCATGTAGTAACAAATGATGACAGGACAGCACGCACAGATCGTGCCGTGGGAGCTACTTTACCAGCAGGTGCCAGCCTTATGCAGATTCCGATTCAGTCTGTTTACAGCCTCACACACTAAAGGATGACAGGCCAGTCTATCAGAAGCACTTTTCCCCACACATTCTATTTTAAGTAAAAATTCTTGAAACTAAAACACAATGGCTAGAACTGGATTCTCTGAGACATATTTCCGTGACAGGCAAGGTGCTCAGTAAGTTCTCCCCACTAAGCTGGCTGGGCAAATCCCTTGGCTCTTTCCACATCAAAGGAAGGCATGTGATACCCAACAGAAAACCCTTTTTCCCATGCCACAGGCACCAATGCATCACCACAGGGGTTGGCACAAAGGAAGGAGATTGTGGCAAAGGTCTGGCTCCCATGGCCCTAGGCTTTGGTGAGCTGCTGCTGCTGAGGGGATGGGGCTGTAATGCTCTGGGTGAAGGGCTGAGCCTGCCATGCAGGAGGGACTGCTGGTGGAGAGGGGGAGGCCCAGGCCACCTTCCCCAGCCAGGCCTTCCGAGCTGTCCCAGAGCTGGTGGCAGCACACTGCTGAGGTGAAAACATGCCTCATAGTTGCCGATTACCAGTCTGCAGTGGGGGCAGTCCCGGCACAGGGGATATTAGGGGCAGAACTGTGGTGAAGGGGTCTAATTTAAGAAGAGAATGGTCTCAGTGGGTGAAGTCACCTCCCATAACTTAGAGAAAACATCCTTCCAGCGGGCTAGGGACAGGACACAATCTGTGCCCACTTGTGCCATGTTCTCCAGGCATCTCTTGGCAAATGGCAGATCACTATAAGCCTGGTGAGAACTAACCAGTTCCACTGCAAAAAGCCATATGTAAAACCAACACCCAGATGTTAGAGACACTACCTATCCCAAATATGGGTCCTCGCCCAGGAGGTTTGATGGTGCCATGGCATGGTCGAGGCACTCCCAGATGGCAGGGTTATGGGGAGGAGATCCAGAGGTCATGTCTCCAGCCTCTACCACCTGTTTAGGCTAGATATACTGACCTTGTCAGTAGTCATCAAATCCTGGATGATGGCTGCTGTTGGTGATGTCCGGGTTCAGGAGGTCTCCATATGATAAAGAATAATCCGTTGGAGTTCCAGGAAGATTCAAAGCTGGAAGAAGTATTGAGAAAAGTAATGCTCTGGAGGAGAGATCAAGAGGGGGTCTCGAGTGGGTGCCCCGGGGGGGTGAAGGCCTGGAGCCCCTTAGGAAGCTTTATTGTGCCCAGCTACCTGCATGGCCGTTTCTGTTAGGGGAGGTGGTCTCGGATCCTGAGAGTTGTAGAACATGTGAGCCTATTAATTACCTTAGGGCATCCACGCGGAAAAGGGGAGGGACAGCTGGTTCAGCTACCTGTCCTTGATTGTCCCCCAGAGGGGTCAGGGCCCTGATAGGTTTTCTGGCCACCGGAACTCTATCTATTGTAGCCTATTCTCCCATCTATCTATATCTTACATTAGCAAGGTCAGAATTTCATTTGGCAATTTGTGATTTAAAAAGAAAACCAAAAGTTTAGCTCTAAGGCAGCCTACCCATGCAACTGAGAAACCTAATACCATTGGTATCAAATGAGCACTCTGTAAATTCAAGGAATGAATTTATTTTGCTTGGCCTGACCATGCCTCTGTGCGTGCGTGTGTGTGTGTGTGTGTGTGTGTGTGTGTGTGTGTGTGTGTGTGTGTGTATTTGTAAGAGTTGCTCCTATTCCAATTCAAACCATTTCATACAGAAATAAGAGATATGGGGAAAAAAAGCCAAATGTGTAGGGCCATACTTGCATTCATCACAGGTCTCAACTTACTAAGATGTCAGCTTTATTTAAACAAAATCCCAGCAGTCGTGTTCTAAAGATGAGCAAGCTGATTCTACAATGCATTCATAAATCCAAATGATACAAAATGCCAAAAAATATTTTGGGGAAGGAAAAAATTGTGCTGAAGATGTAAACTGTCTGATTTCAAGCTACAGTGGCCAGTAACCAAGACAGGACGATACAAGTGGATACAAAGCTAAACATACAAACCAATGGGAGGCGACGAAGTTCAGAAACGGTGCAGAAATGTGTAACCCATTGATTTTTGCTGTAAAAGACCAACGTAAATCAATAAGAATACTAATAGTAATTTTAGTAAACTATGTATCAAAAAAATAACCTCAATTTTGAACCCACTCCGTACATCCAGACTAGTTCAAACTGATGAAATGTAAAGCTAGAAACCCAGAACTTTAAACCATCTATGAGGTTGAAAACAGTTTCCATCAGGAAGCATAAAAGAAAATTTTTACAGCTTTGAGGATAGGTAAAAGTTTCTTAGGTTAAAATCCAAAAGAATACACTACAAAAGAAAAAGATTGACAGGCTTTGTCAAATTAATAATGTATTTTCTTTAGAAGACACCATTAAGAAAATACAAACGCAAGCTACAAAATGCAAGAAATTATTCACAGCACGTGTAACTGGTATGGTATTTGTGTTCTCAGTACATTACAGAGGGGTCCCAGCCCTTGGGCCTGGCAGGTGCCAGGGCGTGGCCGCACGAAAGAACAGGCCGCACGGACACGTGAGTGCTCAGCGGAGTCCCGATTCCCGTGAGAATGATCCTACTCAGTTCTACGCTGCTGCTGACTGGCTGCTGCTGACTGGCGGGAGGCAGTGCCCTGCTCCTGGCTCCTCTCCTGTTGCTGCCTGCCACTTCAAAAAGAACTTTCGCAACTCAATGCCAAGAAGATACACACACTAAAAAAATGGCCAAAAATTGTAAACACATCACAAAAGAAGATGAGGAACAATTAAACTCAGCAAATGACAAACAACAATAGCATTAGTCAGTTGAGCAACACAAAGGAAAGAAAGATGAAACATAAGTCCACGCCTAATAGAAGGGATAAACTTAGGTAGATTTGTAATACCAAACATTCTAAAAATGGAAAGAAGCATTGCTGGAGGAAAGCCCTTTTGCAATTTCTTATGAAGATAAGCATGTACTATACTACATTTCTCCCCTCAGTGTGTATTCAGGAAAAATAAAAAATACGTTTTTGTACTTGAATGTTTATAGCAGCTTTGTTCATAATAGCCAATCAATGTAAAACTAAATGTGATTTAATTAAAGTAACAAATAATGGTATAAATGTGTTCGTAATGCATATGTGATAAACAAAAACATATAAATATAAAATGCTCTTACTGTTTCTTTGGTAGTTTCCTTTCTTGTTTGCGATGATCTGTATAACAGAGTACCACTCAGAAACAAACCACAACAACAATAAAACCGGCTTACTGAAACTCAGCATACGGATGAGTCTTAAAACAATTTTTAAGGAAAAAAAGGAACAAAACAGTACTCATTAGATAGCATCATTTATATAAGTCATATTATATCGTGTCATTTATATAAACAGCCAAAACTAAAGTATGACCCCACACTGTAATAGTCAATATTAGTTTATATTAAGTAAAACAACAGACCCATGCATTGCTGAGATGTGTAGGCAGGAGGCATTAAGTGCAAAAGGGAAATAGGGAAATATTGCCAGGTGATGGAATCAAAACTATGTCTTTATTGGACTGATTTCCTAAATGAATGCATTTTCTTAATCTCCAGGGTAGCTGCTGTCCACAGTTTGCCTCAACACATGGTACCTGTGGGATTCTGGTGGCCTGCTGCCTTATGTTTTCTGTTGGAAAGCATATTAGAGATTCAGCAAAACAGCAAGGAAGCTCCAGGCTCTCCACCTACCATTACTTCACACTCTGGTGATTTTTTTAACCTAAAAATATTCTGAGTTTTGTGTATTTGCTTTTCTTTCTGTCTGACTAGTACAAACATACCAATGTGACATTGCTTTAGTTAATTTTTTGTTGATGGAACCCAATACCCACAATTTAAGGAAGGAGAGGTTTATTTGAGCTCACAGTGTCAGGAGGTCTCAGTCCATTCATGGGCAGCCTGCAATGGTGTAAGGGCTTGGCAGAAGGCCTAGCCGAAGAGAGGGTGTTTTCCGCATGGCAGGAGAGGGAGCCTAGAGACTGAAGGGTGGAGCAAGCGAGGTCATGCCTCAGGGATCTGCCGCTCATTGAAGGACAGACAGAAGGGCTGCAAGTCCAAGTGTTTTTAGGGGATGCCACAGATTGGGAAGAATTTTCTCTCTGCATAATACAAAATAAAATGGAAGAGACAGCACGAGGGCTTAAAAAAATGAGAAAAGTTTGCCACAGCCACTGGGAGTAAAGGGAAAGCAGCTTGCAAAAGAACAGCCTAGCTGTTAGATGCCAGCTGTGGTCCAAAGTCATCCAGAGATGGTGGTGCCAATCATCTAGAGGCAAAAAATGTGCCTCCACTCAGAGTAGTGCTGCCTCTTCTGTCTGCCTTTTGCATACAGGCATTTGAACAGTGAGCTCAGGACCAGCCAAGATTACAGGGCAAGACCTTGTCTCAAAAAAAAAAAAAAAAAAAAAAAAAAAAAAAAAAAAAAAAAAAAAAAAAAAAAAAAAAAAAAAAAAAAAAAAAAAGATTAACATTGAACTTGGTGGCCTTTCCATATAATGATTTCCCTGTGTTATACAGATAAGCCTTATGCAATCACCTGAAGGACTCAGTAGGACAGGGTCTGACCTTCACCCAAGCAAGAAGAAATCTGTCAGAAGATTGCCTTGAACTCAGACTATAACTCTTCCCTGAGTCTTCAACCTGCTGGCCTCTATGGACCGATTCTGGGATCACCAACTCTCCACAATCATGTGAGCCAACTCCTTACAAGAAGGACAGACAGATAGATAAAGCAATAAAGATACATGTGAGCGTAGACATGCAGATACAGATACAGACCACTGACGGTTCAGTTGGTTCTGTTGCTCTTGGGAGCTCTGACTAATATGGCGCTATGGTTTGAATGTGAACCCTCAGATTTCATACGTAGGATGTAAAGGGAGGTGCTTAGGTCACGAGAGCTCTGTCCTGATGAATAGGTCAATACCCTCATAACTGAGGCCCACAGGAGTAAGCCCACTCTCTTCTGCACTTGCCCTTCCAACTTCTGCCATGTGACAGTGTAGCCAGAAGGCTCTTGATAAAGGCTGGCATCTTGATTTGGGCCCTTCCAACCTCCAACTGAGAGCTAGTAAGTTTGCATTCATTATAAATTATCCTCTCACAAATATTCTGTTATAGCAGCACAAAATGGACTAAGATATGCACTTCATAAAAAAGTTTTCACTGAAGCTATCCAGCAGGTGGATCACAGAAGCTGTTAGTGCTAATCAGCTTCTGCAGCATATACAAACTGTCCTCCATTTCTTCCCTTTAGCTATAATTTCTAAATCCCTTACCCCACAGAGACCACTGAATGATCATAACATTCAGTGTACCAATAAAGATGCTGAAGAAGAATTACACAGATGTATGTTAAATCTCAATTCATTACTATCAGTTTCAAAAATAATTGGTGACCAGGTGCTTGTCTCAGTGACCTTCAAATAAGTTCCTTTTATCCAAATATGCAGTGTTTGGGCACACAAATCATAAAAAGTCGTACAAAAGTGGATTTGAAATTTGGCATCCAATCTATTAAAAATAATGAGGATTTTTTTTTTTTGCTGGAATAGAGATGACTAATAATGTACCATCAAGAGCAATAATAGCTAGGCTGATGTAATTGGCAACTCACCCACGTATTTCCAAAATCAGCCTGCCTTTTATAGATCCATGAGACAATACCAGCAACCTTCTCCCCACTCTGAGCTGCCAGGCTCTTGGCTATAGCCCAGTTCATTGATAGATTGTTATTTTCAAGCAAACTAGTCCTTGTTCATTTGTTTAAAATGGGATGAGTTGGGAACTCTTATATAGGGGGTATATCCTCGCTCTCTTTGCAACTCTAGTCACATGGGATGTCATCTTGATGGTGGGTCTCTTCTGTGCACCATCATGGCTGTCCAAAATAGCAAAAGAGGGAAGTTATCTTCTACTGTTAGAACACAGCTGATGCACTATGTAAATCCCTCTACTCCTTATCCCTTTTTCTATTCTCTGCTCCCTCTGGTACCCCTCTAAGAGTTATCCACAATTTCTAACCAAAAGAATACAGCATAGCCAGGCCCAGGGGAACAGGCCTATAATTCCAGCACTCTGGGAGACTGAAGCAAGAGGATCTCTAGTTGAAGCCCAACTTGGGCAACTTAATATCTTATCAAGATCCTGTCTCAAAACCAAAACTAAAATTTTGGGGATGCTGCTCGGTGTGAACATCCTGGGCTTGATTTCCAGTACCACAAGAAAAAACAAAATACTACGTGGTAGAGTTAGAGTCCCTGGAACTTCTGATCATCTTATTAAAAATATATACAATCCTTTAATTAATGAGTCATTTTTAAAACAAACAATAAAATAAAAAGCAGGGACATTTTCAAAGTAATCTACATGTCACAGTATTCTATTTAACAATTATTTACTGAGTACCATGCACACGGACAGGCCTACCCCCCAACACATTGCTACACCATGCAAAACTTTGTACATTTATACTACTATAAGAAAATACTACAGAGTGGGCAACTTATAAACATTCATTTCTCATTTCTCTTCTGGAGGTGGTGATGCCCAAGATTAAGGCAACAGGAAGACCAGAATCTGCTGAAGTTCTCTCTGCCTTCAAGATGGTACTGGCTGCTGCATCCTCCTGAAAGGACGAACATCATATCCCGACAAAGCAAACAGATGGCAGGAGGAAAAAGGGGTTCCTTCAGCAACTCACATCCTCTTTTTAAAGGTACTAATCACCTCCTACAGGCCACATCTCTTAATACTGGTGCATTGGGAATTAAATTTCTACATAAATTTTGAAGAGGACACCACAAGCACTCAAACCACAGTATGCGAGCACAACATGATGATACTGTGGTATCACAATAACTTTTTCCAAAAGTCATACTGCTATTAGCTAACATTGCTCTGCATGATAGATGGCAGCTTCTATGCAAGCACTTAGCTAATTTGGTCTACAATGATATCACAAGATACACACTTTTTCATCCCCAATAGGCAGATGAGAGTCAACTAGGACTAGAAAAGGCTAAGTCACATTCTTAAGGCTAATGAGCTGGTAGGAACAAAGAAAAGATTCTTGTCCAGGTTTTCCAATTCCAACGTTTCCGTGGCTTTCTCCATTGTTCTAATGTTCCCTAGCACTACAAGTTGATTTTGGCAGGAATACTGAATTGTAGGGAAATTGCAATTTATAAATGGATAAAAGTATCCTGAGCTCTGACTTTCAGTCTCAGGGTTGGCATTATATATAAATTTCACATCTGAAAAGTGACAAATTTATTCTGAGAACTGATTTTTTTTTTTTTTTGAGGAAGCTCTGTTCCAGTTCTCCTTGATAATTCTCATCTTTAAAGGATGGGCATTTTGTTATCCTACAGAGTTACTTTTGTGTTTCTTGTATAGATTGTCTTTAACATTTAAATACTTCAGCTGGGGCCTAGTGGCATACACCCGATATTGTCAGTAACATCAGCACTCTAGGAAGCTGAGACAGGAGAATCCCAAGTTCAAGTTGTGGGTGTTAGGTATCGTGCCCCAGCAACAGGAATGCAACAAAGACACCAGCCATGAAATGTATGAAGTGCTATGACAAAAAAATGGGGAAAAGATGAAGTAACTGGGGGCAACAATGAAAAGGTAATCTCTGAGTTGAGACTTCAAAGGTGAAGATGATCCAGCTGAGCAAAGGGCTGGGAAAAGAGCATTCTGGGTAGTGAGACAAGCAAGGGCACATTCCCTGGCTACCAAAGAAGAAAGACGAGGTCAAGGCTGCTGAAATCTGGTACACAGTGAAGAAAGGTGAAAGGAAAGGGAAGCCAGGCCTTGCTGGGTTCCATGATGCACTTTCACTTTTATTCTTAGAGAAACAGAAAGCCAGTGAAAGGGAATAAAAGTACTTTCCTCTCTACTGTAGACAGAGGGCTGAGAAGGAAGTTTATCCCTTTAATAAGAAGGAATGTGATGGCAGCTTGGACTGGGAAGGAGGTGGTGGACATGGAGACAAGTTGATGAATTCACATTCTATGGAACCCAGGGGCATTGGGAATGGGTCAGTGAAGAAAAGACAGAGCTTATATAAATGAGGTAGGTCTGCGTGGGGTACTAGCAAGTCATAGTCGAGAATCCCTCTTCTGTGTATCTTACTGACAGTTTTCTATTGGCTGTTAAACATCCAATGAGAATACCAAGTAAGCAGTTGGACAAGCAAGTCTTGAGTTCAGGAGAGAAAAAGATCAGAACTGGAAATAATAAACTTGGGGTATCAACAAGAAATAAGTGGTATCTAAACAAAGCCAAAAGATACAGTGAACTGCTCACTTAATACTTAACCACTAAGTATGAAGTATGTTAAATCTATGATCTTGAGCAAACGTCTTCATTTCTTCATCTGTAAAATGGGAATGAAAGTACTAAAAGGGTGGCTATGATGCTTATTCATAACTCTCGGATACTAGCACATGGGTAAATACGCCACGGGTGTCAGCGTGACTGGTTTATGTTTTCCCCACAGCTACTTTAACGCTCACTCTGGATATGACTGTTTTAGGAGAAATAAAGCCTGAATAGTTTCCAGAGGTTTCGCTCATGTGTGCTTACTTGCTCCAACAAACTCTGGAAGCCGTGGCTGGCCCTTCTGCTGCTCGTGGTCCCCACTGGTCATCTCATGCAGCACTGACCATCCTTGTAATCTCAGGGCGCTGGAGACAAGACGAAGGCCCCAGTCCCATGGAGTGACATACCAGTGTCACTCTCTTGCCAGATATCCTCCTTTTAGGCTTTCTTGGAGATGTCTGTAACTTGATATAATGGGAAAAACTCACCCTTCTTACCCCATGGTGAGGATCAGGGAAATATCACAATATTCTTGCCAAAAATCCCCCTTTTCAAAGCACCTTCCCAAACTATCTTTGTATAGTTGAAGGTAGTTTGATGGCGTTGACAGTTAAATGATTCTACTTGGTCACAAATCAGTAAGACCTGCAGAAATGTGTCTAGCATCAGCCTTTACAATATACATAGGTTAGTGAGCTTCACATTATTATAATGAAATGCCTGAAACAACATAAAGAAGAAGAGCTTGTTTAGCCTATGGTTCTGGAGACTGCAGTCTGAGGTGGAGGGTGCCTTTGGGATTCTGGTGAGGGTGCAGGTGGCAATGGTTAAAGAGCACATGACACAGTGAAATCACTTATCTGATGAGCCAGGAATTGAAGAGGTTCGATGCCTCCCAATCCCCCAAGGATATACCCCTAGGGGCCTAATAATCCCCCCAAAACCCTGCCTCCCAAAAGTTCTACGACTTCCCAAAGCACCACCATGAAGAGTGGGCCTTTGGCCACATGAACTATTGAGGGACAACTGCCAATATTCAAACCAGAGAACTGGAGAATTGGTTGCACTTTGCTATCAGCTTTGGGTTTCAACCAAGACTTAAAGAAACAGGAAATGTCCCAGTTTACTATTTAATTTTTTAGTACCAACTCTATCAGCCCACGATAATCAGCCTGGAAGGAAGTGAGGGAGTGACTACAGAAAGTTCTGGAAGAACAGTACTCAGAGCAGAATAATAATAATAATAATAATAATAATAATAATAATAATAAAGCCTAGCGCAGAATTCTACAGTCTAAAGAAATTTAGGAAGAATGACAGTTTATAATTTTGCTTCTAGGGCTAGAGGAATAGTACAGTAGAACACTTGCCTAGCATGAACACAACCCTGAGTTTGATTCCCCAGCACGACATAAACTAGGTGGGATAATCTGTAGTACCAGGCTAAGACAAGAGGACTGCCATGAGTTCTGGGCCAGCCTAAGCCTCGTCGTCAGCTCAGGACCAGTGTGGACTACAGAGCAGGACCTTGTCTCAAAAAAATAAAAAGAGCTTCTCCTTTCTGTATGTTTACGATATTAGGTTATAAATACAAATAAGACATTATAAATATCTGTATTACAGATAAATATAAAAGAAGGGTCATCTGGGTGATGTTTGAGTTTGAGGGTGAAAATGAACTGCTGTTTCTCTTCAGAGTTCAAAACTAATTATGTACTGAAGTCAGAACAATGACTAAAACACCAGCCTGAGAATTGTGCAAGACTGGACTGGAGAGTATAACTTATTCTGTTGTAAATACAGGCTTCCCACTACTTTCCTCTAGCACCAAGGCAGAAAGGCAGGCAGCCATGTTGGGCAAGATTAAAACTTGTCCTCGTGACCCCGCCCCCACCCCCATACAGAAGGTTCAGTCACCGACGCATGTGTGTTGTTAGCAGGCAGATCTCAGAGACAGGCTACACGTGCCTCTTCTGGAAGAAATGCTTGGATAAGCAGATGTCCTTGCCTTCCCAATCAGAATGGTAAGAGACGATCCTGACGGTAAAAGCAACCCTTGGATTTTTTTTTTTTTCTCTCCTCTTCTTTTCTAAACAAAAAGGAATGGACACAGAACTTCCAGTCAAGATGGCTACTGAGTAACAGCACTGCACATCAACTCACTTAAAAAGTCAAGAAGAAAGTTAGAAAAATCGTGTTGGGTGTAGCTAGGAAAGAGAGGAGCATCCCCCAAAACTGAAAGGCGACCAGTGGGAGGCCAGAAACTCTGAAGGATCTTCGAAACCAGAGGGGGGGAAAATCCCTGCAGTACAGGAAACCGCCACAGCTGGCTCCAAATGGCAGGCAGCTGCTGACAGAGGAAAGCTCGTGGGGACCTGAACATCTGACGGAGCTGGAAGAGGACTGAGCACACAACAACAGGAGAGGAGGCTGTGGGTGGGTCTGAAATCCTGAAGTCACAATGGACGAGGAGGAAAGAAGCAGCCGACTCGGTGCAGCCCCAAGCTGCTGGCATCCACAGATCACAAACAAGGTCCGGAGGCCAGAACCTCAGCCCGAGGTAAGCGTGGATCCGGACAAGTGACTTACAAAGATAAGCCCATCAGGATAACGGTAGATTTTTCAATGCCAACTCTAAAAGCAAGGAGATCGTGGAGCATTGTCATCCAAGCACGAAAAGAACATAAATGCCAACCAAGACTGCTACATCCAGTAAAATTATCTTTTAATTTAAAGGGAGAACTTAAAACTTTCCATGACAGAGACAGCTTAAAGGAATTTGCAGCCACTGAGCCAGTATTGCAGAAAATACTTAATGGAAACTTAGAAAGTGAAAGGGAGACCAGCGACACCAATGATCCCAGAGAAGAAGTGACAATAGCTAGAGGAGAATGAGCTGAGAAAAAAGTATGTTGGTAATCAGTGAAATATGAGTAAATAAGACATGAAAGTTAAGGAATTCTGAAATAACTAAATTTGCCTTCATGCCTGTCACTTTAAGTATATTTATGTGGTATAGATTTGACTTAATTTAATGTAGCAATGTGATATAGTTTTAACTTTGTTTTGTTGTAGCAATTCACTTATTAGGTCACTAATGAAAGTTTATCCTAAGGAAACTGACTGATGTAAAGATAACCTTGTGAATGTACAAATATGCACCTTCCAGTATTCAGCTAAGGCAACTGAATTTTATGTATTTATTTATTTTTTTCTCTTTTCCAAATTAACTAGTCTTTTGAACTACATGCTTATAGTTATTTTCTAATATGAACTGGTGGGTAAGGCCAGGTTTAGCAATAACAAAGATATAGGAAAATAAGGGGAAAAAACTTTTGGTGAATATCCCAATAAAGGGATTGGTTGGATTCAGAGAAGAGATATCAAGATTTAACTACTGTGAACCCATTAGAGGAATAGGAAGCTGAGGTAGAGTGGTGACTTAAGTGAAATGACTTAGGTGTGAAGATTAATATGTTAAACACTGTACGGTTTCTCGGACTTGGAAAACCCAGAACACAGGCATTCTTTGGAACCATATGAAGTGATAGCCGGAGCTGGGGGAAGGGACAGGGAAGGGGTGGGAGGGTAGTAAATGGGAAGGGATTGTGAAGTCGATATGATACATAGATGTACGAAATACCCAAATTCATTGTAAATACTATGTATTACATTTGTATATTAATAAAAATAGCAGGGGGGAGAAAAGGAATGGACAATAGGAGTATTGCTCAATGGAAAAAAACAAATGCTGTAAGAATAGAGAGCAGAGAAAGATGATTTACAAGCAGAAAAACCCAGGGATGGGAGCTTTATGGCCACTTATTTACTTTCCATTTGTCTGATGAGATTCTTTTTTTATAATCAAGGAAATGTACAGGAAGCACCTAGCAGAGGAAGAGCTTGAAGAAAGGTCAGGAGGGGAAGGGAGTTATGCTCATTTGTAATCAGTGGACTAGATACACTTGAAAATGAAGGGCTCTAGCCAGGACCAGTGACACAGGCCCATAATCCAGCACTCTGGGAGGCTGAAGCCAGAGTATCACAAGTTCAAACCCAGCCTGGGCAACTTAACAACTTAGCAAGACCTTGTCTCAAAATAAAATAAAAAATGGACTGGGAATGTAATTCAATGTGAAGACTCTGAACGTAATCCCCAGAACCACGAGAGAAAAGAAAGAATGAAAATAAAAGACTTGAAAGGGACCAGTGGGAAAGAAAGAAAAGAATTTGCAGGGGATCAGTGGGAACCAGCGATGATGTTGTCCAAAGCCAGGCTGGGAAGGGTCCTGAATACAAGCCAAGCATTTTGCATATTATTTGGTCAGGACTTGGAAGGCAATTACAGTTTTTGAGTAGGAAAGGAACATAATTACAGCAATGCTTTAAGAAGATTAAGTGGGCAACAGGGTGCAGAATATATTATCTGGGGAGAATTTGGAAGCAAGAAGATTAGTTAGGGGCTCCTGTATGAGTTGGAGGTAGAAAGAACATTAATTAGTGCCATCGCAGTGGGACTGGAAGGCAAATGACATTTGCGTAGTGCCTTAGAGTTTATAAAGTTCATGCCACATTTATTACCTCACTGGATACAACACTTGTGGGAAGTAAGTAGCTCAATGATAAACACTCTGGAAAACAGTTTGCACCCACTAAATGTTAACTTAATAAACACAAGGAAGATTCTCAAGGGTCTGAGCAAGATAGATAAGAAGAAATTCAAGTCAGGGGTTTAGATGACTCAGAGACTTTGGTAGTTGGAATAATTCATTCATTTGTCAAATGATAACTGATTTCTTACTAAATCTTTTAGGAAGTGTCCAGATGCTGGACTGTAGTAAAGGCCATGACAGACAAAGTCCACATCCTAGGGGAACCTATGAACTAATGAGAAGAGAAGACCAATAGTTACATTAAAATACAAAGTATTATGTGATGAAGACAAATTAGGGTAGGAAGGTGGGGGTCACAGGGGTGCTTGTTTAGATTAGTATGACTGGAGAAGCCCCCTTGACAGAAGGGCCTATTAGCCAAAGGTTGGAAAGAAGTGAAGCAGTGAATTCAGAAAGTCTGGAAGAAGAGCATTCTGAGTTGGGCTTACTGGCACAGGCCTGTAACACCAGCACTCTGGGAGGCTGAGGCAGAAACATGCCAGGCTTAAGCCTAGCCTAGGTGATTCAACAACTTAATGAGATCCAGTCTCAAAAACAAAAATCAAACTGGGCTGGAGTTGTAGCTCAGTGCAAAGGCTTGGGGTTCAATCCCCAGTACAGACAAACAAAATGGTCTCAAGGCAGAGAGAACAGCAAGGGGAAGTTCTCCCTTGGTCCATATATGAGCAAGGAGACAAAGTGGAATCAGTGAGAGAGGATAACAGAAAATAAGTCCAGAAAGACTGTCAAAGACCAAGTCCTGAAGAGTCTCCTGAACTAGGTTAAAGGCCCTGCCCTTGTCTCCTGTACAAGAATCATCTGTTAGAGATGCAAGTGAACAGGAGCCAGTGGATTCCAACAGTAGAACATGGCGGCTTAAACTAACTTAGATTGTTACAGAAGATAGAAAATGGCCAGATTCTAGATATGTGGTCAGGTAGTTCATAGTATGTTTTATTGGATTTGACATGCATTGGATAATATATAATCAACAGAATCCCCTTAAGGAAACCATCAACTGGAAGAATTCTGACTAAACAGTGGTTACTATCCCATGTCTTAGACAAGCAGAAGTGATAGGTGAAGGCACCTTTTCATTTTTACCTTAAATGCACATTCACCACCTTTTTGTTTTAGGCGAGTGAAGTCACTGTTGTTGTAAAGCAACAACAATAATAAAGCTGACTGATTTTTACAATGTTAAAAATTTGGTCTAAAAAAACAAAAGTGTCCTAAATTCCTCTAATCTGCAGAAATTACCAGTTGGCTAAGCCCCTCTACAGTTATTTCTTCTCTCTTTATGTTCTCTTCTCACAGTTCTTTGGCACCCAGAATTCACTCAGTGCAAATCTTGGCAAAGTTTAGAGTCAGATATTTGTTCTCTTTAGTGTCATAGCCATACCTAGATAATTGTTCTCCTATACAAATTGGTATCCAGCTTTTAATGTAATTGGATCTTTGCATATCCAAAAACCACTTATGCAAATTAAAACGACTCCAGTCAATAAACTGGGAATGATAACCACAGTTATTAGGAGGGTAAGTGAAACAAATCAAAGTTCCATCATCATAATTATCCTTTTAGAGACCAACAAGTACAATCAGGAAGGGAATAATTGTCCACTCAATCTAATTCCTGCAATTAATAATAGAAATAAATGGCATAAATAACAAACAAATTAAATACTTCTCCCCCTGAGCCAATCAATTATCAAGTTATGACAAATCTACTTTCTATTTCTTGAGTCTATTCCTTGTTTGGTGATACATCCACCTCTTTTCCTTTTCTCTGCACCATGACACAAACTTTCCGGCCTCTGTACTTCTCTACTTCTCTCTCACACTCTGTCTCTGTCTCTCTCACTGTCTGTCTCACTGTCTCTCTCTCTCTCTCTCTCTCTCTCTCTCTCTCTCTCTCTCCTAAATTTTGAGATAGAGTCTTGCTAAGTCACTAAATTGCCCATGCTGGGTTCAAACTTGGCAATCCTCCTGCCTCAGCCAACCTGCACTGTTCCTCTTAAACACATTTTTCTCTCCAGTCACTAAGACACACAAAACAAGCCACAGCCTTATTTAACATCCTTGGATGGCCTTAAAATCTCATGGAATGTCTAAGCTCTTCACTGTGGCATGCAGGAAGGTTGTGTTCCTGGATCTCACCAATTACCCTTCTCAATTCTGACCCATCATGCGCCAGATTGACCTCTTCTGCCTGGAGCTGTTGTGTAGAATTCATGTCGCTGTCAAGCTCCACTTTTCTTTGTGGTGATTTCCCACCGGGGGCTTCAGTGTCCTCTTCACTGCATCTTGGTGGGGACCACTACGGTCCACTGTGGTAGGTTTTACTCATTTTAACATTTAATAGGAAGGGTTGGTGCTGCCTTTCCATTCCTTTCAGAAATCCAGAAAGCTTTTAGGATTCTTATGCAAATATATCCAATCTTTCCCCAAACACCTGCAAACTCAGAAGAAGCCCTTATTAAACCACAGGGGGAGGGGAAAGCTAATTGTACACCATTTCCAAAGTCAAGCCATGCCTCAATTCTTAATATAGAGTGTTGTTCCAATATAATGTTCTACATTCATCTCTTAATAAAAAAAAATCTACCTCACAAAGCACAATAATACACACAAATAATTAGATTTGCACAGAATACAATTCATTATAAAGTAAGACACGTGTATCTTAATGCTTCATATTTCTGCTTAGAAGATTTATTTTTCTGCAGCTAGTCCTGGTGGCTGAGACCTGTAATTCCAGCACCCTATGAGGTTGAGGCAGGAGGATCACAAGTTCAAGCCCCACCTGGGCAATGTATCAACTTAGTAAGATCCTTTCTTTTTCCCCAAATAATTCTTTGTATTAGTATGTATTTGCAATACATAATAATTACATTCACTCATGAATTTGGCATGTATACATATGCATCTTGAGTGAGACCCTTTCTCAAAATCAAAAATAAAAATGGATGAGGTTGCAGCTCAGTGCAAATACCCTGGTTCTCATCCCCAGTACCACAAAAAGAAAGAACTTGAGAAAGAACAAAAAAGAACAAAAGAAAGAATAAAAAGGAAGGAAGGGAGGGAGGGAGGGAGAGAAGAAGGGATAAAGGGAGGGAGGAAAGAAAAGAAAAAAGAAAGAGAGAGAGAGAAAGGGAAAATTACTTTTCTGACAACATTCATTAATAACACCATTTCTGATACCTAGCAGCAAGTGCCCCCAACATGTAGGCAGCTAACAAAGTATGATCTTTTTAAAGATCTTTAAACATGTAAAAAAAAATGCAAAGGTCAGCCATATATATGTTTGCAAGTATTCCATCTTTCTGAGGTTGCTCATTCTGAAAGTACAAGTTAAAGCAGACAAGAAACTGATTTGAAGATACTAGGCAGCTCTAGAACCTCTATGAGAGCTAGAGTCATTGTGAAGCCTGTCTAGCCATGCCAAGGAAAATCAACTTGACAGAGAGAAGCCCTGCCTGTCTAGATCAAGACTGTTGACAGAGATTTTTAAAAAGTTCCGGGTCCTTCTTCATAGTATAGGGCTCCCCACCCCCCCTTGCCCCCCAAGTAATAAGAACCAGGTAACCCAACATTTATCTCCCTTTGGCCTGGGCTGTCAGGGGACACAGCCGTTAAGGCTTAGCAAGTGTTTACTTCCTGTTTGGAACTACCTTGTTTATATGCATTAAACTCCACAAAGCCTGGGCAGAAATTTGAAATGAATACATTAAGTAGGAAGCATAATGTACCACCAGTCAGCTGTTACTAGATCAAAATGCAGGCACAGTGTAGCTAAGGCTTACTAACAGTTTCTAAGTTATCCAGAAAAAATTGTTTGCTGCTTCACTTTCACCAAATCCTCTAGTCTACACCCCTTAAATATACAAGTCACTAGTCTACATCCCTTAAATATACAAGTCATCATTCTTTAAATACTTTAGAAAGATGGCCTAGGCCCTATACCACATACCTTGAGGAACCAAAACCACCTCCCCCAGTTCAGTCCCTTACACATAAACACCACAGGCACATACTTTTCACAGTCTGTGTCAACACCTCCATGGCACCCCAATGAGACTGTGTCCTGTGAGTCCTTCTGTCCCCACTTTTTTCCACCCAGTGGTGAGTATAGTAGATGCTGTTGGCTTCCTTTCATCAGAGAAATTTAAATACCTCAATTCAAACAGCTGCCACCACCTCATTTCAGAAAATGCAACAGCCAATGACCGATGGGCACAGAGGTTAAAACCATACCTTGTGTCCACAGTGACCTACTGCCTGGTACAGGAGCTTCCCATGGGATCAGGCCTGAGTTAGTCCCCAGCCTAAACACATCCATACGTGTCTACCTTCCTCTTTCACTCTCCTTGCCCTAGAGCATCTCCTCAACACATCACTTCCACAGCAATCCCTGTCAGACTCTGCATCTTGGGAATGCTTTCTCACACAACTGAATTTAGCGGCTATTTTTTGTTTCTGAAGAAGAATATTAATTCAACACAGAAGAACAACACTGTAGATTCAAGTGATAGTGCCACATTGCTAAAAGGAGCATCAGAGTGATCAGGTGCTGGGTACGCAGCAGTCTTCCCTATGCAGAATTTCATAACCCAAGAAGACACCACATTTGCTTTCATGTAGTAAGGGTTTTGTGTCTGTCCTCTCTTAACTGCTGGTGCTCAAGGTTGGAAGTCAACACAAAGAGGACAGAAAACCCTAGAGTTGACACTTGCATTAAACAGTTTCAGAAAGTTGTTGAAAGACATCACAGCATAGAAACCAAAAAATTCAACTACTATAGATTCACTTTTCCCCAAATTCAATCACAGTCAGCACAAACTAAAGGCCGTTGTTTTCTGATCCTTTAGAGATTGTGGTAAGACACCCCGAGGGAGAATCTAAGGAGATGTGAACACAAGGAGGCTACCGGGAGCCAGCTGTGCAGGAAGGCCACAGCCCCCCATGTAATGGCACATCGTACGGGCTGTAATCAAAATAATAAGGTGAAATTTTATTATAGTAAAGGATATATTGTTATTAAACTTATTCAAAATATTTCTCCTGACTTCAACACACATACTCCATCACTCTTGCCACTTTCTGAAGCAGTTCTGGAAGTCTTCCTCCCCAAGTGTCATTCCTGCTTCCCAGAAGTCTTGAATTGATCCAGACATTTGCATTTTGCTGAGCTTTGTGGAGCACAATTGCAATCCCAGCACTATGGTGGTCGAGGCAGGAGGATCACAAGTTTGAGGCCAGCCTGTGCAACTCAGTGACTTAGTAAGACCTTGTCCCAAAATCAAAATACATTGGGGGTAGGTTTTGAGAATGCAGCATAGCATAGCATAGCATAGGTCTGGTTCCATCCCTGGGTATTGGGGCAGGCATTACTTTTCATGATAATTTTGACCTTGGGGAAGAGCCAGAAGTTTTGCAGTGCCAGATTCAGTGAATACGGTGGGGGACGACACACCATCAGGACTTTACAAGCCTGATTTCCACTGAGAGGCACTGGGGAGCAACACTCGCTGTATTTTTGAATGAACTTCATAAAGACACTCATGAAAGAAGACTTCCAGAACTGCTTCAGAAAATAGAAGTATGATGGTGGGATAAGTGTGTTTGAATCGAGGGGGAGAGTTTTAGGAAGATTAATGAGATTGTGTCTTTTACTGTAATAAATTTTTAAGCATTCGCTGAATATTTTGATCACACAATTTACACATCCTTCAAACTGCCACATGGTGGGTGGGACAAGCATGGGCATATACAAATCACCGTGGAACTATAGGACAGCAAACAGTATACATGGCAATGAGAAGGAGGTTGGCAGAGTTTGCACTGAGCCTAAGACATCGGATCTGTGCCTGAGCAGGTGAGAAGTAGGTTAGCAAAGATAAAAGAGGAAGACAAAATCCCACGCAGAGAATCCCAATGGCACAGAAGCAGAGAAGCAGGTGGCAGAGCTAGGACAAGGAAGCAGACTGCCTAGGGGTTGTGGCAGGGGATGACGCTGGGAAGGTAGCCTGGAATCTGCTCTGGGCAGTCCCAGCAGTGAGTGAATCATATGGTAACAAACTGCCTGCCACGTGGGAAGGGGATGAGAGTGAGAGAGAAAGCAGGAAAACCAGTCAGGAGGGTTTTGGAATGGCATCTGCGGTTTAGTGCACTGCCAGGAACCGTTTCGAACACTTTTACACATTTTTTTTCCACTTAATCTTTTGTTACCTTGAATGCAACAAATTCTCATGCATCTCAAATGACAGAAAGAAACTGAGGCATGGGAGGTCAGGTTGCCTGGGAAGTTACAGCTGTTAAGTCAATACAAGTCTATCTCAGGAATGTACATATTTTTCTGTTCCCCTTCTCTGAAACCGCAAGGAGACCTGCTAGGGCTACCTGAGGGCAACGTACATACAACAGAGAAAAAAGGACAGACTCAATGGCACTCAGCGTGATGTACATGAGGCAAAAAGAGAAGCAAAAATAACCCAGCTTTCCAGTTCTAGTGAATGAAGAAAGATTAGGAATTAATGAGAGTGGAGCAGCAGCTTTAGGCTTAGTAGCCTTGTGTGTGGCGTGCTGAGCTTGCAGAGATTGGGAGTGTTGTGCAAGACTGTTCCTGGGGAGGTGTGAACAACAACATCTAGTCACCCCAGAAAGGGCACTGCACCAAAGTTCAACTTGGTAAACCAATGAGTTTATTTGGGTTACTTACAGAAGTAGGGGTGAAGAGTTATTTACAAGGCCATTGGTGAGGAGGGTCACTTATGGGCCTATTGGTGACTTAGAAGGCAATCAAATCACAAAAGCCCACCCCAGCATAGATGGTGACCTGTGGCAACTGTATAGTGCCCAGAGGACTCAACTTCCTGGTCAGCTGCTGCTTTTCTCTCAGAACTGTCTGAATCACGTGCCAGAGGGCACATGCTACAAGCCAGAGGACAAACAACATGAGCCACACTTGTGGGTAAACAATTGCACACCTAGGAGCAGGCAGTCTCCCGCACCTAGGCTCCACCTAGCTGTTTCTACTATGCCCACCTGTGAGCTGTCCCTCGACCTTCCAGGAAAGTTGGAGGACTTCTATGTAACAGGGAGAAATTTTGATGACATAGGAAACTGTCAGGGATAGGGAAAACCAGGAATTAATTAGCATAGAGGGATTAGATGGTCAGGATCTTTCCAAGTTTCTGGCACTCTTAGTAGGACCAATCAAGATCTACATTTCCAGACTGGGAGCAGAGCACAGTGATTAGTGTTTGCCTAGGAAGTACAAGACCGTGGTTTCAATCCTTCAGCACCACATACTAACTGGAGGATGAGTCAAGAAAATTGCCTCTGAGTTTTAGGTCAGCCTGGGTTACATAATGAGTTAAGAACCATCCTGGATTACACAGCAAGAGCCTACCTCAAAAAAAAAAAAAATCTACATTTCTTGGTGTCAGGCTACCATAAAGAAGATCTTAGGAGGGAACAAACTACATCTGTGTCCCACCCACACTGGGGCATAGTCAATCAGCACTTATCCTAGGAGTTAAAAGATGCCTGCTACTCAGAGAAATTCTTTCTGGACACATGCCTGGAAGGAGGAACTGAAGTTCCTTCTTAGACTATATAGCCAAGGAAACTGTAGTGTTTAACAAATTTGTATCCCTTGATGCCAAATATTAGTATCATCTGTCAACATCCTACAGGTTCTTGATTCACTGAAGCCCTGAAAAGGGCAGTTATGAGCCTATGTCACTCAGAGCTTTCTAACTGGGGTCTCCAGGGGGCCAGAGATACAGCAGCTAGTCTCCTGGTCTTTCACGATAGCTGGGGGATCCCTGCCTCTCACTGCCTATAATACTGATACAATGTCCAAAGCCTTACTTCCTCCCTTTCCAAGGGCAAGATAACTTCTACCTCCCACAACTCAGCAGTGTTACAGCTGCTCTCTCCTTTGCTTGGTCAAAGTCTGTTCTAAAGAAAGTGTCTGGTGTGGAGGTTGTTCACTCACTAATGTCACAGGACCTCTCTGAATGAGTGGATCTGATATCAGATGAGAGTCTTGGACTCTTGTCAAAGAAATCAGTAAGATCTAAAGAGAATGTGATGGAAGGGAGGTTTCCCAGCATCCCTCAAAGCTCTTAACCCACCCAGGCGTAAGACAAGTCACCTCAACTCCCTTGACAAAATCAGACATGGAAACAGATCAGGTCTCCCACTAATGCAATACTGTGGGTTGAACTAGGGTAGTTCTCAAAGTCTTCCCATAGGGAACACACAATTCTACTCCCCATGTGAGTTAATTAGAGCTTCCAGCCTTCTTTCAAAAACTGAGCCATGCAAGAGACAATCTTAAAAATAAATTTGCCAAAATAAACAAATAAATGTGCCCCTTCTCTCTTTCTCCAATCCTATTCTTTTGGCTTAACTCAATTGTTTTCATTAAAAAGAAAGTGATGTACAATGAAAATGCTGAAGAGTTTGAGATAATAGCAATTTATGAATTGGGAAAGGCAGGGGGCATAGCTCAGCATTTAGAGTGCTTGCTTAGCAAGCACAAGGCCCTGGTTTGATTCCCTACCACCACAGAAGCTAGCCATGATGGCGCAGATCTGTAATCCCAGCACTGAGGAGGTTGAAGCAAGAAGATTACTATACGCTCAGGAACAGCCTGGGCTACATAGTGAGTTCAGGACCAGTCTGGACTACAGAGCAAGAGTCTATGTTCCTGGCTCTGTGGAGCTAGGGATTAAATATAGGGCCTTCAGCACACCAGGCAAGTGATCTACTGTTAAGCTACCCTCCAACCCTGAGACAGGCAGTTATAGAGTAAAGGAAGATTCCAAATTCAAGTGTAACCTGTTCAAGGATTGCAAGTTGAAGCCTAGCACTTAGCAAAACTCTGTTAAAAAGAGGTATTTTACAAACATAAATCCACAATGAAAAGTCAAAACCAGATATAACCATGACCTATGGCCTTTGAATAATCCCACAGAGCACAGTAACCTCCTCATACCTGCTCTGGGTTCTAAGTGGCTCTCTAAGGATGAAGTGAAAGACAAAGGGAGCAAAAAGACAGATAAGGGCTGCAGAAAGGATGACAATATGGTTCAGGAAGGGCATGGCCTTAAGAAGGGAAGAGTGGTACAGTCAAGACACCATTTCCCCAAACCTCACCTCTGCCAGGTTGCAGGCCTCTCAATCTTGCCAGAAGTCTTTGTCATTAACCAATACTGTGTTTCCAACAAGTCAGACTTATTTTTTCAGTACGAAGATCTAGTTCAGGGTTTTCACACCAAGCAAAGTACCTCCTGCCTCAGCCTCCAGAGTGCTGGGATTACAAGCCTATGTCACTGGGCCCGGTCTGTCTCACATTTATTTTATTCAAGTGCCCATAATTCAACTCCTCAGAGGTCAAAATGCACACTTAACTCAAGAACAGCCAACAAAATTGTCCCACGCTTTGTCCAGAAGACAAAATAACAGGATCAAAAACGGGCTCAGAACAGGGTAGAAGGAAAATGCCAGCCTAAAATACAAAGAGAGTCAAAGAAAATGCCCTTTCTTCAACATCCTGGAGATTCGGCAGATGACCTTCGCCACTACATAAGCACAGGGTTTCCTTTGAGGTCAATCACTGTCCTGGCACATATTCAGTATCATAAAACAACGCTAACCTTTGGAGCTGTGTAATCTGGCAGGGCAAACAATTACATTAGGATAAAAAGAGCACATCTCATATGTTCAATCAACCTCAGCAGACTGCTAATAGGTTCTACCAAAAAAAAAAAAAAAGGCACTCCACCAATCCCCACTTACCAGACCAACCGGTTTGCTGCTTTGCCCACCTTTTACACAGTACTGCAATGAGGACGAACCCGTCCGTGGGACAGGAGCTCCCTGAGGCTGGGATGACACTTCTGCATGCTATCACCTCCACCACTCACCGTGGTGCTGCAAGTGCCCACAAATATGCAGGGATAACAAGGACACACGAGCAGCCACTCGCTGGATGCACACATGTATAGTGGGGGCACTGGCTACTGCCCCCCGTTTGTGCAGAGCTCAAGTCTTGCAGCGACTGGCACAGTATGTTGATAAACGAGAAGAGCAGTAACTGGGGGGGTCCTAGAAGAACTTTTTATTTTCTCTGACCTATTAGTAGTAGGTCTCAATAGATGTGTTAAGCACCAGCTTGCAACTTGAAAACAAAGATATCAAAGTAAATCAGGTTCCTGGGGCATTTGTGATAGAATTTCCTCAAAACCAATGATATTCAAGATTCACTCATGACAGGTGATACTATTATGGGATTAGAGATAAGAGATAAGATCTTCTTGCTAAGCAAGCAGTTCAAGAAAAGGCTCTGGGCCCACGTAGGTAATCAGAGGATGAATGGGGAAACCAAGCTAGAAGCCTAATTATTATAGATGGCTTAGCCTCTCCAGGCACATGGCTGCTGAGGAACTAATAGATGGTGTAGGCGACAAGACTAACACCAGACCCACCACTGGAAGGGACTAAGGTCTCAATATGCACCTCAGAGATCCTGTTCCAACTCTCCTCTAGTCATTCTTTCTCCTTCAACCCATTGGAATCTGAAAATGTTCAAGAAATTCCCATACTAAGAGAACCCAAATAAACCAGGCATGATGGCACACACCTAGATTCCCAGCATTCTGGGAGGCTGAGGCAGAAAGATCACAAGTTTTAACTTATACTGAGCAACCTGCAATTTATAGATACCCTGTCTCAAAATAAAAAATGAAACGGACTAGGGATCTAGCTCTGAGTGATGTAGGACATTAGGGCAAAAGCAAGCCAAAAATGAACTGAATAAAATACTCAAATGAACAGGAAGTTTTTCCAAAGGAAAGGAAAATATGCAGGACTTAGTACTTCTGGCACTTGTTTGTGGGCCAGTTTAAGATCCACACTTCCTGGCACCAGGCCAGGACAATCCTAGGATTAGACAAGAGCCTCCAAGTCCTACCCATGTGGAGATCAAAGGAATCCAGTAGCACTGAGAGTGCCACTTTTCGCTTTTTGGAAGAGAGATCTATGGGAAAATAAGCCTGTGGCCCTATGGCACCATTAATGAGCATCATTTATTTTGCTAGCATGCTACCACTGCTGGAGTCACCAGAGGCTTGGAAAGAGTTGTCCCTGGTCTGTGAGTTTGGAGGAGCCATGGCATGGCCAGGGACCTGCTCAATCCTTGGTACAGGTCACAAACAAACTGGAAAACAGGGTCCCAGGACTGTCCCTGTCTCGTTCACTTTCTAGTAGTGTGGGGGGGGGGGGCGCGGAGCGGGGGGAAGGCACAAGTAAACTAGCCAGCAAGTCAGCGAACTTTTCTTACTGCAGCCAAGTGTTGTGAGCACCGCTGTCTTCTTGCTCTGTCATGTACATACCGCTGAATGCTCTACCTTCATCCATGAGACTGCTCCCATGGGGACAGTGATGCCCCAAAGAGTACTTCAGCATGCATCATCTTCCCAACGCCAAAGACTGGTGACCACTTTCTCCTTCAGGACTGACTTTCCACGAGAATTCTGCCTTGCTGGCTTCTCTGAACCCACTTCCTCTCTGCCACAGACTCCTCCTCCTCCTGTGAGAACTCACCAGAACAGTGGTGCTCCTCCTCTCAGGCCGCACAATCTCCTGTGAGGGGGCGTCTGTTCTCCTGGACACAAAGGAGAGCGACATGACTCCCAGATCTGTTCCACCCCAGATTTCCCTCTGAATCACCGTACTTATACACAGGCACCTATGTAGGTACACATCTTCCCTTGTCTACACTGCAGGCTGAATATGATATCTTGGTTCTGTCCATGTAGCTGGGGGCAGGTGGGTGTATGGAGAAGATGACCAGGGATTGAACTCAGGGCCTTTGCACTGACAGCCATTTGCAATTCTTTCATTTTTAATTTTTAAACGTAGTCTTGCTAACTCCAAGCTGGGTTCAAACTTGTGATCCTCCTGCATCAGCCTCCTAGAATGTTGAGATCAGAGCAATTCGGTCATCCTAAGGCAGTTTGATTGCAAGTGCCAGAATGAAACATGGGCCAAAATTAGCAAACTCTAGAAGGCTGAGAAAGGAGGACTGCTAATTCAAGTCCAGTCTAGGACTTAATATGACATTGGCTCAAAATAAAAAAACTAAAAATGGGGTAGGAATGTAGCTCAGTGAGAAAGCTGACTTCAATCCCCAGTACTGCAAAACCAAAACCAAAACCAAAATAAAACAAAAAAGATCTTATATATACAGCTACATATGTTACAGATGAAAAACTGACATGAGAATCAGCTACCATTGATAAATATCAACACTGCCTTGGTCACTTCTCTCTTGTTGCTGGACAGAACAGCCAACCTTCACAACTTAAGGAAGGAAAAGTTTATTTTAGCTCAGTGTCAAAAGGGCTTAGTCCATTCATGAGCAGCTGGCAATGGCAGGAAGGGTTTGGCATGGGACAGATGATCATAAGAAGGAGGAATCCGGGGCCTCCAGAAGAAGCCATGGCAAGAGTTTACATCTTTCCAGGCCACACAGCTGTTCTCTATCACTAGCCTGTAACCCACTCCTGCTGACCAGGCCCCATCTCCTAACAGCTATGAAATCCATAGCATCCAAACATATAAGAATTTTGGAGACATTACAGATTCATATCAGCTTGATTGCCACCCCATAATATTGAAATTTAATGCCACTGTAACAGTATTAGGACATAGGAAGCCTTTAGGTGGTTTCCCACTAAATTTCTCTACAGCCATGTGCCCAATGAGCAAAAAATTGTTTCAAGAAAATATTAGGCTTTGTTATGTTTTGTTTTATTTTGTATTTCTGCAGACTGAACCCAGTATGTAGCCTCATACTGGGCTACATCTCCAGCCTATTTTTTATTTTTATTTTGTGACAGGGTCTTACTAAGTCACCAGGCTCGAATTAGTGAACCTCGTGCCTCCACCTCCCAGAGTAGTCTAATTACAAGCCTGAGCCACTAGGCCCAGCTTAGGCTGATTTAAAAAAATAAATAAAATAAAAATAATTAAAAAATCATTATTGTTCACAAATTGATTAAAAATAAAGATTTGATAAAACTTTAGATATATAAAACTTGATACAGTAAACATAACATTATAAAAACTGTTACTAAAATTAAATTTACCGTTAAAAAAAGCTTTAACCTGCAAAAATTTGACAAAAATGAAGAAAATAAAGTTGATAAGCCAGGAATGGTGGCAAACATTTATAATCACAGCTACCACCAAGGCTGAGGTGGGATCATCACAAGGTCAAAGCCATCCTAGCAACTCAGCCAATAGTGAGACCCTGTCTCAAAAACAAAAGAGGTTGACAAACCAAGCCTTCATTGTAGAACGCACTCAAGAAAGACATTATCAGGGCTGAAGGAATGGCTCAGCAGTTAAAGTGCTTGAGCAAGCGCTAAGCCAAGCGCTAAGCCAAGCGCTAAATACCCAAGTTCAATTCCCCAGCACCACATAAGCTGGGCGTGGTGGCGGACTCCTGTAATCCCAGCACTTGGGAGGCTGAGAGAGGAGGATTGCCTTGAGTCCAAGGCCAGCCTGGGCTCTTAAGTGAATTCAGGACCAGCCTGGACCACAAAGCGAGACCCTGTCTCAAAAAAAAAAAAAAAAGAAAGAAAGAAAGAAAGAAAGACGTTATCCTGAAGATGTTATCATAAGGTTAGTGAAATAAAAAAAGCCAATGGAAACAATTGGAAAGAGTTTAAATCTGTCATATAAAAAATGGGTCAAAGAATTAAATTGGCTTAATGGCATTCAGCCTGGAACAAATCTTAGCAATAAAATTCATCAGTGTCCAACATATGTCATCTTGATGGAAAGGTTTACATTTAGAAAAACAACAAAAGAAAAAAACCAGCAAGGACAAAACAGGGAGCTCAAACTGATGAAATGGAAAGTCCTACTCTCCTCAAGGGTATCTCAAACCCCATGCTTTCCAAACTCAACTCACTTTCTATTCCCTATCACCTTAGCCTTTCTCTGTAGCTACAACAGAAAACCAGAATAGATAAATCGTAAACGAACAGAAGGCTACTTGGCCTGGTTGTGCAGGCCAGAAGTCCAAGATTTGGGGGCTCCAATGTTGAGGGCCTTCTAGGTGCATCTTAACACGGAAACAAGAGAGAGAAAGAGAGAGAGAGAGAGAGAGAGAGAGAGAGAGAGAGAGAGAGTAAAAGGGGTCAAAACTCTCACTCCCCTGGTGAAGGCATAAGTTGATTCATGAAGGGGAAGCCACTTAAAGACACCACATTCTAATACTGTTACAACGGCAATTAAATTTCAATATTACTGGGGATGGGGGCATTCATGCTGCAGTACTAACTACACCCTAAATGGCTTCTCTTGCATTTCCTATCTCAGACAATGGTGGCACCACCTGAAGTCAAAAATCTACAGTCTCCTCCCCATTCCTTAGCACTTTTCCCTCAGCTCCACAGCCTATGAAATCCAGTCTTTCCGGGCTCCCAAATGTCTCTCAGTGCATTCTGTCTGCCCCCTTCTCCTGCAACCCTGGCTGCCTAGGCCATCCCACTTCTGGGCCTTAGTCTCAAACTAGTTGCACTCAACATTTTCTCACAAGGAAAGAAATCTTCCTAACACATAAACCTAATTCTATATTCTTTATGAGTTCCCTCTGTGCTGGGCTTGAC
>PVKB01000782.1:185145-427386 GCA_004027205.1 Ctenodactylus gundi
TTTTTTTTTTTTTTTTTTTTTTTTTTTTTTTTTTTTTTTTTTTTTTTTTTTTTTTTTTTTTTTTTTTTTTTTTTTTTTTTTTTTTTTTTTTTTTTGATACCCAGGACCTTTGCAATGAGCTATATCCCTAGCCCATTTTTATTTTTGATTTTGAGACAGAGTCTTGGTAAGTCACTAAGTTGCTCAGGCTGGGCTTGAACTTGTAATCCTCCTGTCAGCTTTCCAGCATGCTGAGATTACAGGCCTGCTCCACTGGGCCTGCCTTGCCATCCTCTCTGACTCAAAAGATATTGCCCATGCTTCTCCAGTCCTACTGCCTTCACCCAACCCTTATAAGCGCTAGGTTAGTTAATTCCTACTCATCCATCAAGAATGACATTGCAACTCTTTTCTGGTCTATCTCTCATACTATTAATAACTTATGATGTCCTTAGAACAGGTCATGACTCACTTTTATATCCTTAGTGCTAACACAGTAGTACCAACGAGTAATAGGACCTCCCATGTATCTGTTGAGCTGATGGGTGGATCTTATTTAATCTTCATAACCATTCTGCATAACAGGTGTTATCCTCATTTAAAGACACTCTGAGAGAGATTAAGTAGTTTGCTCCAAAGCATATAAGTAGCAATAAGGATTTAGCCTGTACTAAAGCAACTACAAAATGCACGCACTTTGTCTTTCTAATGTGTGCAAAAAAAGAGAAACATATATACATGGTCCCTACAAATATGGCATTGAGCCAACAAGAAAGGTAAATCCATTTTAAAAATATAGTAACACAATTTGAGCCAGGTGTGGTGGCTCAGTCCTGTAATCCCAGCACTCAGAGGCTGAGACAAGAGGATCTCAAATTCAAGCCCAGCCTGAGTAACTCAGTGACTTAGTGAGATCTTACCTCGCAATAAAAAAATTAAAAGGGCCGAAATGCAGCTCCGTGTAAATGTCTTGAGTTTATCCCCAGTACCATAAAAAAAGAAGGTGTTCTGCATCTGTAGGCATATGGACAGAGGGTATGCACAGAGGACAGAATGGTCACAAGAGAAAGGAAAGTCAAAGTCTGTGTAAGGGTAATGGGGTTACAGTTTAAAGGGTTAGTAAGTGAAGAACTGGCAGACCTGGGGAAAGAATCCTGGCCAGATTCAGACAGGAAGTCTAGCTTTCTTATACATCAACGGCTGCAATGGAATAATCTTAAGAAATTAATATTCTGAGTGTAGTATAGACTACAAAGCCTCTAATGCCAATATTTTGACATTTGGAAACACTAAAATGATGAAATGTACTAGAGTCTAAATGCCAGCAAGGATGATTTCTCAGAAGTGTCACGCAGCACACCAAGTACGTCTCTTCTGGATGCTGCCTGAGGCCTCAGGCAAGCCACTGTGAATGTACTCCTGCATGTCTTAGGCTTCATCAACGTATTCTGTTGTGTTTCAAATGCTAAGTAAAATCGCATGCCGGGGGGCCAAAGGAAAGGCAAAGGCGTTCATATTAAAGTAAGTGTCTAAATTAAATGGCTCAAGACAGAGTCGGATTCCAAGTTGACATACAGCTCTTACTCTGCCCCATCACTGTCTAAAGAGGAGGCTGAGGCTGACATTTAGATATACAATTTAATAGTACATTTTCCTGGTTACTTATAATTATTTATAATAACATAGAGCATTAAGGTTTCCAGAAAACATGTTCCTAAACCATCATCCTGCTTTATCCTCAACAGAGGGAAATAATTTGACTTGGAATTCTGAAGTCAAATGTGACACTCCACATGTGAATACATACTAGAAGTGGAGAATATATCTACATATCTGCAAAACTGGCAAACTAAAAGTTGGCAACTACCTCAAGCTTCTTAAGTTGCAGAGTAATTTTTGAACTCATATAATACTGAAATCTGCTTGCATTTCCACTCATTATAGTTAAGTAAAAAGAAAAATGTAGAACATTATTCTGTATTTAGAATTTTCTCTGTAATAAGACTGATTCTCAATGTTCAAGTCTAATATGTAGCTAGGAAAATTTCCAACATCTTTGAGTATTCTGAGAATTATCTCTGCATAACATCTGTAGGATAAAAAAATTTTTTGGCTCCAACACAGTCAGGCACTAATCGTTAAATTTCACAGGTGCTTTTTTCTTTTTCCTGTGTGTGTACGTTGTCCACACGTGTGCGTGTGCTACTTGGGAATCAAACCCAGGGCTTTGACACTGAACTACATCCCTAGACTTCCCCTTTTTGTAACTTCTGATTTGGAGGCAGGGTCTCGCTAAGCCATTAAGATGTCTAGGCAGGGCTCAAACTTGCAATTCTTCTACCTCAGCTTCCCAGAGTGCTGGGATTACACATGTGTGCTACCAGGCCTGGTTACAGATCTTTAAATAACCATTCTTGCCCATCTTTTTATCTAGCCAGAACTCTGCCCTACAATGTGTTTGCCAGTCTTTAGGCCTGAAAGTCGGCTTTGAAGTTTCATCAGACACCACCACCACTCTGCCCCTGCACATGCCCCACTGTCCCTGTGGCCCTCCGGTTGCCTTCCTGAGCCCCGTCTTGCATCTGGTAGACATGTCTTTCCAAGCCTATTCAAATGCCATTTTCTTTGATACAGCCCAGCTCCCCACAAAGTGGATGATTCAATCTCTTTGAACTAGGCTGCCACTGCATTCACCCCTCTGTTGTGATGCTGATCACACTAATTACCTGTGGGTAGAAAGCACGTCACTTTTATCTTTGTTACTCTAGAGCTCTTATGAAACCCTGCACAAAAAAAAAAAAAAATAATTAACAAACATTTGCTGAGTAAGAAACACTAAGGTCTCCTGATGGAACATCAGCAATTTAAAATAAACTTTACAATTGAGTGTGGTGTACTTGAATCCATCGAAGAAAAATCATTTTACAAGTGAATGTCAAGTTAACATTTGATGCCACTCTAAAATCACTTCAGGTAACTAAGCATCACATCATTGTAGAAATAAAAGGAAGTGCCGAGACTATCTGGCCTGCCTTCTGCTACACCGACCAGTAAAGTAGGGCCTGTGGCTCATGTCAGGGTTCATGACTAGCAAGTGGCCGCCCTCTCAACCCAGATCTCCTAATCACAAGTTCACAGCTTCCCCATACACACTGCTGTCTATTTTTCTAACCTACTGCAATCACCGGAGACTGCATGCTACAGTCTAGTATCAATCAAATGTTTTACCCTTTTGGACAATGAGGCAGAATATAGTTTTGGAAAACTGTCCTGTAGCTAAAAACAAATGCTCGCATGGGTGAATCCACCTGTGTGTTTGTGCACAACCCTGAAGGATTAACTGATGTGGCCTGTCTTGAAATTTAGTTTTAAAAAACACATGCTAAGAAGAAAGTCTTGCAGATTTGTTATTTTTAGAAACACTCTGATACAAAGAAAAATCATTTGCTTTCAAGACAGGTTGTTACACCATCCATGGAACAGGTACTGTCTATGAAACACCAGTGAAGACAGCTACTTATACCAGTTAGACTTTCTTTATGGAAAATTACTAAAATGTTAGAGGGGCAGATTTAGAGAGAACACTAAGTTTATCAAAATTAATGTTATCAACTTGTGTTGTACCTTTATTTACTGAATATGAAATCAATTTTATTGGTTATCAAAAAATAAACTACAAAGTATGTGTTTATCAAGCTTGAAATGTAAAATCAAACTGCATTAAATTTAGTATTTTTGTGGTACTGGGGACTGAAACTAGGACCTTCACACTGAGATACAGTCCCGGTTCTTTTCTTTCATTTTAAAAAAATTTAATACTGTGACAGCATCTTGCTAAGTTCCCCAGTATGGGCTGGAACTTGAGACTGTCCTGTCTCTGCCAGCCTCCCAGGGTGCTGGGATTACATGCACGCACTACCAGGCTCAGCTAGAGAAAGTATATTTAGCCAGTTACATTAGGTCAATAACATCAGCACTATAAGGAGAAACAGTCTCTAAACAGAAACATTAGCACTATAACAAGCATTTAATATTTAAAAATGGTTTGCACTAGAAATAAACTTTTATTTACACAATTAATTACACTGCTAAACATATGGATGAAAGGTGAGAATACGAATTAAGAAATGATAGATCATGACTGGTGTCTGGGTTAGCCTTGGTTCCCTTAGCAATTAAATATGTGCATGTAACACACACGCCAGCTTAACCTATGCAAGTATCTGTCATCAGTGGGCACATGTTCAGGGGAGTGTGAATTAATGCTACTATCAGCTTATGGAAAGCACAATCAAGAGATTAAAACTGTCCCAAGAAAATAAATGTTTGTTAAAGCCACAAACATCATCCTTTTTTTGCTATTTGAAAAATTAATCACAGTATAATTCTCCCGCATGAAAAGTGCATACATCAGTTAGAGTATTTTTAAAATATCTAACCAGAAGACAAACAGGTTCATTACTTGAACTTGATACTAAACTGGCAAGTGTCATAAACACAAGTATTTTGCATGCAAACGTCAATTTAAAATTAAAAGAGGGAAATATAATTGATGCATATAAAAGAACAATTTAAAAATCTAAGAGACTGGAGAGATAGCACAGCATTTAGAGCATTTGCATAGCAAGCATAAGGCCGAGTTCAATACCCCAGCACCACATAAGTCGCTCATAGTGGCTCACGTCTATAATCCCAGCACTGGGGAGGCTGAGGCAGGAGGATTGCTGTGTGTGTGAGGCCAGCCAAGACTACATATGAGTTCAGCATCAGCCTGAACTACAGAGTGAACCCTGTCTAAATGAACGCATGAATGAAAATAAAAAACCTAAAGCCTTGAGATTAGATAAACGAATTTATAAAAGCTGAAAAGAAACCAACAGAATTATTTTGAGAATCTATAGATTTATTACTTGTTTGAAGTAATTTGGTTATCAAGAACAGAGATAAATAGTTGGGTTGCAAAAAAGATGACATTTAAATAGTAGATTTCTATAAGAAACACCTTTCAGTACATCAGAACAGGAGGAAGACCTGGGCAAATGTCTGTAATGGGAACACTGACTCATGTGCAGAATGAAAGCAACTGTTAAAGTAGGACCCCAGCTAGGAAGGATTTAAACGTAGAGGAGTAAAAAAGAAAAACTACTGAGTTATCCCAATTCAAGCCAGCTAAGCTAGAAACACTAGGAAAAAATGAAGTTATCCTGCATATTAGAAAACGTCCTCTGATTATCAACTACCACTTGATGGGTGCTCAAAAGAAGCGATAAATAACTCGCCACTGGAGACAATGAAAACAAAATAACATTCTGAAAGCAACACAGGAAAAGGCCAGCAATGTGAATTGGAGAGTGAGGGACCTCCCCTGCCTCCCAGATTTTAAGATGAATGATTTTGCTAGCTGGAATTATAAAGGAAGAATTTTTTTAAAACTACTGGACATCAATTTACTGGGAGATCTGAGTTTATTCTGCAGATAGGATCTTGCTAATCAACTAACCAAATGACTAAAGGTTTTAAATATAACATGCCTACTTTGTTTTGTGATGAAAAATGTACAATGTTCTTTCTTTTTAGAAGAGAGTGGAATAAAGAGCTTGCCAAGTCATCACCAGTGTCCTTTCCACCAGTCTGAGATTTTCCAGAAATCTAAAATCTAATATAAAATAAACATATATCTGATCTAATTATGAGCCAAAAGTACCACTGGCTGATCCAGTGTGGACATGTGTTCATACATTTTTATAACATAAACAGAACTCATCTTTAGATCAGACTTTCTTATATTTCTTTGAACAAAATTTAATTTCCAGTACGTCCTAGTTACAGTTACAGTCACATTCTCAGACCAAAGAAACACTTTTAGAAGTAAGATTGTGCTTATGACTGTCAGTTAAGTTTTAACAAGTACATTAGGCCCAAACACACATTATTAAATTTGTGCTCCATCTTCCAGAAATAAACGGAGCCCATGTCCTTGGAAATCCATGGAAGAAAGCCCAGAAAGGATAAAACGTAATGAGCATCACTTCAAAGAAAAGACTGCCAAAGACAGAAAATATTGTTACTGAAACCCCAAGACATTCACGTAAGTTCAGTGCAAAGTCTTGCTCTACACTCAGCGGTGTATTTTATTTCTTTAGAACCTCAGTGGCAAAGCAATTCATATTTTTAAAAACCTCAACTCTTTTTCTCTTTGAAGGCAAAAAAGTGAATGTATTAACACCAGGATTACAGCTTGAGAGTTAGACACGTGGCTTTTATGGTTCAGAAAATACAAGTCATAAACTGCCAAAATACATGTTCAATTAAGAAATACAAATATAAACTGAACTATGCTCTATTCAATGTTTGCATCCAGCTGACCAAAATGAACTGCATCACAGTTATCATCTGAAATACTGTTTCAGGGGTTATTTAAATGCCACCTTCGAGCAGTGTTCTTGGACTTACGTGTACATTTATGTCACTAGGGAAACTTGTTCAAAATGCAGAAACCCTGGGCCTGGAATGAAAACCACAGCCTCAAGGTCAGGAAGGTCAGCAGAATCCATCAGTTCTCCTCAGGCCAAAGGAAAAGAACTAATGCATAGAACATAAAGTACCAGAGACTGACATGCCTTTGATAGGACAGCAATAGGTATTACATTTGAGGGGATGGGGTCACAGCTCGGCAGTTTGATCACTTGCCTAGTACATGCAAGACCCTGGGTTCACCCCCAGGACCACATAAAAAACTATCTGCATGTGGTGGCACAAGCCTGTAATCTGTGAGTGTGAGGCTGGTCTGGGCTACACAGCGAGTTCATTATCAGTCAGGACAGCAAAACAACAACAAAAAAGTTACTACATTTGAATTATCAGCATTCAAATTTTGTAACTAATCATGGAGACTATGGAAGAAGGTCAAGTTTGCTGACAAAATTTAATCATATAAGCCTGGCTGCTTTTAACCCAGGCATCTAAGAATCTAAAAAGGAGTTTGAATAGATTTTAGCACAAATTTTGTAACAAGAGGCCTTTAGAGTCTAGGGTGCTGGGATTACAGGCTTGTCGCACCAGCCCTGGCTTCTGGTTTTATAACAAATATTACTTGATGTCCATCCCATGGGGAGGGTAACTGTATTTTTTAAATACCATTACTGTTTTTTAATTACAGTGCTCTAAATCTAATCCTGTATCTTTCTTTTTCTGACTGGTAAGAGAACATTATGATATTTTAGCTGTTAATTACCTTCTGCTGAGACTTGCTGGTTCTTTTGTGTTACTTCTAAGGCAGGTTCTCACTAATACTTGTAGATTCAAAATACATTTTTGAAAATATCCTGTGAATTTTGAATAAGTTGCGGCAGGTTGAATTAAATATAAACACTTCCCCCATACAATAAACTATCTGGTTATCTAATTATTAATATTTATATAGGGTAGTTAACTTAAAATAAAAAATCATTATGTTGACTTTAATACAGATTTGACATTGTGCAGTGTAACATCAGATAAAAACGCAGCTCTAGTTTTTTTTTTTTAAAGGCACAATGGAAGAGAAGCTACAAGTTCCTCAACCCTGTCACACTTCCCTGTAGCTCCCTACCAGCCAGTGCACCTTTAGCACCTCATCTGGACAGGCTCTTTCTCTCCTTCCTTTGCTGATTTTTTGACAGATACTATATCTTTCCCCAGGCCTGATACACAAAACATGAGACAGATCTACTCCCACAAGTCGCTGTGTTAGAGGGAAAAGAACGGAGGATTGTCTCCTGTACTGCGCCTCCACGGGGCCGGCGAGTTACGCAATAAATGTCGGGCTGTAGCAGGGAACAGAAACTGTCATAAACGTGCAATAGAGAGAGGGTTACTTCCTTCTTGACTATCAGTACATAATAGAATGGGGGTGATATTACACTATAAAACAGAATATGAGCAGAAAAGAACTTTCGAGCCCATAAAGTTGTCCATACCTTTTGATTTTCAAAATGATTCTGAAAATCTGACCAGGGTATTGGTTGTCAACTGGTTCAGTTCAGTTTTGATCAACAATTTTATGGAGGATGGCTCCAGAAATAAAGTTTAGAAGTATAAATCTGCGACCTATTCTGTCTCAGAGAGGGTAAAGAGGTTCCAAAGGCTGCCCTGGTTCCTCCTCTCCACCAGCAAGGGCAACTTCCACCTGCCAGGCTTTTTTTAAAAAGACCATCTGACCCCCTTTTCTCTCACTCCAGCCGGTGGGATACCTAGACACTACTCTCAGGATGCTCCCCAAAACAGCCCACGGTGTTTCCAAATTGCTCTGAGTCTGTAATCAGGTAACTGGCCAGGGACGGCCAAACCCTCATGACATCCCAGACAAACCCAATAAGCTCGGTCTTATTCTTCTATTCAGACCCGTCCAGGTCTACGGAAGCGTTCTGGGAAGGATCGGCTTCGGTTTGGCTAATCAAAAGGTTACAAAAGCAAAGGCAAGATCCGAAGTTGGCAAAGGGAATTCAGGATGCGACCGGGTCCTCGCCAGAGGGCACAGCCAACCGGAGGAGGGCGAGTGGCAAGGGTCCCCCGGTGCGGGGCATGGCCCCGTGCACGAGCCCTGCGGCGCGGGGTTTCACAATCCGCGCCGGGCTTCGGGTCACACGCCGGGGCTGGAAGAGCCGGGTCCGGCTCCGCACGGGGCGGCCGCCGGGCCGGCCAAGGGCCCGAATGGCCGCGGCGCTGCCCGCCGGGCCGGTGCCCGGGCGCGCCCACCTGTTGGGCAGGTCCGCCGAGCGCCCGCTGGCCCGAGGGCTCTGGAAGCTGCCACTGGCCAGGGATGTGACCGGCGGCCATAAATATGCAGAAGAGAGGCAGCCCCAGTCGGCGACACACGGGGCAGGCGGGGCCGGAGCCCGGGCCCCGGCGTCGCGCCCGCTCCCGCGCTGCCAAGGCCGGCGGGGCGGCGCCCGCGCACGCCGGGCACCGAGCCGGCAGGGGGGGCGCCGGGCTCCTCGCCGCCGGCGCGCAGCGCTCCGCAACGCCGCCGCCCCTCGGCGCCGCGGCCGCCCCGCCACCGACCGGCTTCCGCGCCGAGCCGCGGCCGCGCCCGCCCTCCCCGGCCGCGCGTCCCGCAGGCATGGAGCCCGGCGCGGGGCCCCGGCCGGCCGAGCCCGCCGCCGCCGCCCGCCACGGCGAGGGCCGGAAGAAGATGGCGGCGGCCGTGGCCGCGGCGGCGGCGGCGGCGGCTTCCCACGCGCCGCTGACGCCAATGGAGCGCGCCGGCCGGCGGGCTGCGGATGGCGGCGGCCCGGGCTCCGGCGAGGGGCGGGGCGAGGCCGGGCGGGGGCCGGCCGCGGGCGGAGGCCGGGCGGGCGGCTGGAGGGAGGCGGCGGGGACGGTGCGCTGCGCTCGGAACATGGCGGGCGTCGGCGACGCGGCCGGCGCGGGGGAAGGCGGCGGCGGCGGCGGTCAGGAGCGAGACGGCCGCAGCGACGCGGCGCAGCCGGGCGGCGGCCCCGGGCCCCAGCCGGCGCCTCAGCGCACCGAGACGCTGGGCTTCTACGAGAGCGACCGGCGGCGGGAGCGGCGCCGCGGCCGCGCAGGTGAGGCGGGCGGCCGAGGGCGGCGGAGGGCGGCGCTAGGCCGCGGCGGGCGCCGGGGGGCGGCGCGGCCCGGAGCGGCGGCCGGGGCACGGCGGCTGGCGCCCGCCGGCCCACGGAGCTGCCCACGCGGCGCGCGCGGCGTTCTCGGTTCTGCCCGTGCCAAGGTGACTTTCCGCGTGCTCGTTCGCCCCGGGTTTTCGGCGAGCCCGAGCGACCTGTCAGCCGGCCCGCCGGAGGGACGTCGCGCCGAGGCGGCCGACGCGGGGACGGGGACCGCGGGGCTCCGTAGTGTTTCCCAGAACAGACACACTCAGCGCGCCCTGAAATGGCACGCGGGAACTTTTCCTCAACCGAGACGGCCTGCCACCTGCGAAAGTGCGTGTCACCCGGGAATCCTCTCCAGTGACCGCTTCTAAGCGTAGTGCGATTTCGCAGCTCCGCTGAGGTCTAGGCTTTTATTATGGCTTTCATGGAATTTTTAAAAAGTTGTCATGTTGCCGTGTGTAGTAGGATCGAAAGAATTTGAGATGTCTGTTTCGTTCAATATTGGGTGATTACAACGTTTCTACTTATATAATTCTAAGTCTTGAACAGCAGCTGAGCCAAAATTTCCTTAAATTTCCTCCAACTAAATAAACGGACTCTAGTGCGGTCGAATAGGGGCTCCGTTAGCTGTTATTTCTTGACATTCGTAGAGATATTTTGGTACTACTTAGAGATTAGATGCTGGTCAGATGAGATCCCACTTGATTGGCTAATTCTCAAAACTGGCCACAGATCTTTGAACATAGCCGTATCTTTGAAAACTTAAATAGGGACTGTGCTTTGGTCTTTTGCAGTAAACCACTTAAAATTTCTCAATCGTACTTTGTTTGGCTTAACTTTCAGGTAAACACTTGCTTGCAAGACTATGTTCTTCTCAAAGAGGCAGGCGGTGAGTCAGCCCAAGCCTCAAATCTTTCAGGTGTCTGTTTAGACCTGACTGTGGGGCGAATAGGAATAGATGTGGCCGGGTTTCACTATAGTTTCTTTAGAATATTTCTGACTTTCAGGAAAGCGAGTGTTTTTTTTTTTTTTTCTAGAAACCGTTTTGTTTGCATGGAGAAAAAATGAAGTCGTTAGAGGTTTTGATGAGCGCAGATCTTGGGCTGTTGGATCAGCGCCTCGCCTTCCCTGGCTCTTCCTGGGGTGCAGCTGGAAAGCCGGGCTGGGTCTGAGGCATGGAGACTTTATCACGCTCTATACTTCTTCTCTAACATGATTCAGTGGACGCGGTGTGCTTAGTATAGTCGAAGCTAGACTTTTAACCTTCAGTTGCAAAATGTCAAAGAAGCTTCCAGCTTTAGCTGTTGGGATGGTCCCTCCTGTTTCTCCAATTCCATCAGTTTTGTAGGAGAGATGACAGTGGTCAGGCCTGTCCTGCTGGGTCACCTTGGCCTGGGAGATCAGGAACTGGGTGGGCACTCCAGGATCATTTCAGCTGGAGGCCCCGTCAGCCAGTGTTCTGGCCTTAACTTCCGCGTGATTTGCCTCTGTCCCTGGTATCTGTGCTCTGGGCGGCACGGGGCTCTCGCCCCTGCTGACACCCATCTGGAACTCAGGTGATTTGTGTTACTGTTAGAATTCTTTCAACCACTCTGTTTGTTCCCTCTCTTCCTCTCATGCTGCTCCCCTGCACTGCTTTGTAATCTTCGCTTTCCAAAATTTTGAAAACTGATCTTTGGACCTGAGAGCCTTTGGGTGGCACCACCTAGTGTCACACAAAAAGCACTGCTCCCTGCGTCGTGCTGGTCTTGGAGGCTAGGTGCTCACGCTGGCAGCAGTGGCCTGTGCATGCTCTGTAAGGGCTCCTCTGTGCTGGTGCTCTCGTCCCAGTACCTACTCTTTAAAGTTTTAAAAACTCATAATCTTGGTGCCTTGGTGCCCTAATCACCAGTTAGTTTCGAAGACCCATCAATTTTTTCTCCCCAGGACTTCGAGGCTTTTATTAAACATTCGTTGATCAGTTCTTAACAGCCAAAGATCTTCCTAAATAAATATCCAATACAGGTGCTTACCCGTACTCTGTCCATCAGAGCAAAATAAATCAAAGTATAGTGTTTAATATGTGTTTCATTGCATTCCTGTCTTGGTTTATATGTTTAGGACAATATACGCCTAGGGTAGTTTGTGTGTATATAACTCTCTATGCCATATTCATTTATCACCAAATGTAAGTACTCTGTTTCTTTTCTTTTCTACTCTGTTGTCTTTGGAACTCCCTTGTTGATGTACATATCGCCTGAAACTTGTCTCGGTTGCTCATGCGTTCACACAGCTAGAGATAGACACCTTGCTGACATGACTGTCCGTGGCTGGGGTCGCTGGGAATAGCAGTCATCAAGAACTATGTTTGGCCTCTTCTGTCTTTCTTTCCTACTCTTAAAAACACTAGCAATTTCTGTTATGTAAGACCAGATAATAAGTCTTCTGTATTATGATTTTGTGCTTGTTCAACACTTGATTCATCTACAAGAGTTCTGAGTGGGAAAGTTTCTGCCCTGTTCTCCTCTGGGAATATCCAGCAGGTCAACTTTGGACTAAGAATTAGGCAATGTGCGTTCTTGGCTTGGTTCAGTTGTTGAATTGTTTTGTGGGCTATATGCTTGCTGAGACTTCTTGCCTAATCCATTTGACTCTGTTTCATAACCGTACTACTAAATAGTATCTAACTTATCTAGGTTGGTTTAGTCACCATAGAGACTTAACAGAAGGCTCAGTGTAAGGTGAGTGTGCAGCGCACCAGAGAGCATAAAATACTGTCTGCATGATGTGAGTGTGGGAGGTGTATGGGAGTAGGTATTGCCTGTAAAACAAAACAGCCCGAAGTGAGGTGTGGGTCAGCAACATTACCACTGGGATGACAGTGCTGTGGGCTGATTGTTTCCTTTTTTCATGGTGTCTCTTGATTTCTGAAGCGTATACTTGTTACCTATCTTTTGCCTTTCTTCTTCATGTTTACCCTTTCTTAGATCTCTTCCTTTATTGTCCTAGGAGGTTGAGCAGGGCAGGAAGAAATGTTGAACCCCAGAAAAGCCAGCTGTCCTCCTTTTAATAATTCAAAGAAGAGATTTCTTGTAGAAAAAAGGTTTTAACTATTTATATTTTCTGTTATTATTTGTATAACTGAAATCTTAAGTTCTTTTTACAAATACCACATTTGTATTAAAATACCTTTTCATGTAACCATCCTTCATTTGCCATACAATAGGATAAACTCTGTGACCCTGGATTCATCCTAATGGATGATTACAGGCTGCTTGATTCTCAAATTTATATGCTCTGGAGTCAGTTTCTTATGTACAAAGAAATAAAAAAAATAGTTCAAAAACTGGCTGGGAAATGATTTGGAGTTGCCACAATCCTGAGACAGATAGAGTGGAATTATCTTCTTTTCTGAGAAGATCTTATGCTTTGAAAGTTCCTACCTGCTTTACTTAATTAGTGCATACAATCTGAACAGGGAAAAGTTACTCGTTTGGCCTTTGATCAGTTGATTATCTAGGCTTTTAAAAAATCTTTAACTTCAAGCTAGTTTGCCTTCCAAACTTCAGCCCACTTTGGAGAATACTCACATAAAAGATGTCTCTGGAAAAACTGTAGCATTGACCTGACTTCAGATTATTGCTCAGTTCCCATTTTGACAGTTTCCTTTGTAACCTGTGACTTTGGGGGGAAAATAAGTAACTTTTTGTTCTTACATATGTTTTTAATTTCTAAATTCCTGAATATTCTACCTGTTCTTTAACACTAAACCTTTTTTAGACAAGCTTAAAAGCCTGAACATACTCTGTAAATATTTCCTTTACTTACTGTTTGACTCAGGGCAAAATTATTATTATGTTGAGCCTCAAAAAAAAAAAAAAAACTGGCTCCTAATTGGCCTTGTACAAGGAAGTGCCTGTGTATCTATATAGAAAGCTTAAATTTGATATTTTAGTGTTCCTATAGAAAGTCTCTTAAAGCTTTCAGTTACTTAAGACTGGAGATTTGCATGTTTTATATTTTCTTAACAGTTAACCAGTATTCTTTCTAATTTACTTTTTTGGTTTTCTGAGACCGGGTCTTGCTAAGTTGCCTAGGCTGGACCCGAACTTGTGATTCTCCAGTCTCAGCCACTCAGAATGCTGAGATTACAAACGTGCACCACTATACCTGACATCCAATTTACTTTCTAAATATGCAGTGCTATTTTAAGAATGATATATTTAGACATATTACTGAACATATAAATATGATAGCCATGATTACTCATTACTTTTCTTTTTATCCTAGGTTCTTATTTCTAAAATAAGTTGTGAGTCACAAAAAGGTACATAATAGTTCTTATTTTGAGAGTGAGGAAGAAGAAATTTTACTATATTTTAAATTTATGGTATTAGATCACAGTTCAATCCTTTTTTGTTTTTTAAGACAGGGTCTTCACTCTATAACCCAGGCTGGTCCTGAGCTCATTATGTAGCCCAGGATGACCTTGGACTCACAGCAGTCCTCCTGTCTCATCCTCCCGAGTGCTGGGATTACAGGCGTGCGCCACCATGCCTGGCTTATGTGGTGCTAGGGAATTGAACTTGGGTGTTTAGTGCTAGGCTCTTGCTAGGCAAGCGCTTTAACCCCTGAGCCATTCCTCCAGCCCCCACACTTCAATTCTTTGGTAAGAGATGAACATTGATTAAAAATAGACTGAAGGGGTTATTCTTGGTTTATGATGAGTATTTCCTTATATTAAATACTTCAGTTAGCAAGACTTAGTTCCTTTAACATAGAGACATTTATTTATGTTGTATTCAATATTAAAATGCTTCTAATTTTAAAATACTTTTTCAAACATTATTTCTTTATAAGATTTGTATAAAGGAACTAAAACTGAGTGATACCACCTTTATAGCTGAGGCAGCTGGTAGGACAGACCCCTCCCTTCCTTCTTTGACATCTGTCAAAGCAAGGTTAGGGCTGGTAGGACCTTTTCTGTCAAAGTGATTATTGACTAGATGGATAATCTTGATGTGAGGGAGAGGGCATGCTGGATATATAGTTCAAAGATACAGGTTCTAGTCCTGTTTTACCCCTTAAGTTTTTAGGACAACTCTCTTAATTCCACAGTTTGTTCATTTAGAAAATATGAGTACCTTTAATGGCCTTCTTGGGCTCTCGTAGTTGTGAGATTTGTATGAAGTAATGCATGCAAGACCTTTTTTAAACTATCTGTTCCTCAGAGAGGAAGGGTCCTATCCCTATACATGGGAGCTGGTGAGAAGAACATAACATAGAACTGCCAAGATACTTAACATCACGAAGCTTGGAATATTTTGTCAGCTTTATTTGTTGTGTCTTTTAAAACCATTCTCCAGCCTTTCAGCGTGTATTAATTGTGTGCCAATTATCCTTCCACTTATAACTCACTCAGGGCTAAACCTTGGGATAAAAGGATATGTGGTACTTAATCTAATCTCAGAAGGTTTATGGTCTTGTAAGGCAGCTAGCTGTTAACAGGAGGGCTTCATATATGTCAGCCCAGCTGCTATCTGAGCGCAGGAGAGGTGGGGATGGAATGTTTTTTTCCAGAAGCAACACAGGGCCTATTTACAAAAGCTTTTGAGGTAATGATATGTGGCATAATCTAATGGTTAGAAGCACATACTTACCAACAGACTGCTTGGCTTTAAATTCTGACCCTACCACGTGCTTTCTGTGTAACCTTGGAGACAGACCCATTAGCCCCTCTGTGACTTGGTTTCTTCATCTGCAAACTGGGCCTGACTATAGAACTTGTTTCATAGTTGTGAGAGCACAAACTCAGTGTGTTTTTATTGTTTGAGGTTTTAACACTGTCCATTGTAGAGTCTCAATTGGTATTTATAACTGAATTTTTTTGTCTTTGTAGAGGTAAAATCCTGACATATTATTGTTTGGTATTTATAATATAGTTGAGACACTTTCTTTCTTTGTATGTATGGTAATATAATGCATGTTTATAGAAAAGTAGTTACCTAGTTCAAATATAGGGTGACCCAAATATTGCCATACATATAGAAATATTGAGATACATAAAAATTGTTTTCTCAGGATTAATTTATCATAATAAAACTAATGCTAGGAGAAAAATTATGCAAGTATTAAATTCAATGTACAGGATCTCCCAGAAGTCACCATACAAAGGAAAAATTAGCTTTTGGGACACCTTTAGCTTGTTCAATGTACTAATGACATTACTGTCCGGCCTTAGAACCAAGATTGCAGAAGTAGCATTAGTAGACATTAAATAATAGCTGAACTAGGATTGGTTAATACTACAGAATTTGTGGAACTAATAATAAAGTTTGGGGCATTGTGTCATGCTTTGAGATTTTCATATTTCATACAGGTACTGTCTTTGTGAAAAGAAAGCAGGAAATAGGTGTTTGAGAACTGCTGTAAGCTTCAGTTTTCTCTCATGTAAAATTGAGGTCTGCAGCCAAAACAAGGTGGCAGGCCTAAACTGAGGGAGAGCTGGGCTGAAATCCCCTTCTGGTTATTGATGTCACGTTCATCTTGGGGACCATGACAGAAGTCTGGTTATGGCTCCTCCAGTCATCCAAGGATACATAAGATAATTTTCCCAGTAAACAAGGATATATCTTTTTAAGCCTTTTATTTAATTTGCTTTCTTAAACTTAGAGCCATTGTGTAGTGATCTCTCTCTAACCCCAATGACATATGCATGGACTGCCACCTTCTTCCACTTCTTGTGGATGATGAGAATCTCCATGCCCCTGTACCTGGGTCCTCAGTATCTGTGACTGTTCTTGTGGGGACTGGGCTGAGGCATGTGCTGAGTAGAGGCTCCATGGCTTCTGCTGGGCTGCCTTATTGAGGCACCAGCAGTCTTTTGCTCTTCTGCTGACTCCCTGGTCTCATGACGCTTCTGTTTCAATCATGTGTTATCTCTCTAGACAATTTGGCATTCTCTTCTGTTGTCACTCCTAACTTTGGATTCTTTTTTGTTTGTTTGTTTCTGAAAAACGAATCTGTTGTGATTTATTCAGCATTTCCACTGATGTTTAATATGACTTTTTCTTATTTATATGTTAATGTATATCCTCTGCAAATAAAGTTAGTATTAAAAAGAAGTAAGAAAATGCCAAAATTTACTATCAGAAAGGCAAATCATCACCCAAAAATGTAACCCAGTTTGCCTTTTTCTTCATTTCCTCAGTTCTCTCAGGTAATCATTCTGCTTTTGACTTGCTGTCTATGGAGGCTCTACCTGACTCCTCCATTTTATGTCTTTATAATTCTTAGCCCATTCTTCTCTCTTTCCTTCTCATCTTTAGTGTTTTAGTGTTTTCTTTTCTGGTACTCTCTCTCTCTCTCTCTCTCTCTCTCTCTCTCTCTCTCTCTCTCTCTCTCTCCCTCTCCCTCCCTTCTCTCTTTCCCTCTCTCCCCTCTCTCCCCCCATCTCTTTCTCTCTCTCCCTCCCCCACAGTCTTCTGTGATTTTTGTTGCTCCCCGCTCCATGTATTCTTTACCAAGCATTTGTTGAACATCTGTTGTATGCCAAACCCAGAGGATGCAAAGGTAAATGAAAAGGCCAAACAAGAAAACGAATGCAGTTTGCTGCAGAGAAGCATAGGCAAGTCCAGATGCTGTGGGGACCAGGTGGGGAGAGGATGGATTCTGCCTCGAGACTTAGGGAAGTCTCCAAGAGCAGGTCACATCTGAGCTGCTCGCAGGTAGAAAACTGAAAGGGAGTTCTCAGGCCAAGAAGCAGTGTGAACTGACATGTTGGGAGAAATGAGAAGTAGTACAATAGACAGTTGAGACCTAGAGATGCAGGGAACAGGTGTGAGGCATAACTGAAAAGATTAAAGATGCCCTGGGCCAAGTTGGTTGGGAACTGGTAACTCCAGCCATGAGGAGTTGACTTTTAGAAGTACAAAGGGCTGTGTTTTCATTGCTTTCTCCTTGCACTCACACTACACCTGACACCTATGACTTAGGGAGGAAAGGTTTATTTTAGCTCAGCGTTCAAAGGTCTCAGTCCTCACGTGGTCCACTAGCAATGGAGGAAGATCATGGTGGAATGGCTTGGCTCAGAGGTGTTCACAACATTTTAACAGGAAACTCATCAGGATCTGTAAAATTTGTGCATGGAATCCTTTTTGCTCTGCAAGTGTTTTTGTGCTTGTCAGTCTTCATGTGAAAGAATTGCCTTTCATAGGTGTGAGCTGTTTAGAGCATTCTTTTCTATCCAGTTAGAAAACTGCACGTAATTCCTCTCTCACTAGTCTTCATTGTTCTTGTTTAAAACTTATGAGGCTTTCTTTAACTCCTGTTCATGGTAGATCTTGTTCTAGGTCTAGAAAGTTCCTAGCCAAGTCTTTGTGGAGTAGGGTTAACTGAAGTCTTTTAAGTTTGAACATCTGCTAATATAAACAATAGAATACATCTGTGAACATTTAACCTACATGACCTCAACTGTCAGTGTGCTGAAAAGAGAAACCACAAAACAATACATTTGATGATCCTACTTGCCCTGTTTTGCTTTTCTTTCTTTTAACCTCAAGCAGCTGTCTGTATTGCCAACTCCCCAAACAGATTATGAGTCTTGTACTTAAAAGAAACATGTTCTGGGTGTGGTGGTGCACATCTGTAATCCCAGGTGCTTGGGAAGCTGAGACAGAAGGGTTGTAAATTTGAGTCCAGTCTGGACAACTTAGTGAGACCATCTCAATATAAAAAGGCTAGAGTTGTAGCTAAGTGATAAACCACTTCCCAGTACAACAGACACAAAAGTATATGTGTGTGTCTGCAACCATGTAGACATAAACCTTACACATAAGCAAGCTACTTAGCATGCATTTAGGGGTCTGTTCCAGGACTGGAGGTTGAAAGCTGTTTTGATGCTCTGTTGAGACCCACAGTGAAGTCTGCCTTTAAGATTTCTAAGGACTTTTCAAGGATATTTTGGGCTATAAACATTTTCCTTGTCCATGCAGACTTTAGTTCTCAGTACTCATAGAAACTGAACTTCCATAAGAGTGTGTGTGTGTGTGTGTGTGTGTGTGTGTGTGTGTGTGTGTAAAAATCAGCTTTTCTGTCTTAGTTTTTGGAGAACTTAAGTAACACATTCAGAAAACAACAGCAAGCCCAGTTTAGAGCAGAGAATAATTTGACACCTGTATCCTGAGTTTTGGATTAAGAGATTGAGAAGGTGTGTGTACAGTAAGGAGTGCTGAGAGGCTAGAGGTAACAGCTACCCAAGAAGTGTGATGTGTTGAAAGTACCTGGGGCCCAAATCTGTTTTTGATTCTGCCCTCAAGGCCCCAGTTGTAACCTGTTTGCATTTGTCCACGTCGGAGATGAATTGACTGTGGATGAGTTTGCTTTGGAGTGACAGAAAATATGGACCAGTGGGAAGATCCAAGGAAGGGGAGGGTTTCTGGGTCTGGATAAAGTTCTGATTCATGCACAAAAATTGCTGTGATTCCATCCCATTGCTGAGCCTCTTGGGGGCCTGTGGTGTCTTGACTCCTGTTTGCAGGATTCCCAGGGCTGTTGGTGTGGCTCATCCGGTGTCGTTCTTGGCTTAAAGCAGTGCCTGCTAAGGGACTTGGCTCCCTATTGACTGACTGTACACATCCACTTGGTGGACTCCTGATTGCTCCTCTTTCTTCCTCCCCCATCTCTCTCCACCTGCCCAGGAACCGTATCACCTGTAAGACTGAAACCAAACCCTGGAAAAACTTTTCTGGTTCGTGTAGTACACAGTAGCCATTCCTTTCCCATTCATAGTGGCATTTTCCAACAGTTTCTCAGGAACATCTCTGGTCATTTGTACATAGATCGCCTGTAGGCCCAGAATCACTGATTACTTAGTTTTGGTCTCTTTTGTTTTATGTGTGTATCACTTATGGCCCAGCTAGCCTGTAAGCTGCTTGATAAACACTGTTCTTTTGTTTTCTGTCATTTTCTTTTTTCTGTAGAGCTTTCATTGTTGAGGTTCCTCAGTGCTGAACTAACAAGAGGGTACTTCCTCGAACATAATGAGGCCAAGTATACAGAAAGAAGAGAAAGAGTGTACACTTGTATGCGAATACCAAGAGAATTGGAAAAGGTACCATTTTATTTCATTTTCAGACATTTTGAAAGTTATGTCAAAGTGTTAATTATGAAAAAAATTGTGAACACCTTCCATTGAACTTCTAAAATAATGAAAATAATGCAGCAAGTAATTGAATGTGTCAAGGGAATAGGGATTCTTTCATAGGAAGAGACTTAAAAAGTACATGCTTTAGTGCAAGAGCCAGTGATAGTGCATTGGTGTTTTAGCACAATCTAAACTTCCCTACCTACTGGGCTTACCCTGTTTATGCCGTATCCAGGTAGCTTTCCCAAGGAGTCACTCTTCACCTCTCCGCTCTTGTAGTTCCCTTCAGCTTTGTTTTACTGGAAAAAAATTTTTTTTCTTTTTATGTAGCATGATAAATTGTTTAATTCCAGACTTTTTAAGGTCTCATTTTCTCAGAAAGCCCACATAGTTTAAAATGCAAGGGGCTAGAGGAATGGCAAGTGGTTAAAGGGCTTGCCTTGCAATCTCAAAGCCCTGAGTTGATTCTCCAGCACCAGATAAACCTGGACGTGGTGGTGCACAGCTATAATTCCAGGATTTGGGAGGCTGAGGCAGGCAGATTGCCAAGAGTCCGAGGCCAGCATGGGCTGTACCAGTGAGTTCAGGGCTAGCCTGGGCTACAGAGTGAGGCCCTGTCTCAAAAAAAAAAAAAAAAAAAAGAAAAGAAAAGAAGAAAAAGCAAAAAAACATAAATTAGCCATTGATTTATTTTACCTTTATCACAGAGAGCATCAATTACATTAAGGGTAAGCATAGTAACAGCAGCGTAAACCTCCCCAGGCCTGTTGCTTTGCCCTTTGATCACTGGCTATGAGATAGCCCAGGCAAGCTCTCCTTTACTAATAGGTGCTGCTGGAGTCAGTGAGCCTGCTCAGTTGTAGAGCCTTGCTAGAAGAGAAATAGAGTTCAGCTAATTATACTAAAACATGTTTTCACAATCCTACAGTAACTGAAAGCTCGTGATAGTCCTGTCGTGTCCTCAGACTTGGGTTGTCTGTGAGAGTGGCTGTCGGGAGGGCTCTGGTGGCTTGCTGCTCAGTGCTGTGTGACAGCAAGAGGAGCCATCACATGTGAGGCCCGCCCCGCTGTGGCTGATGTTCTCTTCGTCCCATCGGTTTGGCAGGAAGAGAGCCGAATGTAAAGTGACAGCGTCAGAAGCATTGCTGTAAGGTGAAGGGCCACTCGCTGGGGCTTTCAGGAGTTCTCTCTTGGGGTGAGCTTAGAGAGCTGGCAAGGAACGCAGGCAGGTTGAAGAGGGAACGGTGTGAGCTTGGTGTGAAGCCGCCATGAGGATCTTTCGGTGGGCTTCTGCTTCCGGTGCCTGCGTCGCTGCGTTCCTCAGAAAGCAAGGGTCCCTTGGAGGGGACCGGCGGATTGATGGGGGAGGTGGTGGTGTTGTGGGAGTCCCACTGTGTTCCTGCGCAGGGGAACCCAGCTGCTTTTATACATGGGGCTTACTGAGATTTTTTCTGGGGCTGGAAGAGGGGAGAAGACTGTTCCTTCAGTTTGAAAGAAAGTAAAAGATAAAACCAAGTCCCTGCCTGAAAACCCTTTGGTTACTTCTCAAAGCCCGCTCACTTTCTCCCATTGATAAGCCACAAGGTCTGAGCTTGATGACAGGCACAGGGACAGGCTGGTGGCCCGGGGGCCCGGGCGGGTGGGTCCTAGAGGAGGCCGGCACTTCCAGCCTTGCCTGCCTGGCCTCAGCCCTCTGGGCTTCTCCTGCTCTTCCCAATAGTGCAGACTCCTGTGGTTCTCTGGGGAGCCCACAGCAGAGCTTCAGGAGCACAATCAGAGGCTTGTCGTAGGTGGGCCGGGGTCTGTCTCATCTGTTTAGTTACCCTTCCTGTGGCAACATTCATTCTTAATTCAGTTGCCTCTTGAGAGATGGGTTCTGTGCACAGTCCCGCTCTCTTTTCAGTCTCAAGTATGTATGTATATATGTATGTGTGTGTGTGTGTGTTTATACTTATATGTATGTATGTATTTTTGGTACTGGGGTTTGAGCCCAGGGCTTTTGCACTGAGCTGTGTTCCTAGTATGTTTTGTTATCTATCTGTTTTTCTATATGATACAGGGTCTCATTCTGTAGACTCTACTGATCCTGAATGTGCTGTGTAGCCCCAGTGGCTTCAAACTCAAGTATCCTCCTGCCTTAGTCTCCTAAGTGCTGGGATTATAGGCATGAGCCACCATACATAGCTTTGGTTTTGGTTTTGGTTTTGGTTTTGGTTTTTTTTTTTTTGTTTGTTTGTTTTTTTTTTTTTTTGGTTGGTTTGTTTGTTGAGATAGGGTCTCACTAAATTGATAAATTAAACAGGCTCGACTTGAACTTGCAGTCCTCCTGCTTAGGCTTCCCAGAGTGCTAGGATCACCAGCTTTAAACATGCCCAGCTTGTAACAGCAACTTTAAAATGACAGGCAGCATTAATGCATGTTATATTTGCTACTGTGGAGATAAATTGTCTTCTGGAGAAAATGCCCACAGATCTTGAGGAGACATAAGTCTAAATAGGTGTTTTTAAGTGAAGAGTCCACTATTAGGACCACTGCTGGATGAAGTGATCTATGTGATAAGTTGTGTCAGGATCCCTCCCCCCCCCCTTTTTGAAGAAAAGAATAGAGAAAGTATCAAGAGCATTGGCCGTGTTCAAGCTAGTATTGATCAATGAAACTTGGTTCACCGAATGGAAAATAAGTGTAGCATCAGGACAGTTGAATTAGCCCTCCTCATCACGGCCATAATGTTTTCTAGTCATTTTGTTTTCCATGAAAGAGGCTTTTGGCTGTAGTCCGTTTAGGAAAAGTTCATTCAGTCTCTTAGAGCAGCACGTCAGAAGCTTGATACCTCAAATGGGTAAAAGAGATACCATCTTTTTCGCTTTTGACCAATTTCTCTTTAAGACCAAGTGAGATATAGAGGAAAACAGAGCTGGGTTTCACTTTAATGCCAGGCAAGATACTTGCAGTGTCTCACATGACGGCACAAATTCACTCTGATACCCTTAAGATCTTCATTTCATACAACTAAGAGCTCACTTTATGCTATTATTGCAAGCATTGAGAACCTATCTAGATATTCAAGCTGACTTATTTTTTTTTCTTTTGGTAAAGGTTGTGATATTTTTACCTCATGTTTTCAGGAAGATAAATTTGAACATCAGAAAGCACTTTGCTTGTACAAAGGTTGCAAATACTACAACACATGTACCTAATGTTTATAATTTAAGAGATAAATTCAGTATGTCTCACTCAGCCTATTTATTAATGTAAGAAAGCAAAAGTCTTAGAATTTTTTGCTAACACTTTTTCCGCACTTGAACCTCATCCTCTAGTGTAATGGCATAGCATTTTGAGGTGTCTTCCTGCTTTGGAGGGGCATTTCTACTTTCCCACCCAAGTCTCTTCCCTCTTCCCCACTTGTTTTGAGTTCTTGTCCCAGATCTGCGCTTCACTTTGTTCTTAGTCCCTTTTGGGGCCTTTAGTTTCTCTTCCATACAACAGAGGAGACTGAACTACCTTTTCTGCTTTCAAACTCAAGAGGCACGATGGTGAACAGGCTCAGGAGATGACTCAAAAGCCATACTGCTTGACTTGCAACCTGAGCTCCAGTTCTTTAGCTTTCTGGCCTTGAGCAGTTCCCTAACCTCCGTGTGCCTTCGGTGTCTCCGGCATGTTAGCCTTGTGTTCAGCCCTGTAGACGTGCTTTGACAGTCTTACAAAGCCTTCATTTCAGCACTCTGAAGGGAGTGATGTGCCTGGTGGGGCACAAGGAACTTTGAAAGGGCAGTCATCCCGATGTGTTCCATGGATGTCTCTTTAAAATAGAGGGGCTTCCATCTTTTGCCAAGCACAGCAGGAGATGCTTGGGAGAGGCTAGGTCCCTTTTATCCCACCCTTCCTGTTTCATTGCCTAAGTGTGACTTTGCTGACCTTCCAGGGGATATGGTTCTGACTGAGCCTTCCTGGATTGCTGACCATGGGCAGACACAGCTTCAGGGAGACCATTTTGTTCCATTTCCTTCCTGTCAGGGTACCCTGGATAAAGCTGCTTTCTTTCGTGGAACACTTACTGGACAGCCACAAAAACACCATTTTCTGCCACACACTTTTTGAGGACGTTGACTGCTGAGAGTATAAAACTAGATCCTAGGTTAAGACAGACTGGGAGTTCTTCTGGATGAAATCAGAACAACATCCTTAGTTTCTAAAAAGAGAAAATTAACTGATGAGTGATTTTTCATCGCCCACCCTACCTTGTCTGTGCCACTTGGGTATCACTTCTGGCATCTTGTCTTTCCAAACTCCCCTCCACAAACGAGCTCCAAAGGCTTCCAAATCACATGGCCAGGTAAAGACACAGCAACAACACCATTTCTCTGGTACCAATTTCTGCCCTAGTTACTTTTTCATTGCTAGGACAGAATGCTCAACATCCACAACTTAAGGGAGGAAATTTTTATTTTAGCTCACAGTTTCAGAAGATTTCAGTCCACTTATGGGCAGCTGGCAATGGCAGAAGTACATGCCAGAGGAACAGCTGAAGGAAAACTGTTCACAGGGTGATGGGCAGGAAGCCAGTGAGCAAGGAAGGACCAAGCTAGTACGTGCCCCTCCAGGTTGTGTCCCCGTGTTCTGCTCCTTCCACATCAAACCCTGGTGACCCACGCCTTCTAGGTCAAGCCCCAGTGTTCAGCCCCCTCCAGCCAGACCCCACCTCTTAACAGCACATGGTTCCGTAGGAATTCCACAGCATCCAAATATATGAAGCTTCTAGTACATTACAGATCCCAAACATAACACATCTGTATATGTGTGAATAAAAAAAAAAAGCTTTTATCCAAGTTAGGATCAGATGCCAGGTACTATATGTGCATTGGATTAAATTCCCTCAAGAACCTCATGAGCCATATATACTGTTATTAAAGTTCCGTATCTCCCACTTACCCTGTGTAACAGACATATGTTGACTTCCAGATAGATCTCAGCTTCTACCCATGCTTTGGTGGACACACATTCTTGCATGTGCTCTGTGTTTTGATCCCATAGGAACACTTCACTGTACACAGAATTGGCCCTTGTACAGAGATTAATTTTGTTGTTTCTGAATCTAAAACCACAGTAAATAATAATGAAATACTTATCTTAGTTTTTTCTAAAATTTCATGATTTACTTCAATGCTAATATGAGATAAAGATTCATTATTTATGTATTGATCTGTTCTGTGGTTAAAAGTTTTCTTTTTTTGAGTCAGGATCTTGCTGTTTGCCTAGGTCGGCTTTGAACTTGGGATTCTCCTGCCTCATTGAGTTATGCCTAAATGACTCTCTCTCTCTCTCTCTCTGTGTATCTTTTGAGACTGGCCTGGAACTCACAGCAATCCCCCGGCCTCAGTCCCCCAGCCTCCAAAGTGCAAAGATTACAGGTGTGTGCCGCTGCCCCCAGCTTATGTGGTGCTAGGGAATTGGACTCTGGTACTTAGCGTTTGCTAGGCACGCACTTTAACAACTGAGCTATTTCTCCAGCCCCTGCTGAGCATCTCTGTCCTGTGACTGTTTTTGCTTAGTGAATCTCAAGCACCACTTCATTCATTAAGCAATTATTTTAAAATAATTTTTTCATGTACATTTGATAAATATTTCTGAGAACTAATTTTAATGGAATATTTTTAAATTGAATATTTGCAATTTGTAGTTCAGTACTGTTAACTAATTTTGCTATGAAGAATGTCCTAGTGTTCCCTACTCATTACCTTCAAGGCTCCCTATGGCAGCTTGAACTGTCCCCACAGCCTGTGGTGGCCGCTCAGGGAGGAAACTAAATTTCAATCTGCTTGCCTGTGTGACAGCCTGATTTTCCTGTAACTGTTGAATTACCACTCTTCAGTGGATTATGAATTTAGTGAGACCAGCATTGCTTAATGAGAGAAAACAAAATATAGCCTGCATCTCAAAGAAAAATATTTTTGTTCCAAAATTATTGTTTAGTAGTGTGTATATGTGATTCATAATAATACTGCTCATTTGAAAAATTAGCACATATACATACTGCATCTTAATCATTTTTACTTTCCCCGTCCTGTCCATAAAAGTACTATTTTTGTGAACCTTTTGATTTTTTTAATGTAGATATGAATCTCTACATAGTAATTTCAGTGTCTTTTAAAGTATCTTTCTAACTCTTGGTTATGGTTGAAAGTTTGAATTGTCTACTTTGGGTGGTGAGACCCTGTGTAAGACTTAGACCTGCTAACGTATTGAGTGTGCGTAGTACTTGCTGTCCCCGTCCTGCCTCATCAGTAACTAGTCATGGGTGGTCCCAGAGGACAGACGAGAGAAGGTGGTCCCGGAGGACAGATGAGAGAAGGAGCCAGTGGTAGGAAGGTTTCCTCTAAGACCTTACGTTGTATTCTGCCTTCCATTCCTGGGAAAATGCATGTCTGCTGTGGAACACAGAAGAGGTCAAAGTCTAGAACTCCAGTGTATGATTTCTTCTTGAAGTATTTTCTTTGAGACAGGATCTCACTCCACTGAAGTATTTATGTTATGTTTTGGTTCTTTGCCATATTTTTGCTTTCTTCTTTTTGTTACATATGCAAGTAATAGTTTAAAGAGATGACATTCTTTCCTGTAAAGATGAGAGATGAGTAAAATAAGACTGCAATCTACAAGCTAGGTAAGGCCAGAGAAATGGAAAAAGAGTGACAAGGTAAGACTGTCACCTGAGATTTAAGGAGGCACATTCCATAATCATGCTTCTTTCATCTTAACCATAATATATTTATTTTATATATTATATTTATTATCTCAAGCTGGTTCTGGTCCTGAACTTAGGATGGAGCCCAGGCTGCCCCTGGACTCGTGGCAGTCCTTCTTCCTCAGCCTCCTGAGAGCTGGAATTACAGGCGTGTGCCACCACACCCGGCTTATGCCCTGCTGGGGAATCAGACTCGAGTACTTAGCGCTTGATGTAGTGCTCCTTAGGCAAATGATTTAACCACTGAGCCATTGTGTTTCTTAAAAGGGGAACAGTGGCATATGGGGCCAATTTCATAACTCGTTAGCCACATATTGTATATTTGTGGAAGGACTAGCCATTACTTAAAAATACCTGAATACTTTATAATTATTTTATCCAAATAAAAAGCAAGCAGTAATTAACTTTTATCAGAATGCTACGTAAATAAACGGAAGACATGAAAGTGCATGTTGTCTTTCTGTCACTGTTTTTTACACTTCTGGGGATACACTCAGGATGTTCTTATGAGCTATACCGCAGCTCCCTCCGCCTTTATGTAAAAGGCTTCTGATCTTCCTGTCTCGAACTTAGGGTCTTGTGATCTTTTATCTCAGGCCCTCAGAATGTGTGCAGCCATGCCCAGCTATGCACATTCTTTTTAATCATATATTTTCAAAGCTTCCAATTCTTAATAACATAATTTCCAAGCTAACAGAAAATCTAAATATGTAAAAGTACTTAAGCCTGTTAATAGGTTTGATTTATTCTTTCTGAATTTTTATTATACTAAGCAAATGGGCAAGACTTAGTAGCACGAAAGAACTGTTTTTACCCCTCCTTGTGCCTAGTATAAATTTAAGAACTCTGCTGTACTCAGTCTGCCTTAAAGAGAGTGTGTAGGGCTTGAGTCAAACAGACTGGCACTTGCAGGCTGGTTCCTGTTGTCTGGTCCTAGTCTCGGGCAGCACTCAGGCTTCAGAGCTGTGGTGTCCTAGTGTGTCACACAGGTGGAAAGTACCTGAGAGGGCTGTTAGAAGAGTTAAGTAGTGAGCACTCCCACCCTTGGAACACTGCACAGTCCCTGCTCCTAAGTCACCATGTAAATTAACTGGGATTTGTGGACAGATTATCATCCGGCTTGGAGCCTGCCTCACGCTTACATCCTTCCCTGAAGAAAGTTCAGAATTACAACTTGGTGACTTTTATAGGAAATTTTCTTGTTTTCATCTCGAAAGACTTTTGAAGAATGTGTGATTTATGAGCAAGTGTAATATCAGAACAATCGGTATGTTCCCACCTGTCTGCTCCAGGAAGCTTTTCTGTTTTATCTTGTATCCTCACATACACAGATGAGTTCACCTAGTTGATATTTCTTTCCATCACAGCTGCTTGCTTCCCTCCATTTTGTGTTGGGATCCCATAGTAGCCTAGGTAGAGGCCCCACACAGTATAAGAAGATTATTGCCTGTACGCTGAGGTTGTGCCACCCTGTTCACATGTGAGAGACCCATTGGACTTGGTGCTGTCATTACCATGAACAGTACTAACACAGAGTCCTCTAAGCTAAGCAAAAGTGATTATGCTTTTTATAAATTTAATTTTAAGAGAAAGTTTCTGCCTTGCACCTCTGCTCTTGCCTGGGCTTCGTGCCCCTCCAAGGCTTCCTCCCTACCCTGCGCTGTGCCCTACCTCTCCTGCCCAGTTCACCTTTTCTGTGTGTCACATGTCCTCGTCTTCTCAGGTGTCACCTAAGGGTCTCCTCTTCTGTGGCATTTTTCTGAATATCCTCAAGTTGGTTTGGCCACGGGCGTCCCGGTTCCCTGCATGCTCAAGTCAGGCCTAGGAGCCATCAGCGCCACATTGCAGTCACACTGACAACGGAGTTTCTCTCAAGGTGACACGGGCAGAGGCTTCCTGAGGGCAAGAGCCTGGCACCCTGTGTCCTTATGTGTGCAGAGTGGATTCTGGAGGTTTCTGCCTTCACTGTTCCACCAGTAATCCACTTGGTAAGAGAGAAATAAGGAGCATTACTGGGTCTTCTGCACCCTTGTTTGTGTTTAAGTCAAGGACATAGATGCAAGGCTGGATGGAACTCCACACTGACAGCAGGCAGGGCGACTGACTCACTGACTGGTAGTCATGGAGGAAGACTTTAAAAACTGTAGCCTGTGGTACGTGATATTTAGGTTAGCATTGTACTTTTTTTTTGTCACAGTCTAAATTGTTGAAAATGAAAAGAAGCTATTAGGGTCTGTATATTCAGATTAATAAATTTGGCATACATGTACAATATATTTTTGGGTTACTCTTGCCAAAAAATAATAACATTTGTGCTTCCATTTAAAGATGTATATATCTGTTTGCTAGAGCTGTTACTAACAAAGTACCACAGGTTGTGTGGCTTAAATAATAGAAAAATATTGTCTCAGATTCAGAGGCTCAAATCCAAGATCAAAGCATCAGTTGGGTTGGTTTTTCCTAAGGCCTCTTTCTGTGGCTGCAGATGGCCATCTTTTTTCTGGGTCCTCACATGGTCTGTGTCTGTGCATGTGGGTGTTCGGTTTACCTCTGATAAACATGTGAGTCATATTGGGCTAGCACTTATCCTAATTTTTATTTAACTCATGCTTTAAACACTCTGTCTCCTGGAAGTTAAAACTTTAGCATATGAAGTTAGTGAGTGTCACAATTCAGCCTAAGGCAGTGTGAATATTACCTGAGTAGGACAATGTAGTGATTAACTGTGTATGGAGTGTTGTGATATCATGTCACCCTTTTGTGTCATACATGCTGAGTGTGGCAACTTCAAGCCATGGCCTTTCATTTTCTTTCTATAAAATATAGTCCTAAATTTAACAGGTAAAAATATAATGTTACCCAAAAATATAAAGGATATAGCAAGGACACCAAAAAGGGGAGAGATTTAAAAAAAAAAATAAATTGACTGGCAGCTTGACCTTGAGTTTATAAGAAAAGGCCTTCCAAATACCACAGTTTTCAGTATATGTGAAATTTTGTTGATCTGTTCACATGTTTTTAATATATTGTTTTAACTCAGTATATTCTGGTCTTTTCCATCAATGAAGCCTTCCAAGAAACAGGAAATAGCAACATTATTAGGGATTAAAGTTAGACATAAAAAAGTGTTTTCTAACAGGTTTTCTGTAATATTTTTAAAGTTTGAGGAAGTACCCAGAACACTACAGCAAATATGACACAGCCTATGGCCAAGGGCAACTTGTATACTGAGTGATTGACTTCTGTAGAGGGTAAGCCACAGGACCCAAAGATTCAAACTTGGGTTTTCAAATACAAAAGACTGTTGTTAAAAATGGCTTTTATATGTCATCAACTTTTTATTCTCTGAGTTAAGTTATAACCTAAGTTATGATTCTATTAAGTGTAGAAATTCCCAAATTGTTGGAAATTTTTATTTGCAGTTTTTAAAAAAGTATTTTGTCTTATTTTCTTCTTTCCTTTTAAAATGCAGCTCATGGTTTTTGGGATCTTCCTGTGCCTGGATGCATTTCTGTACGTGTTTACGCTGCTTCCCTTAAGAGTTGTGCTGGCGCTTTTCAGACTCCTCACTCTGCCTTGCTATGGCTTACGGTAAGTTTAAAGTAATTACCTGTTTTAATGGTCTAAATTATTTTTTTTACTACTGGTAAAATTCTTAGAGTAAGGATAATTATACTTTTATTCACATTTTGACCCTTAATGCATAAGTTATCTTTTCAGTGGACATTATATGATACACTTATGTAATATATATCTTACAAACACATTTTTTTCCAGAGCGATTTTGAACCAAAACTTTTCTTTAGCTGCTTAGCCCCTAAAATAACACTAATAACTAATAACATTAATAACTAATAACACTAAGAACACTAATGTACGGTCCCAGGACAGAGAGCCAAAGGCCAAAGAACCACATCCGTAGCCTGCCAGGCCTGCAGTTCCTTAAAGTACCTAGGCCTCCTTGGCATCAGCTATGAAACAGTCCCAGGTTCACAGTGGGCAGGTGGGAGGTAAGTGGCATCAGAATCTTCTAAGGAGCTCTACCAGTTCATTTGAGAATCTCTGTCTGTGGCCTGTGGGGCCTCAGTTACTGATCACAGATGAGACTTGAGACTTGGCTGATCTCTGTGACAGTGGCCGCCGGCCTAATGGGAAAGATGAGTCAGCCTAACCCAGTGTTGATCAGCTAGTGAGTTATGGCAGCCACCTGACCTCTCTAAGCCTGTTTCCTTGTAAAAAGGGGATATTGAGAGCTCAATATCCTTACCACAAGTACCCAAGCGTAGTGATTGCTGCATAGGAGACAAATTGTATTGATTTCTTTAAATAGGAATGTCAAAATGTTAAACGCATATGAAGCTTCATGCCTTATTGGTCTTAGGGTTGGAAAGAAGTTTGGATTTTATAGGCTTTTTTCTTTGTATAGGTACATCAACATGCCTGTACAATGTGTAGTTACTCTTTATAACATTTAGTTTTTAGCAGTGTTCTGAGTTGCTTTTCTGATAGACCTCATTTTTCTAAATACATTTTATTCTAAGAAAGTTTGAAGATGTTGAAATCAGTGAAAATTTGTGAAATCTCATTTAACATAACCATATTCCATGGAATATAAAAATATATAATAAAATAACCATGGAAACTGAGTTACAAAATTATTAGCCTCTATATGGAATCATTTTTGAAGACCAAAATCATATAATAGTCATGAACATATGCTTAACATGTAGTAATACTGACCCTTTAAAAATGAGCCTTAGTTTTACTAAGAAATCCCCACACTCTGAAAAAGAATAATTTAATATCATATTTCATATTGCAAAAAGAATAAAAATTGTTTTTTTCAAAGTTGCATGGAGTAAAACAATGAGAATTGTTTGTATTGTTATTGTATAAGATTCTTTACAATCTATAACATTTCCCACCTTCCAGAATGACAATCAGTAATGTTATATATTTTGTTAATCAGATGGGAAGATCTTTATAGGAATTTAATTTTAACATATTTGAAGTATATATATCATTTATACCTAGAAGACAGTTTTTGAGATAGCTTTGTTCTTACTAGTAAAGCTTTTTTAATGACATTTGCAGCATGGTTCCTTAATACTAAAAAAACCTCATTTCAGTACACTGCTGTCTTTATTACTTTTGGGTGCTCAGTAAAATCATGCCATTTTATTTACCTCTTTAGAAGATCGAAACAAAATCGAAGGAAACATTACTGAATATGAATCTTTATATGTGGCTGCACAGAGGATGGATATGTGGAACTGGATTAAAAGTTAGATAAAACTACTTGATATATAACAGCTCAATCACATCTGCATTATGAACTGCTATCACCTATTAATTATTTCTTGATAACATTGAGCAATTTCACTATCCATCTTTGTATGACTTGCTTATGAAGACCTACCCTGTTCTAGATTGGCTGTTGGCTTGATTAGATGACGCATTAAAGTTTTAGCCATAATGGCTCTCTCCTTCTGTTTAGCTCCTTCCTTCTGGATGATTAATATACAGATTATGTACGTCGAGTGGCACTGATTTACCAGTGTTCCCAAGGACCTCTTTTTTTTTGTTGGGGTGGGGCTCTTATTTGAAGACCATCCTATTGTTCAGACATTCAGTACTGAACAAGTTTTCAAGTTCATTTCTTTTTGTCTCCTATCTCTTGGGTAAGAATGTACCTGCATAGTACCAGAATAGCCTTTTCAATGTTTGTTCTAAGTACAGAAAGAGGTATTGCCCGCACCTGGGAAATCCTAAACCCTGCCTCCCAATTGCTTTATTGTGAGTGATTGATGCTTCCTACATTCAAATTATTTTATAACATTTTTAGCACATAAAGATGATTACTTTTTTGTAATAGTTTGAAACATTTCAGTCTAAATTAGAGTCACATTTGAAAATACATTGTTCTTAGTTTCAAGATTTTATAGCTAAAATGACACTAGAGGGCAGCCTTTTACTTGCTACACGAAGGACTCCACTCTTCAATTCGAATTAACTGAAAAATTACATTTCATACCATCAAATAACTATCCATATGCTAAATATAAAACATGTTGTGCAGTTAAGTTTATGTGAAAGAATTTCACCATCGTGACTACTCTGAGGATAGGCCACATTACACAGAATATGAAAAGATTGTCACAATGTCTTAGGGCCTCTGGCACCCTGGGTAAAAATTGAATAACATGTGCTTGCAGTAGCATGGGTCACAGTTTTTTTCTTCTTTCATCAAGTTAGAAAACAATATTTCTTTGTATATTAATTTTAAAAGCACAGAATTTTAAACATGATAATGTGAAAAGTTATATTAAACAAAGCTAGTGTGAATAAGCCCAAGACCTTTAAACTGTTTTAGGGATATACAATACATATTAATTTTACAAATGGTTTTTTAAAAATAGCCAAGTTCTGCCTCTTATAACTTTCCTTCCAATGTTTTCTACTTCTATTAAAGTTAACTTGATGTCTTACTTATAGCAACACCGTGTTCCATCTTTCTCAGCAAGCAAAAGTGCTCTTTCCTTCAGTCTTTTTTCCAAAGGGATAAGAAGAGACTTAAGAGACCAGAAAAGAAGTTGATTATATACTTTTTTCCAAAAATTGTTTTGTTCTTCTCACTCGCATAATCTTCCTTTCATAAAAACCTTACTATCTTCTAGCCTCTTAGTTCTTTAAAAATTATTCCCCCAAAGTGGGGGGAAGTATATTTGTCAAATTAATCAAATGATGTCATGAAAACAGTAACCATATGCCATCTAGTACTGTTGGTTTAATATCACATCATTAATAGGGTTATATTATTGCCTTCTTTTCCTATTTGAAATTAGTATTTTGGGGTCTGGAGAAATAGCACAGCAGTTAGAGCGCTTGCTTAGCACATGTAAGGCTGAATTTGGTTCCCTAGCACCACATAAGCTGGATATGGTGATACATGCCTGTAATCCCAGCAACTAGGGAGGCTGAGGCAGAAGAATAGCCCGAAGCCAAGGCCAGCCTGAGCTACATAGTGAGTTCAGGACCATCCTGGACTACAAAGTGAAACCCTGTCTCAAAAAAGAAATTAGTGTTACTTCCTTTGTGTGTAGAGTTCTGTCTGGCACAACATTCTTGAAAAGACTTTTAGAGCAGATACAGCCCCAGATTTTCTGCCTCAGAATTTACTCTTTCAGCCTATTTCTGTACCTTTTATAAACTTGTCTGGTTGGGTTTCTCTCTTTTTTTTTTTTTTTTTTTTTTTTGGCCAGTATTCAACTGAGTGAACATATAGCTTCCACCTGTCACAGATTTAGGTGAGGAGGACCAGGATGATTCTGGAGCTCCTTAAGTAAACCCACCCCTCCTTGTGCCTGCCTGCTCAGCCGGCAAGACATTTGCCAGCTTTTGACCCTATTAAAGTTCTGTTCAGGGGCTGGAGGGATGGCACAGTGGAAAACAGATCAAATTGTGATCCATTCTATGAGGAGTCTGTACTTCTAAGAGGGAATGATAGGATTTTGCGTTTTCAGCAAATTAAACTGCTCTGTATTATGCTAACAAGGTAGCAAACGTCATTTTTCCAAATTTACCAGTAAAACAATTCGAAAGATAGCCAATTATGTAAATATTTTTAATTTACCTGGCATTTTTGTGATGCTGTTTTCCTTTAAAATTTGTGATGTTATTTTTGCTTTTGAATTCTGTCACACTTAAAAAGTTGAAGATTATAGAGAAAAATGAAAAATCTGGTGCCAAGGACTGTAGCTGTTGTTGAAAAAACTTTATTGAACTGTTTTAGGCAATGATAAATTAGTTGAGTAGGCTTAAGAAATAAGTGCGAGATTTATTTTTCTTTTACTGTTAGAACGAATAAGATATATACATACACGTACATATATGTGCAGATTTTCCGATCCTTTACCCTACTTTTAGGCATAGCTCTTATTTGAGGATTGACCTCTAATTTTCTCATTTGGGAGGTTTTCCTCATTTTCAGAGGCAAAATACTGTTTGCTTTTGAAGCCTGTGGGAACATGCTTTGCTCACAGAAGAACTCTACATTTCAGATGCTTGAGCGTGTCTTACCTATGCATTGGGTTTCATCCTTTGTGCCTTATCTCTTTCAAGATAGCTCCGCCCAAACTACCTTTCTATGTGTATTATCAGTAGGTTTTTCTTTTCTCAAAGGACATTGAGCCTTGATTCTGGGCTGATTGATGCCACCACAAGAGCACATGTAGGGAGAGCTCTTGGGTCTTACTCCAAGGAAACAAGTATGTCTGTTATTTCCTCTTACCAGGGCTGATCTCTGTAGCTCATTGATCAAGAACAGTGTATTTGTTATATTAGAAAGTCTCCATAGCGTCAGGTTTTGTTGTCCCCTGTCTCCTCCCATGACGCTCACCTTAGCGTAGCAACATTACAACCTTCTTTCTTTCTTTCTCTCTTGTAAATCAGACCGAAGGGAGGAGCACTTTCACTTCCTTTATAGAATGGAATGTGGTGGCACAGGGACTCCTTGTGGTGAGTAAACCCTGAATTTTTCCTTCTATATTCCTGGCCAAATTGACCTCAGTACAAACATTAATTGTAATGCAAATGTTCCAACATAGGCAGACACTTGGGGATGGAAACGTGCTGCCGAAAGTACAATTCCTCTCCTTCGATAGCATCCGTATTGGTCTTAAAGCTTTGCTTCGTTTACTTATGGCCTCTTTGACTCGCCATGAGAAGGGCATGTCATGATTTCCCTCGGCATGAAAATCATCCAGTAAAAAGATCTTGAATTACACGTTGGTCTAGATCTGACAGCAGATGCCTCATTCCCAGCACCGCTGTACTTGGCCAAGCTTAGTTGCTTCCATATAAGCATATTTCATTTTTAAAATTTTAATAGTATTGTATTTCTTCACTTCTTAAACTATACTACAATTATTTTAAATTATTAAGAAATTGAGATTTCATTCGTGCATTTTATAATACAGTGCCGGGTCTGGTCCAGTCCTGATTTGATGTAAAGCAGGCAGGGCTTCTCCCCCTCTCTTGCGCACTGCCGAGGCTCCCTCGCCTGGCATCCTCCCCTCACCCTCACTGCCCTCCAGGCTGCCAGCCTCCCCCTCCCCGCTTCTCTTCTGGGTACTTCTCTTGCCAGAAGTTGTGACCCTTTAGAGATGCTTAGAACAATAAAATCATAAATTATGATAATTGGTAAAAAAATAAATGAGAGTTTTTGTAAGAATAAAAGATAAAATTTGAGAAGGTAGAGAATTTAGTTTCTGTAGGAGTGTCTTACCCTGAAATTTTTTGAATTCTATGAGTATCTTTGTTAATGTTATGTGACTCACAGTGAAACGCAGCCAAACCTGTAAGTTAGATTAGTGTTTTTTACTTCACCTAACGTTTCTCTTGGAGGTTTCAGCACTTGCTAAAAGGAACACCAGAAACTACTTTTAACAGCCGTTTACAGCGAAGAACTTTAACCTGCAAGTATTATTCAGAAGCTCATTGTAGGTTTATTGGCAGGGCTATGGATAAGCTTCTTACTCAGTTTGAAATGCTTACCGGATCGCCATCTAAAAATATCCTGGCCAAAAGGAAAAACTACTGCAACTGCTTGAAGCTCTTTTTAACTAGGTAAATTTATTTGTGAAATTAGGTCTTAAAGAGAGGCCATGTAGGTAATCTTGCAAGATTATCACCTTAAAAACATTTTTTAAATTTTTCAATGCTTCTTTTTTATTAACAGGAACGATCTATATGAAAAATCATTTTTAAAGGTTCCACTGCTTATGCTCTTCTGCTTGTTATTTAATGCCCTTTATAAATTTAGAAAACCATAGGCATCCCTTTAGCAGCCAGCCATGATGGCAGCAGAGGAAGATTTTTGCTGGAGGGGAGAGTTAACCAAAGAGCCAAGGAAATATGGATAGTCCTGGGGTTTTGTATATATTTTTTAAAATAAAGTATAAAGTGAGAGGCAACTTGTCTTTTAAGCATAGTTTTCCTAAATAATAAATTGTTAATTTTTACTGAAAGATGAAAAGTATTTGAACTTTTGGTTCCTATAAGTTCAGAAGTTCTTTTTTAAAAAGTCTTGAAGGTAGTTGGTCGCTGAAAACAGCCTGCTAGCCACAATGCTGAGGTCCCATCCCTTCTTCGCCACAGAATGATTTACTTAGTACTTCGCAAAGGGATTGCTCACCTACCCCTGGCCTCATCTGTAAAATGGGGATTATTGCAAACTCACTCAAATAAATATTTGTGCAATACCTAGAACAGTGCCTGCCACATAACTGGAAATTGGAACATAATGTGATTCTATAACTTTTCTGTTTTTAAATGTTGTTTAATCCTAGGAAAGATAAAACTGAATTGAAGTTTTTTTTTTTTTTTAGTTTAACCTATTATCCTTATCTAACTAGGTACAAATCTAATGCCAGAAGCTTTGGTATAGTTTGCGACTTTAGTTTCAAAACCTAATTTTTCCTAAATTTTAATTCCTGCTAGCTTTTTTAATCTTTAATTGTGACCTGTAGCTCTTGTTGGTGCTGTGTGACTTTTCATATGTGCTAAGTTGAGCCCACATCTCAGGAGCAGCAGCAGCAGCAACATTCACACTTGTCAGGAAAGTGGGGCAGCGTATGGTCTGCATTGGTGTGTCAGATTGTTTCTGGTTGTCGGAGGGGGACAGCTCTGCCCAGGCCATGAGTTTAAAAGAAGTCAAAACGCCTCCTTCCCTACCTCTGTGTGTTCACTCTTGATTGAAGGAACCAGTTTTGTGTGGGCTAGGGGACAGGAAGTTACCTAAATGGTCCAGTAGCCCTTGATAGCGATATGTGCTATGGGTTAGGGTGGACATGGAACATGGCATTTACTCCCGGTTCCATAAGGAGGAAAGGGCAAGACTCTGTGTAGGAGGGAGAGAAAAGAAGGTCAGGGTGACAAAGAATGACAGAGATTGGTCAACTGAGGCCTTCGTACACATTTGCCTACAGCTGTAAGTAATTTTACTCAGCTCCTCATGCTTGTTTCAAGACATGTGATCTGACTTAGACAAATTGTCTCCCACTTAGGCCCATTGGGTTGTCTAAGTATATTTTCCTCTACTTCTGACTTCCTGGATTTCTTTGTCTTCACAACTTGCACTGTCTCATATTCTGTGTATAAACTGGACAACCGCACTTCCTCATTCCTAAGTCCAGTTTACATTATAAAAAGCGAGAAGATGGTTCTTTGGCAACCACTCACAGAGTTGGTACTACATCATTGTTGTCCCCCAAAGTTAGGTTTCAGGCAGCAGTTTGGAAGATGTTATGCATTCCTTTTTGATCTTTGAAAAGAAGAGCCCTAGTCCAAATGTGACAACAGTAAGGAAGAACTCAAGTGCATAGGTAGCCAAAGAATAACCTATAATTAATAAACAGGTGGCTCAAAAGCCAATGGTGGAGTAGCACGGGAGCTCACCCCTGGTACTCTTGCTCCAGATGTTGTCATGATTGATGAAAAGGAAGTTCTCCAGCTTTTAAAGGAAAAACTCCAGCTTTTTTATTGATTGTAATACACATAGCAAAAAAAAAAAAAAAAAAAGCAGCAATAAAACACTTTTCTTTGTTCTCGTTGCAGGAATTTTATATCCAGAGAAAGAAATCCTAAATTTCTTCCTTTGTGGTATACTTTTTGTTCTGTCTTAAGTTGTTCTGTTTCATTTTTTAGGGTTAGTGTTTCTCACTGTACCTCAGAATAAGAAATGTCTCCTATTCTGAGAAAAAATTCTAGTTCATGTCACAGGTAACTAATTCTATAAGTTATCCTGTAAACCAATATGAAAAAATAGCAGGAGAAAATTCACAGGAAATGTTTGTAATTCTTAAATATATAAAGAAGATGTTCAGTATCCTAATGAGAGAAATTGACACTGAAGCTACATCACATACCAGCTTTTACCCCTGAGATTAGCGAAGATGCAGAAGTTGATCACACCGTTTTGATGTCCGTGGGCTACGCAAGCATTCTCATCACATGGCTAGCTGGAGTGTAAATGGTTGTGAAAACAGCTCCTACAGAAGACGCATCACTGTTTCATATTATCAAGTGAACATAAACTTGAAACTCCAGTTTAAGAAATTGATTCTGTAGATATACATTTTTTTCTGAGTTATGATAAAAACATTGCATGACATTTTTTAGTTGCAAAAGATGAAATCTTTGAAGTTCATTAAATCATAGTACATGCATGTAAGGGCCTCTTTGCTGCTAAAAAATGAGTCCTTCCGACCCAAGTCGGCTTATGAGATAAAAAGTGTAGGGTGCAGAACAGAGGCTACTACTGTGTAGAGTAGGCTGGCCATTGGGCTGCTGGCTTCGGGAATAGGCCAGAGGCACATGTTATCATGGAAAGCTGTCACTTTGATGCTCTCCTGCCTCAGGTTCCAGCCCTTTTTTTCACCTCCTAAGCCCTAGCTTCTAAACGTAATTCTACTTTCACGTCTTCACATTATGTACTTGGCAGAAAAATTTATACTGTTGAAAACTCATTTAATATGACTCACCATATTCTTTTGAAGTTTTTAAAGGTCAGCTTAGTTCTCATTGTTACCTGTGCTCGTTACTATCCAGTCAGGATCACTAATTTTGAGAGCATAGAAGTGAGACTCATATTCCCCTGTTCCTTGTAGGGACAGGCGTTTGCTTCAACCTGCCCAGGTGTGCGACGTTTTGAAGGGGGTCATTTTGGTGATCGGCTATTTCATGATGCATTACGTTGACTACTCCATGATGTACCACCTGATACGGGGACAGTCTGTCATCAAGCTCTACATCATCTACAACATGCTCGAGGTGAGGTATCCAGTACCCTGGGCCCGCTGCCTGTGTGGGCTTGACCTGTATGAGTATTTTTATTTTATAAGTAAATACAGAGAGCCAAGAATGTTTTTGCCCAATAAAAGTCCTTGAATGTGGGTACAATCAGTTGGAAATCCTGTTAAAATAAAAGTTCTGATTTTGTTGATCTGAGATTAGCCTGGGCTGTGGGCCCTCGGAGGGTAATGAATGTTTCCTCTAGTGTGCAGAAAAGATTCTTGCTGCCTGGTTAGGGAAATACTCCCTGCAGGATGTTAGGAGTAATTTGATGTTACAAATTCATTAGAAACACATATACACCTTTTTTTGTTAGAACTTTATAGAGATTATGAAGTAAATGTTATAGTTCTGTATGTGTGGGCTATAATAGACTTATATTTTAAATTGCCTTGAAATTTTTACATAAACTTGTTCAATTTCTTCAAACATTTGACAATTTTAACGCAAAATATACTTAACTTTAAAGCAGCCAACATGTGAAAGTGCATTGCAGGGCACAGGGATTCTCTCTCTGCTGCTACTCCTCACATGTGTGCCTCCTGACTCACAAAGCCTACTCCAAGATGGTGGTTGCTTTTGCTAGAAAAAAACCCAGGAAAGTAACCCATGAATTTCCAATTAAAATGGTTTGAATAGTTAACTTTGCAGATTCTAATTGATAATGTAGTTTTAAGCATAGCAGATAAGAGTCCAGCTCTAGGTCTAGAGATAAACTACCTCTGATCAAATCCTAGCTCCTTCTCTTACTGTCTATTCATACTGGACATGGTTGCTGCTTATCTGTAATCCTGAACTTTTCATCCATCACATGGAAATACTAGGGGGATCGTGGCCATACCATGGTCCAGCACAGTGTTGGGAGTGGCACACATGCCCTGAAAAGCAGCTGTCACTCATTCAGCAAATACTTACCTGGCACTTCCTGTAGGCTGCACTCTCACAGCCCTCACAGGTCCACAAGTAAACAAGCCTGTTCTCATGGAGCATATATTGCACAGATGAGAGATAGACAGTACACAAGGAGATGTTAAGAAATGGTGGAGGATAAAGACCATGACAAAAAGAACAAGTTAATGCAAGAGGGAAGGTGCTAGCCACGAGAGATCAGATAGTCTCAGAAAGGCCTTTCTGAGGTGGCAGTCCTGCTGATGCCTGAATAATGTGGCACCTTCCTTTTTTTTCTGTGCCCCAGTGTTACACTAAATTCAAGGAGATCATACCTGGAAATGTATTTAGGAAGTAGATCTGCATCTTGTATTTCACATAATAGACTTCAAGCAAAATACAGTCATATTGTTTACAAATATTAGGTATGCAAGAGTGAGTCAAATTATGTCTTTGGTGTACGGAAGAATTTAAGTTTGAATCCTGAGTTGAAATTTCAAGGACTAAGCCACAGGTACCTTGATTTTGATATGCCCATCCTCTTTTATTTTTGATATTATAGGACTTTCTTTATTAAAAACAGCTAACTGAACAAAGTCTAATTCCACATATATTTAAGCATTTATTTTGTGCCAGAGAATAAAGAAATATGAATGAAAAATAAACAGAGATCCTTGTTCTTTTTTGTTTAGCTAATACTACAATTTTAAAAACCAAGTTTTCAGTACTTGAATTAATCTGAGTTTTAATAATATGTTTAAGTGGACTATTAAGAAACGTCTTTCTAATATTTTCATTGTAGGTGGCTGACCGTCTGTTTTCATCATTTGGACAAGATATATTAGATGCCCTTTACTGGACAGCAACAGAGCCGAAAGAAAGGAAGAGAGCCCACATTGGGGTGATTCCCCACTTCTTCATGGCTGTTCTCTATGTCTGTATCCTTTTAGACTTACGGGAAACTCCAGTAGTCAGTGTGTAATCCACCTTATTTTAACTTGGTTAACTTATTCATATATTTAAAGATGTATGCATATGTTTATATCCTGAAGATGAATGTGATATAGCTGCTTGCTTTTAAGAAATTGGTTTTTTAAAGATCTCATAAATGGCTAGAGGAATGGCACAGCGGTTAAAGACCTTGCCTTGCAAGTACAAGGTCATGAGTTCAATTCACGAGTACCACATAAGCTGGGCGTGGTGGCGCACACTTGTAATCCTGGCACTTGGGAGTCTGAGGCAGGAGGATTGCCATGAGTCCAAGGGTAGCCTGAGCTACATGGTGAGTTCAGGACCAGCCTAGACTACAGAAGGAAACCCTGTCTCAAAAAAAAAAAAAAAAAAAAAAAGATAGTATGATTGAGTTTAAAGAGCCTCATGTATGCACAACCCTTTAAACATCTAGAAAACTGCTCTGGTCTAGTGTAACTGATTATAAGGAAAGATTCTGTCTTGAAAAGTTAGTGTATTTGTAATGTATTTATTCATTTGTCATTGAAAAGGTAATGTATTTTACATCTGTAGAGATTAGAACTTTTTCATATTGGAATTTTTATTAAAATTATCTTTATGAATAGTTGTTAGAATTTTAGAGTTGTATGTGACACACATACGTGTTTATACAAATATGCGTATCTGTAGTAAACTTCAGATAGAATCGGGGCTCAAAAGTTCTAGGGCTTTTTTATTGTGTGGAAAAATTGGGTTAAAATTTGATAAAGTTAGGGACTATGTAGAAAGGTAGAATGAGGGTAGACGCTTGTTCTAGTTTTAATGGAGTGAAAAAGTTACCACTGTAAGTCAAATGAGTATAATTAATTCAGCACGGCATTAAAAAGAACAGCTAACCTACAGACTTTTGTGACTGTCTCAGCATGTTCCCTCAAGAACTTCACTTCCAAAAAAAAAAAAAAATCACTTCCTGACTAACCTTTATTTTGTGTTCAACTTTCTTAAAGTTTAAATTCTCATAATTCAGAATTCATATTTCTAAGTGTCTTCTTTCAGTATTTACCATAATTTATTTAACAGGCTCGTTAGAGATCCTGTTTCCCAAGCCTTGTGCCAGGTGCCAGAGGTACAGAAAGAACAAAACTGTTCTGTTCAGAGGACTTGTGGTCTAAATAAATGGATCCATTTATGCTTCATTTCTGCTTTTGTTTTTCATATGGATTATATACATCTAATTCTGTCAGATCCGTGTCAACTACAGCTATCAGGGGAACTATGAAGATTATGAAATACTATGTAAGATTTAGTTGAGAGGATGCAGCCATTTTTTTCATATTCACTTTCAAAATTTTATAGTATTACTCATTAATAATGTGAAAACAAGTTTGTTTTTCTTGACAGACTGTTAGTTTTGCATGCAATTCTCATAATGGTTCAAGCAACAACTCTCAATGTAGCTTTTAACTCACACAACAAATCACTGCTTACTATCATGATGTCGAATAACGTAAGTATGAGATATTATTTCACAATTTACATTATAAAAGTACATTATTGGTAATATGGATGAGATGACATTTTCATTCTATGTGCTGTTTATTCTCTAGGAAAGTTTATATGTAGTAAGTCAATTTTTGAAACTATCACAGTGATAATGATATTTCTCTTTACTATTTCAGTTTGTTGAAATTAAAGGAAGTGTTTTCAAGAAGTTTGAAAAGAACAATCTCTTTCAAATGTCAAATAGCGGTATGTACAATTAAATTCTAATTGCAGCTCAATTAGAATTAATTCGAAGTGGTTTGTGTGATAAACGTGTTTAATAACGTTTTAATCAAAAATTGTTGTTTTCTAAAACAAATGAATACCTATAAGGTTTTTTCTTTCTTTTTGGCTAGTGACTCTGAAGCCTCACCCACTCCCAAAAATTAGTTTAAAGTGGTTCCTGGTCATAAACAAATGCTTAAGCATAAAACTTTTAGAACAGTGTATAGGAGAATATATTTACAGGCTTTATGAAAACACTTTTTGAGACCACCCAAAAAAGCACTAACCATAAGGAAAAATACATACATTGGATTTCTGAATTTAAAACTTACACTCATTAAAAGAAATGAAAAAAGTGAAAAGGCAAACAATCCCACTGAGAGAAAAGATTTGACATACATACATTTAACAAGGGATTTTTGTTAACTGTATCACAAATTCTGCCAAGCAATTATAAAAGGAGAATCCAATTTTAAAATGGAAAAGAAGCCTGAGTGAGCATTTGGCAAAAGAAGACATATGAATGGCTAGTGAGCTCGTGAAAATGTATCGCGTGGGAAACAAAGGGGTTCTGTATGCGAGAGTCGCGCTCAGCAGGACGGCTTCTGCAGCCGCAGTGCCACGAGTTATGAGGATGTGGGTAACTCACGCTGTCCTGTGCTGTGGTGCTGTGATGCATGGCGGCTGCCCTGGAAAGCTTTTGGCAGTTACACCTTACCCACTTGCGTGTTCTCCTTCTCTGTTATGCAGCAGTGCGAAGTGACAGTAGCTCCGCACTGGGAGTAGCCCAGATGTCTACCAGCAAGAAGATGGCTGTGTGGTAGTATGTCAGTGTCGTGGAATACTAGCAAGCGATTAAGAAAAACCTGGGCTAGATGAGTAGCTCAGTGGTTTAAGCTTTTGCCACATAAGCACAAGGCCTCAGTTTGATTCCCCAGCACCACATAAGCTGGGTGTGGTGGCACACGCCTATAGTCTCAGCATCCTGGAGGCTGAGACAGGAGGTTAGCCTTCAGTTCACGGTCACCCTGGTTCCATACAAAAGTTCAGGACCAGCCTGGACTGCAGAGCAAGACCCTGTCAAAAAATAAATAAATAAAATAACCACAGGGGGTACAAGGGAGCTTTCTGGGTGTAGACTTCTTTCTTTAGACTTGCTTATTTATCTAGGTGATTAGCAGTATAGGGTAAGCCTTTTTTTTTTTCCACTCTGATGTTTAGCTGGTCCTGAACTCCCACTGTGTAGCCCAGGAATGAAAACTCACAGTAGTTCTCCTGCCTCCCAAGGGCTAGGATTACAGGTGGGCACCACCAGGCCTGGCCTAAGTGGTGCTGGGGAATTGAGCTCAGGACCTTGCACTTGCTGAGCAAGGGCTCTAGTCGCTGTGCTTTTCCTCCAGCCCCGAGGCTGTCTTTCTTTACCACATCTCAGCAAATTACATACTTGAGACCTGTATTTTTCACTATATGTTAACTTTTACTTTTATACTTGACAAGGAAAATAATGGCATATGGATATGTTAAAGCAAAAAAAGATTTAAAACTGTAGGAAATTTGAAAACTAGGCAAGAAATAGAAAGAACAAATGGAAAAGTGAGAATGACTGTAGATGGCTCTGTGAGGCCATTGTCACCCTAGATGGCAACTCTCTGGAAGGAGTTGTGTTTTTTGTGTTAATGATCCTTTCAGTCCACGCATCTGGGGCCCAGTTCTGTGAAGGAAGAAGACGGGGCTGCCTGAAAGAATTTTGTTGTCAATTCCAACAGTCATCGCTATTAACGCTATTAAAGATATATTGATTCAGCTGTAAGAATTCCATTCATGCAGACATCACATTATTTTTTATGCATTTGTATCAGTCTGCTGTGAGTAGGTACCCTTTATAGATCTTTAAACCAGGCATGTAGATTTTCTTTAAGTGTTAAGTTAAAAATTTTTAATATTCACTAGTGCTTTCTATCTTTGTATATAAGACTCAAAATCATGAAAAAAATGTGAGTGGTTTTGAACCTTGTAGCATGTTAATGTAATTAGTATGTCCTTTCTTTTATAAATAGATCCCTCAAATTACATCTTGTTAATCTAGAGACAATAGAAATTTAATAATTTAGTTTTGAGAAAATTCTTTTTTAAAAAATAGCATGTTGGTCAGGTGTGCATGGTAGTCCACAAGAAGTTGAAGAGTTTATTTTGGCTTAAAATGGTTAATGATTAACAGCAAAAAAGGTTTGCTTTTTGTTCCAAGAAAGATTGTTCATATTATAGTGTTAAATGATCCTCATTGTACATTTTTAGAAGAAATTAACTTTATTCTGAGATAGCTTTTTAAACACAATTGTGGGGAAAAAAAAGGTCCATGGTCTTGGTTACACCACAGTGGTACTGTGCATTAAAGGGGAAGATGAGGAGCCATGAGATAGCTGTGTCATGCCACGCGTTGAGAGCCGCTCCCCTGGGTGCTCCTGGTCACTGCCTTGCCTTGTGCATTTTCTCTCTCAGAAGCTGAGCTACCAAATACAGAGTACAGTTCAGGACCTTGGCCTAGTTAATGCGGAGTAACTTTATTCCTTCCAGTATTAGCTGACTGCACAGTATCTTAGAAGAATTGCCTAAGGACAAATGCAATGGAGCTTAGTTAAAACCAGATTTTTAACAATTTATCCTGTTTTTCCACTTCATCTTAGTATAAACAGCAATTGAGTATGAAGCCTAAAGAATTCTGGTTTGTATTCTTAGAGAAAAAAATTTTACATAGCATTTTGCCTATTAGTAAGGTGAGCTATATTTAGAAAGATTCTTCAGAGGATCTAATCCTCTTAACATTAGCCTGTCTACCTGCAATAGGTTTAAAGGTTGTTGGATTTAGAAGTTGTACATTTTCCATTTAACTACAGTTCTAAAAATGTTGAATTGTATTCCTGTTAGGGGTGATGTCACTGGGAGCTTACTAATCTAACTTTGAGAAATATCTCAATAACATTAATCACTAGTGTTTTTAATTTCCTTAATAAACATTAAAGAACATTCCCATTTTGGGAGAAATTATAAATTTTAATACATGTAAGAGTTCATCCTAAATCTTTTTATGTTCTAAAAATGAGATATCACATAATTGTGCACATTTATGTAATCAAAGATTTTTTAAATCTTAATCTCTTAAAAAACATTTTAGATTTTTTGAGCTATGCTTTAATAAAGCCTAAAATTTTTTATCGGGTGTTGGTTTTTGTAGTAATCTTTATTAGTTTGTATTTGTATTCAATTTGAGGAATTGGTATGTATACATATTATATATTAATTAGTTTTATTAAATTTTGAGCTATTCCCTTAATAAGCCTAAAATTTTAAGTGAAATCTTGGCTTCAAAATATCTATATAGAATATTAAAATATAAAAAAAGCTGAAAGCACAAAAATTTTATTACTCACTTGGCCTCATTTTCATAGATTGACAAATGAGTTTTTGAAATAAGAATATATTTTATGGGATTTTCTTCTTAATCTTATAATTTATTGTCCTTCTCATCCTCCCTATTGTAAAATTGCATTTATCTACCAAAATTTATCAGTTTTATTAATTTCTACAGTATTTTGAAATAATTTACTAAAATCTATTTTGTCTTAAATATTCCTCTAATAAGCTGAGGGTTTTTTACTTTTCATCTTGGAATTAAAGTCGTTGTAGGTTTTCTTTATGCCAGCAGCTGTCATGTGTCCAAGGATCAGATATGGCTTTTTGTTCTTTATATATTTTTTGAGAAAGGGTCTTGTTTTGCAGACCAGGGTGGTCCTGAATTTACTATGTAGCCCAGAAGGGCCTTGAATTCACAACAGTCCTCCTCCCTCAGGATTCCAAGTGTTGGGATTTACAGGTGTGCGCCACTGTGTCCAACTTAGGTGGTACTGGGGAGTCAAAACCAAGGACTTTTGCCTATCCCCATCGGATATGGTTGACTTAAATACTGCTTTTGTTTTTTCTTTGATATATTAGGGTTTATAAAAGTTACTTTGTTTTTCCCCAATACATTTTCTTTCCAGATAATTATACAGTGAAACACGTTCATATTATATACCCATCCTTAGTCAGAAGGGTCAGAAATAAGTACATGTCTTTGTTAACTTTGTGGAAATCACAAAGTACTTAGCACACATATAGAGACAGATTTGTGAATAGTTGCACAAATTTCTAGGACACTTTGAGAAATTTAACCCTGTAAATTAAGATCCAAAGGGTAACATTTTTGTGTCAGATTTTGATGAGAATTATCCTAGGGCAGAATCTTAGTTTATGTTAACTTTAATCCCCTTTGAAATCACAACATAAATTGCCCGTGTAATATGTCGGTAGAACTAGTGAAAAGAGGTATACTAGGAAACCCATATGTGCTTGCTTCCTGTTAGAGGGCCCTCTGAGGGGCATGCCAGTGCTGTGCGCCTGAGATTCACTGCAAGGAATCTTACACCCCAAAAAGAACAAGCCGTAGTTTTCATGAGTCAAGTAGCAGCTTGTACCTCAGGGTTTCAGGGGAGAGAAAGTGCAACCAGGCCATCATTTGTAAAGAGCAGAACTGCCCTGGGAAGGAGATTCCCTGAAGCTGACTGAAGAGTTTAAGGAGGTAGGAAAAATACAGGAAGGAACAGCCACCTCACTCACAGAGGCCAGGCTTGTGCCGTGGATGCAAAGTCCAGATCTGTTTGCTGTAGAGTACCAGGAACCAGGGGAAACAGGAGAAGAGCAAAGACAGTCCCACAGAAGGCTTCAAGGTGAGACTGAAATCCAGAGCCCTGTTAGGCGCTGTAGGCATGGGCACTGTGGGCAAGCCCTGAGTTACTGAGGTCACAGAATAGTGGGCAGTGGCAGCAGGATGGGTCACTGGCTTTGTGAGTCACTGTTTCTGGCCACAGCCCCACCTTACATGTGCACACATGTTAGTGTCCACACTTACTGCCAATGTAGATCTGTTTCACTGCATCGCTGGACTACATAGTGCCTTGGACACTTCGAAGAAATGCAGCTTAAAAATTGAAATTTGTAAACTGGTCTTTGCCAAAAATTCAGTTAGTTGCTTTCGTTAAATTCATCCAGTTTAGTCTCATACTACATAGTTACTACCTTGTGGTAAATATCATTGTGATACCAGCATTCTCTTTGCTAGAGGATTCCTCAGGTTCTATTTATAGTTACTGTTTACCAACTGGAAGTATTCCGGGAAAATCTTATATTTTACTCTATGTATTTTTTCTTCTGGAAAATAAAAAGTTGTGATATGTCTCCAAAGACCATTAGAGAAATGCCATGACCCATTCTGAGCAGTTAATTGGTTTGAACTTTTTTGAAGTTTGTAGAAAACTTGAATTTCCATACTAGAATAAATATTGGCCAAGAGTGTGTGTGTGTGTGTGTTTGTGTTTATGTTTGTGGGCTCCTGTACCCATTGTGTCAACTATGGATTGAAAAATTAGGTCTGCACCTCTCAGGTTCAGACCTTTTTAATTTGTTATTCCATAACCAGTGTAACATTTACATTGTGCTACGTGTTAAAAGTAATCTAAATATGAAAGTATCTGAGAGGATGTGAGTCGGTTATGTGCTGACACTACATCATTTTGTATGAGGGACTTAATCATCATGGATTTTAGTGTCCACAGGGGTCCAGAACCAAAGCTCCACAGATACTAGGGATTTTTTGGAAACTTTCACATGTAGTATAATAGATTCATGATGTTTTGACTGAATTATTTTACATATGTACTGTATTACTTATATTGTCTATAGTACTTATATGTTCTTTTTTTAGATATTAAGGAAAGATTCACAAATTACGTGCTTTTGCTAATCGTGTGTTTAAGAAACATGGAACAGTTTTCTTGGAATCCAGGTAACTAGCTCTTAACCAGCTCTTTGTTGCATATAGAATAAAATGAGTACTGTAGAAAACTTTCGTTGACTGGCTGCTCCTGTGGTTATTGGAGATGCCTATTTCAGGGGAAGGGAGAGAGCCTATTCACTGGTGGAGTGCTCCCATTTCCTGTAATCCTCCCCATGTCCCCGCAGCTGTGCACCTGCAGAGGGCCACACCCTGCAAGCCAGCACTGCAGCTTAGGCCTTTCTGTGGTTGACCAGAAGAACCTGTGCACTGTCCTAACACTATATTTTTTATTCATTCACTAACAATTAGTTAGCACTTTGACTTGGATTAAGTTAAAGAAATAAAATATATAAGGGCAGTAAATGTTGTTACTTACGTTTATCTCTAAATCTAGACTGACCGGAAGTTGTCAAAACTCCACAAATTTTCATCAGCCATTCACTTGGCAGGCATACTGATAACATGCTGTGTAACAGGCACCAATACACTGCAGGAGTCACAGGCTAGTAGGAGACATAGAGAACTATAAGCCTGAAATGAGATCGATGGGAAACGATCATCTTCTCACATATCTCAAGTCAGTCTGGTGTTGTCATACTACTGTCTTCTTAATGGACTAGATCATGCTCTGCCTGTCATTTGATTCTCAGTATCACTGATGTTATAGAGAACATCTAAAACCTCATGTACATTATTTTAATTTATTACTTGTTTTAAGATGCTTACAAAAAATCAGAAGGATATAAATTAATATGTATGATCTTGGAAATATATTTTCAGAAGTTAGTTTCTTATAGAGACCATGAGATCAAATGATAGATTGTATTACAGTGGCATGAGTTGGAATCTGTGTAAACTCAAGGGCCACCTGATCTGTGGTGGGAAGCTTCTCCCTCCACACACACCTAGATTCTTTATCGACTTGGAACCCTTTAATGATTGCTCAACTAGCAGTGTATGGAAGTGGCAGAGTGGGTGTGGCTGGTCCCAGCAGGCATACGAGGATTAGCAGTACCACAAAAGGGACAAAGGATACAGCCTCGTAAGCCTCCTGATACTTGAATGTTTGAAGTAATGTTCACATTTGTACTATGACTTTCAAATTATCTTAAATCTTCATCATCATCTCTGTGGCAGATGGATTGATGAAAAGAGCACTGTGATTGTTGATGAATTCCTTCTTTTGCATATTTCATTTTTCTAAACCAAAATGCCATGTATAGAAAATTTCCCTAAGTGTCCAGAATTATTAATAATGTAAAATTAATGCTAACTCTTTTGCCCCCCAGTCACATTGCTGTGTACCATTATCTCATTAATTCTTATATTAACAAAGTATAGGCACTTATTTTATAGATGAGGAAACAGTTGAGATAGTTAAAAATAGGCTTAGGGTCATGTAGCAGTTAGTGGCAGAATTTACTGTTGGAAAAAGCCCCCTGATTGGCACACCCCACCATGATGCTAGACTGAGAAAGGTTACATTGCACTGTGAGCGTGCGCAGCCCAACCTCCCGCTGCCCAGGCCCTGGCTTGTTGTAGCTTTCGGTATTCCCAACTCCCTTACTCTGTGCCATTCTTAAGTCCTTCTTCCTTAGGAGATTATCTGCAGATGGTGTTTTTTGGTTTTGCTTGTTTGGGGTTTTTTGTCAGCTAATTAATACCAAATGAAATTTTAAAACTTGTTGTAAAGGTAAGCAGACTTAGTAAGTTAAAATCATATGATAATGAAGTAAGCGGTTGGTCAGTATCTTTAAAACATTGTGATCAGAGAGGGCAAAGTGCTCAGTTGACTTCATGTTTCCTCTGCTAGCTGTCACTGTCACGCTGAGGCAGCCATAAAGTTAAAGGCTTTCAGAACTAGCATACTTACCCATATTTAAAGGCAGCACTTGGAACAGAAAAGGTTTTGAAAAAATATTTGTTGAATGAACTATTCTTTGACTTATTAAAATATGTCTCTTTGATACAGATTATACCTAACTGCTAAATCTGTCATCATTTGTTGAAAGTATAGTTGCTGCTGTGGAGATTTCAGGATTCTGATAGCTTGTGATTCAGATTCAGTCAATACTAAAAGATTCCATTGTCTGTCTTTTGTATTCTGTAGATCACCTCTGGGTACTATTTCCTGATGTCTGTATGGTGATTGCATCAGAAATTGCTGTGGATATTGTAAAGCATGCCTTTATCACCAAATTCAATGACATTACTGCAGATGTATGTATTTCTATAAGTAATTCAGTATTTGAAATTTATTTGACTTCTTAACATTATAAGATCTATAATTATGAATTTGTTTAGTACATTATAAACATGATAGGAGATTACTACTACTTTAAAGTCGGGATTGAAATTTTAAGTTTCTAAAAATTATTCCTCTACTGAAAGTATTTTATTTCACTGTTAGCCATAAGTTCTTTACTTTTGGGAGAAGGGTACAGCTCAGCCAGTAGTTGAGGACAGAGTATCACTACATCAAAATCAGTATACACTATTATAATCTGTGTACTTAAGTCTTTAAAATCATATAGGATCTACTTTAAAAATTATACCATCAAAACTTTTCTCTGACTGGTTTTTAAAATATTTTCTAACTGAAAATTAGGTTGGATTTTTTTTCCTGTGATTATGAATAGGTTCCTGAATTTGAGCGATAAGAGCTATTCATTTTTCTGCTAAAAGCATTTAATGAAACTTTGAGGGATTTATTTTATATTATAACTATTTTTTGTAGCATTTCCAGAAGTAGGTATGCAGGTATTGGCTCATGGTGTCTGTAATAAAGCAATGCATTTCCTAATACGTTCCTCATTCTGCCTCAGTCCCAAAGTGAAAAGTAGTTGAATACTTTTCTAGATTTTATTGGATTATACTTTGAATCAACATTCACACGCCAGTGCTTATTGTTTTAATTTTAAAGATTTAAAATGTAATGCAGTTGTGACAATTTGCTGATTTGATTAGCCTTTAATATAATAGTTCAATATATCTGAAAACATAATTTTGTACATTTTTATAGAGCAACAATAAAGTGATCTCATCATTTTTCCTAGATTTCCTCAGTGTAGAATTAGTCCCTTTTCATAGGATTATTCTCTTAACAACTGAGGCAAAAATTAATATGCTTGCTTCAGGTATTTAGTGCAATTTTTTGTGGAAAGGACAATTTACAAGTAGCCTTGTGGCTATTACAATGGCACTTCTAGGTTCCCTAGCTCAGTTTTATGTCTTGCTTATTCTTAGCATCTGTTTTTCTAAGAAGACATTGTTATGGTTATATATACAGCATTAATGCTTTTTAAAACTGTACATTTAACTTAAAATTTCAAAATTATTTTATATACACTACTTAAAATACTCTTTCAATAAATATTCCTCTTTGAAGAGAAATCTCTAGAACAAGTCTTGAATGTGATAGTTTAGGGGAACTGAGATGGTTTCACAGAGAAACCATGTCTAAGTGTGTACTTGGTTTTAGTATATATTCTTGGTAAATTATTGTTTTTTATCATCAAGGTCTAAATTTTTCCACATTATGTATTTGTACTAGGTTGCTTAATATTTCTTTCTTATATTCCTTTAGGTATACAGTGAGTATAGAGCCAGCCTTGCTTTTGACCTTGTTAGCAGCCGACAGAAAAATGTAAGCATTTTATCAAATGTATCATCTAAAATCTATGTAAATAGTGGTTAATTTTAGCATGCAATATTATTTACAGTTAAGGAAAACCTTCATAGCAGTTAAACTTCCTATTTATTTCTGTACTAGGCACTAAGTATTTACACACTAATACACTTAACATTAAATAGTGTGTGATTTTTTTGCAGCATTTTAGCAATTATACCGTTTTGTATTGGAGAATTCTCGTGAGCAGTAAGATTTCCACATCGTTTTACCACATTCTGTGGTGGCTGCCAGGCTCTCTTCCTGCTCGCTCAGTGCCTCGTCTGTCTAGAGCGGTTGCTGGTGATGAAGAGTAGTACTTTGAAAAAGCCGGTTGAGTCCTGTGCCTCTGAATCCTTCTCTTTCTTCTGCAGGCCTACACTGACTACAGTGACTCTGTGGCCCGGAGGATGGGGTTTATTCCTCTCCCTCTAGCTGTCATAGTAAGTCTGTGCTTTTTTTTTTGTTGTTGCTGTTGTTTTAAAGAAGTAGCCATTATAAAACAATAAGTAGATAATCCATGTTTCTCTGAAAAGAAATTAAAGGTAAATAATGTGGAAGGAGTTTGTTTTAAAATATAGCATACTTCTTTTAGATTTCGACATCCAGTAGATAAGCGATATAAATAAGTATTATGCAAATAACTTTTTTGACAGTGAAACACACTTTTGCTTCTTCGCTTGATAGAAGATTTCTAATGGATATGCCCATACTTAAGGACTTTCATAAGGGCCTTGACATGGCCCTTGTCACCATTGGTGGTGTAATTAATCCAACATTTCTAGAGGGCAACTCGACATTCTTGCACCTTGATGTGACTATTCCAGCTCTAAGAATTTATTTTAAGGGTATAGTCATAAAAGGCACACAGTGATTGGTGGGCAAGGCTAAACTTGCAGTGTCGTTTATACTATTAAAAATTTAGAAATAAATGAAGTATTTCAAATAAAATGCACCGTGCTCAAGTGAGGACCTGTTTGGTATCTGTACAAACTAGATTTTCGAAAAGGTTATTCACTGAAGTTTCCTGCTGTTAACACTCAGGAAATATCATATAGTTTCTTAAATTAAAATAGTACTGAAATTTAAATCAACCCAAAAATGGTTATCAGCTTTGACTATTTTAATAAATCTCTCAGAACAGCCTTACAGATGGCTGGTAGCCACATCAAGCTGTGATCATTTTAATTAAGATATGCTGACTGCAGATCCCTGGTTATATTCCTGTTGGTCACTCTGTTCTTGCATCAAAACAGATGTAACCTTTCCGCCAGCTATATCTGGAGTTCTCCTACCAAAGCATTCTTGTACAGATAAACTAAGAAATATATGAGGAATGTGCAAGCAGGCCAACTCTGCTTTAGACCAGCTTGTCTGTCTTTTTTAAGATGATGGATAATAAGTAGGTTTATAGAGTAAAATCATTTGTTAATAGCATAAGACATTGGTAGAAGAAAAGTTTTCTACATTTGTCTCCTGCAAGTGGATTCAGTTGGGAGGATAAACCTAGATTGCCTAATTGATTTCTTAGAAGAGGATTGGAACAGCAGTCATTTCCCTGTGGAACGCTGTGATACCAGGAGAGCTTCCATTTCAGTAGTGGAGCTTTGTTGGACAAGTAGTCTGTTGCCCTTCCTGCATCACTGTTCTTTTATTAGAAGATTTTTAAAATATATTTTTAAATGTATGTCAATAATATTTGACACCTTGATAGATTGTTTCATTTAATAACTATTAGATACAGCAAATACTTCTGTGTAATCTCCACTTCCTACAGTTTGTTCCTCTAGACCTTTCTGTACAGGGACAGCTGCACCTCTGATGTATAGATGTTTCCCCTTGACAGCTCCACCAGATTTATTCAGTTGACTTTCAAGGATAATATTGTCATGTCTGTATTTTTGTGAGATAAGTAAAAACCAAAAGGTTTATATTTTACTATAACAGTCCACAGGTTTTCTAGGATTCTAAGGTTTCCTTTTCTCTGCGCTCCCTGTGACTGCTTAAAGACTCTACAGAAAACAGAGACAGTGGACAGGGGAAAAAACAAAAAACAAAAATAAAGGAAACACCCACCAAGTGGGTGTGGACACATGTAGCAAGATGAATTCATTTATAGTTTACAGAATGAGTTTTTTTAATCACCTGATTGGCATGTCTGTCGGGTATAATAAGCAGAGGTGTTACTCATGAACTCAGTCTAATACAGGACCTCAGAGAATGAGAAGCAGTTGAACTGCAGCCCGGATTGCATGAGCAAACCCAAACCTGCCTCAGAGCATTTCATAAGCAGATTTGATAGGCATTGTCCTCTTAGACTGAAGCAGAGGGCACATGTGGTGCCTCAGGTATTAAAATATGCATGGAGAGATGTCATATTTAAATCCTAACAAGTATATGCTTGTGTGTTTTGTCTCTGTGTTTCTATTTTGGTTTCTGGCTAGCTCATCAGAGTTGTCACAAGCTCAATTAAAGTACAAGGAATCCTGTCTTACGCCTGTGTTATACTCTTCTATTTTGGGTAAGATTGACTATTCTTGAATATGTTGTTAATTTTACAGTAATGTGTAAATGTAAGATTTAGCTGAAATTAGGAGCACCCAAATCATTCTCCTGCCATGCTGTGTACTTTAGATTTACTTTATTTTTTAATGAAATATTTCAGTAATTTTTTTGTTTAAGATTTAATTTTCTTTCTCATTTTCTTTTATTCAGCAGTCAGACATTTTCCCATGTCTAAAAATACCTTTGACCCTGTGGCATAGTTGCATACTTAGTTATTTAGAACATAGGTCGATGTTCCATTAGCCAAAGGTGATAGAAATGTATCTCTGCCACCAGAGGCAGAGCTTCATTTGTGCATCTGTTGGCTTGGAGTAGCTTCCATTCTGGTCAAGGAGACAACAAGTGAGCAACTAAATCAAGATAGTCATAAATGGTAAGACAAAAATAACAGTAGGTAATAGTGGTTCTCCTGTTGTTAGTTTTCTGAAGAAGTGAGGCAGTGGTTGGAGTAGCCAAGCCTGGCTTTAGATGTCTTACTGGGAGGAAGATGGGAAGTCTGTCCACACCCAGACGTACGTGGGGTGCATAGACCAGACGTGGGTCCTAAGGAGTGTTGATCTGTGAGATACCCCGTAGGAGGAGCAGAGTGGGAAGCGCATGAGGGAGGGCAGTTTGAGCCGTAGCTTCTCTCAGGAGTCTTGCCTTAGGGTGGTATCTGCTTTCCAGGGACATCTCTGGGGCTCCATTTCATGTTGGAGTGTGTTTTCTATACTGCCTGGTTCTTGCACACCACTGGCACACAGCAGGTACTCAGGGAGTTTCTGTGGGAGCAGCCTGAAACAGTCGCTTCTTGTTGTCTGCACTCCGATTCTCCTCCATGTGTCATGGAGCCTGGAGTAGCAAATGTGCTACCCAGTGCCCAAAGTGCCCGTCACAGGCCTCACACCTCAGAACTGTGGTCAGGCAGTGTGGCTGACTGCAGCAATGCCCACAGCAAGATAGAACTCTCACCAGGTTGTCTATCATTTGCGATTTTCTACTTGAATAAATACTTGGTTTATTTTTCTATTAGTAATAACACAGTACCCTACAATGATAAGTTATACAAAAAAGGAGTTTATTTTACCTCATGGTTCTGGTCCAAGATCAGAGAGCCACATCTTGATGTCACCTTGCTAGCAGGGTCCCACAAGGTAGTGCCGGTATCATATTGCAAGAGACGGAAAGTGAAATCCAGAGCTAGCCACGCTGGCTTTCACAGCAGACCCATTCTTCACTTAACCCATGAAGGCAGAGTCCTGATCAGCTCCTAATGGTCTCACCTCTTAATGATTTTTCATGGGCACAAACTATGTTCAAACCATAGCACTTTATTAACGTAACTTTTTTCAGTTTCTCCAACATTAAAAGTTCTGAGGCTCTATTCTGGTACAAATCCTCACATTGCCCCTTGAAGTTCTTGGCATTGTGCCACGCTTGCCAAGTAAAATTGCCATAGTTGCTCCCATCTTTAACAAGCTAATTGTTCTATTATTTTTTATATAAAGCAAAATGTGTATAAAACTTACCTGAGCTATATGCTTATAATTCACCCAACAAGGTGCGCTTACTCTGTTCCTTACACCTCGGGCCTCTGCCTCCTGCCCAGTGCTTGCTCTCTCCTAGCGTCTCACGTCTCTACCTGTGTGGTCCTGCCAGACCAACCTGCTCACCAACCTCTCCACTGTCCTTATGTATTCTAGCAATTCACAAACTTCTCAAAACCTCCTTGTCCACAATGCCTTTATTCATTAACCTCACCAACCCAGGGGCCTTTCTTCAGCAAACACCCATCAGAGGGCAGTGGACCTTCTGATGCAGGAGCGAGCATGCTTTGCTGTTCCCACCACACTCCTCGCAGTCCCTGCCCCCAACTCGCTCTCACCCATAGAGGAGGGAAACTCATCTGCTGCCCTCGCTGATCCACCCAGCAGTCCTCACGGCACTGAGGGGGACTCAGATGCTGGTCATTGGCTGCTCTGGGGTCACAGAAATGCAACAGACAGACAAGTGCCTACCCTGGAGTCACTGAAATTCTAAGGGACAAATAGACATCAGCTAGAAAAACAGCTAGCTCTAAAGTGACAGGTATTGATAAGCCTTATAAGGAAAATAGGATAATGAAAGGAGAAGTGGGCAAGAAATCCCTAGAAAGTTGTGAGCTTTCTGCGTCACCAAGCAATAGCAGGATGGGAAGAGAGCAGACGTGGCTGAGGGTACACAGCAGTTGCCACATGGCTGGCCACAGAATGCAGGAGAGAGGAGGACGCAGAGCCTGCAGGCCACGATCCACTTCTTCAGACTCACTTAAAACTGGCATCAAAGTCTTTGGTTCTGGGTTATTTCATATTTTCTAATAAGAAAATTCTAATTTAAGGGAATAAATTACACATTGCCAACATGGCATTTTTTTCTCTGGAAGTTTTTGCCAAATTTATATCATGTTCCTTAAAATATTAATTATCTTTTGGCTCAGAAATTTTATTTTTCTAAGTATAGGTACTTTAAGGTATCTAGTACCTAGGAATTTATCTTAAGGAAATACAGATTTAACATAAATTTACTAAATCAGAATCTTTAGAGAAGAAAAATATTACAAATCTAACATCAGACATAGTGCGCACAGTGATTTAGATTAATTTCAAAAACTGTTTGCTTTGTTTCTGATTTTAGGTTGATATCCCTGAAAATACTTAATAGCATCGTGCTGTTAGGGAAATCTTGCCAGTATGTGAAGGAAGCCAAAATGGAAGAAAAGCTATTTAATCCTCCCCCAACCGGCACGCCAGGCAAACCGACCAGCAACTCACAAAGCAAATGTAAATCCTCACAAGGTATGTTTGGTCTTTTCGTTTTTCCTGTGAACCATTTTCAAAAATTGTTTGGACTCTTCTTTATTTAAAAAAAAAATCACAGTCAATATCTAGCAAGGCTTTAAAGCTTTGACTTCAAATACTCAGTTGTATAGAGCTTTTAGTGATGTGATCATATTTCAGATATCTTCACGTATATACATGACACAATGCACAAGTTTTTATATTTGTTCATTTGTTGATTAGTAGGTGATTTTCAGGTGCCAGTTGCATGCCACATACAGGGTAATGGCAGTGAGGGAGGGACAGTGCCCCTGCTCAGTGGAGTGTCCTGTTAGAGGGAGAGGAAAGGTGTATACCGCGTCAGGTGGCCATGAGGCCAGAGACCTGAGATGGGGAAGGGGAGGAGCTGCAGAGAGTTGGGAGCACCCCCAACTAGGAGGAAGTGGCAGTGGGCAGAGTGGCTTGACGTGTTGGAGGACAGCAAAGGCCACGTGGCTATAGAGGCAGGACCTGGGGAGAGGGACCGAGGAAGGGAACTGAGCAGAGCTGCAGTTCACCCAGGGCCTGCAGCCTGTGGTAAAAACTTGGCTTTGATTTGCAGCAGTAAGGGTGCTGTGGCAGGGCTTGAAACAGAATTGCTGCATGATGCAGCTGGGGTTTGCAGAGGGTCATTCCCACACTCTATGGACAGTAGACCCACAGGGTAGCCCCATGTCAGGGGACCAGGAGCTGCCTGGCTCAGCAGCAGGAGGTGGGGGTGGGAGAGCTAGCCAGATGCCAAGTTGATTTGGAAAATCTGATGGAAGGATTTGCTGATTGGTTATGCAGTATGAGAAAAAGAAGAGTTAAGGATGGTTCCAGGGCTCCTGGCCTGGAAGGTTTGAAGGAAGAACTGAAGTAATTTGTGTCATTCGCTGGCAGTTTCTCTTTCACATAGGTATTTATTCATAAGACTTTTGTTTAGATGGTTTGTTTTTAATATATGGGGCAGCTGTGTGCCAGGTAATATAGAAGATGGTATGTACCAGGTCAGATAAGGGTCCTTCATTTTAACAGGGAGACAGTACAAGTGGAAATCCAGTTGAGCGAGGGGACTGAGGGGACAGAACAGTCTGAACACTTTTACTGGGAGTTAGCCCTGCCTACATGATAACTCAAAATGAGAATGAACGTCCGGCCAGGTAGATACCAGTGGAAAGGGCAGGGAGAGGGGCCAGCGTGAGCAAGTCATGGAGGCAGAAAGTGCATGAACTTGCAGCTCCACGTCCTGATATTGTAAGTTTTGCATGTTCGCCATGTGTACTTTCCAGGGAGTTAAATTTAAGGTGAAATAAAAAGTTGCACATAAATTTTTTCATTACAAAGAACATGTTGAGTTCTGTTAGTCATGTGAGAATTGCATGTATTTCACCTGAGGAGATAGCCCTGATAGACCTGCGTTTGCTTTGGGGTGTTTATGAAGACATTAAGACTAGTGCTGGGAGGGACATCCTGGAGGCCAGGAAACAACAGAGTGGTGTCCACTCAGAAAAGTGTTGAATTCAGGCTGAAGGAGAGCGAGGGGCAGTGCTCAAGTCAGTTTTGCTCTAAAAGAGACAAAACAATGAGGGGAGGGGGACAGGCAGAAGGGGGGATCTCTAAAGGACAGATGGATGTGTATGTTGTTGCCTTGACAGCAGTGGTTTCAGCATCAGGTCATATATTTTAAATAGTTACGCCAACCTACAGTTCCTTTCTGGCTCAAAAAGAGGCCATTCTTAAAAGGATTAAGTGTATAACTCAAAGGTGGGTGGGTCCAGACCTAGCTCGGTTGTGCCCAGGGTCAGGCTCCAGGGTCCCTGTAGCCTGAAACAACTTTAGGGTTTGGCTGGGTACTTGGCTGGTTGGATTTTTCCCTGTACTTCGGAAGTGATGATGCTAAACTAAATCTACTTGAAGTGACTGTAAGAGGTGGGAAGCGCTGGTCTGCTTAGTGCCCTCCTGAAGTCCTAAGTAGTAGAACTGACGTGAGTCTTCAGGGCTGGCCATAGTCATCTGAGCATATGGCTATGTCTGGGAGGGTTTTCTGATGTAGGCGTTAGGATCTTTCCAGAATTGGGTGATGCCGTTGTGTGATGTGATCAGTGAGCGTAGTGCACCCTTATATGAAATTTTAGATGAACCAATGGTTAAAGTCTTTTAGGTTTTATGAATTAACAACCACTTGTAGTTTTATTATTTAGTTGCCATTTTTTTCTAAGGAGGAAAGTGAATATTTTTGTTAGTACTACTGAAAACATGAGAATTGAGAGGCACTCATATTTATTATAAAATAGGGAAAATTATATCCTAATCCAGTGTACTGTACTTTTCCACAGGCCTTTCCACAGAAGAAAACCTGTCTGCTTCAGTCACCAGCCAGCCTGTTCATCAAAAGGAAAATGTCATACCATTACTTGTGACCAGCAATTCTGATCAATTCCTGACAACTCCAGATGGTGATGAGAAGGACATAACACAGGAAAATTCTGAATTAAAACACAGATCTTCAAAGAAAGATTTATTAGAAATAGACAGGTTCACAATTTGTGGAAACCGAATTGACTGAATTCTGTGGCTCATGCGCTGAACATGCTGGGCCCTGGGGCAGCAAATGCTGTGCTGCCAGGACAGACAGATGCTAAAAAATGGCACTTAAATATTTATTTAAAAACTTAAATTATTAATGGCAAGCAAATTTTAGTATCTTTCTTCCAGTAATGTGGTCTCACTGAAGGTCAGGTCACACAACAGCAGTGACCTTGGCCTTGACCCTGGGAAGCGTGGTGGACAGGGGACGTTTCCTCCTGCGTGGCCAAGCAGAGTGTCACTTCCGGCCCGGAAGTGCCACAACAAGATCCCTTTTACTTCGTGGGTCTGGGCTTCCAGAATGTTGAATTTTGCCTCAAGACCTTTTCAGTATAAGGATATACCTGGAAGACTGTGAAGCTTTTACCACTAATTACTGTTCCAGTCTCATACTGTTTTCACAAGAAGTTTTCAAATTTTACTTCACCTGCCAAAGCATTACAAAATTATTAAACATAAGTCAATATGAATGTCCTTACAACCAGAATAATCCTTGAAGATATTTAGGTATTAATCAGAATAAAAGGCTACCTTAAATCAAACATGATGAATAGAAGCATTTTATAGAAAACAAGCAAAAAGCCCTAAATCCAGCTCATTATTTAAAAGAAAAAAAGATTGATGGTTCTGAATCACTGAGAAAATACTTCATTGTTTTTCACTTTACTCTTTAAGGCAAAAAGTAAGCTCTGTGTATTTTAATTGCAGTGGATAAAATAGTGTCCGTAGAGAAAGGCACTTCTTAACTGCGTAAACAGAGCAGTGTTAATGTTAAGTTATAGTTAAGTGGTTTCGACTTTAAAACTAACTGCCTCATTGGTCATCACAGCTGAAAGGATTAGGAGGTAAATAGGTTGAAAAATTATCACTATAAAACTCAAAACTGTCAACTTTAACTTGATTTTTTTTTAAAGTAACAGTTTAAAATATTCCAAGCAGATTGGACAGCATCATCTTGCTTGGGTTCCCTCTGCGTCATCCCTCTGTCTGGATGGTCATGCTTGTCACCCAGGGGGTCTGTGGCTGCGGGGAGGGGACAATGCAGGCCCATGGAGGAAAGGACCCGAATGAAAGCCATCCATCTGGGTGGGGCTTGCAGCTCCCTGTCTGGGACTGGAAGCAAGAGTGGGTGCAGGGAACATCCACCAGAGGTGCTTTCTGATTCTTTTTGAGATTGAGATTCCATTTGTGCTTCATTTCTAGTTCATGGCTGCATCATAGAACAAGTTATTGTCACCCTATTTTAACCTGAATATCCTTTCTGCACCTCTATAAAAATTTTATCACTTCTGATTTCAGAACTGTCCAGAAGATAGTGTTATCTTTATATCCTTTGGTGTTTCAACTTGGAGATTCAGCTCTCATGTGAATGGTTCAGGCATAGTTATACAGAAGGCATTTATTAAGCATATCTGTTTCCTGGATAAACTATAAGGCAAGTTGTGATGCTTTGGCTTATCCACTTGAAATATAAAGTGAATTTTGACATTTTTCACAAACTAAAAAAATCTGAAGATCGATATTGAAGATACATGCCCTGTGATACCAGGAAATACTTTTAAGTTAAAAATGAACATTTTCATTATTTCGTCGGACCGCTCCCACTTGAAGCTGTTCTTTTTTCTGTCCCCTTTTCACCAGTGAAAGGAGCAACGTTCATGGTAAATAGGAACAGTTTGGAGAAAGCCCTGCCAAACACAGCCCAGTTGGAGCAAGAATGTGGTTTGGATGTATCTTTCAGTTCCTCCTGAGTTATCCTGTTACTGTGCTGTGGTTCATCGCCTTTGCAGATGCTGTTGGGAGTGCGGGATGGTACTCACTTCTTCTGTCATAATGGCATTCAGTACTAATTTTATAAGTGCATCTTGTGTGAAACTCAATAAATTCAATTTTGTAATTTTTTTAAAAAGTCACTAAATTTATTTTAGCATGTTTACTGTTGTGCTTGGTGGTGTGGATCTCATACTCTACAATGAGAATTTATCTCTAATTTACAAGCAGTATATTTCTCTTAATTTAAACTTTTTGTTTTGGGTTTAATTGTGTTCTGCATGGTAGCAGAATATTCCATTTTGTCTTTGAAAGAATAGTTTGGTCCTTGATCATAAATCACGAATTAACTCAGAGCACCTGAAGAATTTTGCATTTACAGGTGTTTTTAGTGTCACGCTGTGTGCTTGTCACATGTTAAGAGCCAATTTCAAGTCAGTGCTTAGTTTTGTCTTGGTTTTCTTACTCTGATCAAGACACAGTGTAGTCAGACCCTCATTAGATTTTTTTTTTTTTGACTCAAAGTGGAAAAGCCAAATGTCATTCAAGAATTTGTCCAGACTTTCTTGTAGAGTTGGGCCAGCATTTAGGCTTTCTGTTCATCATGCATATGCATGAAATGAGCCTATTAGAATTAGTTCCTCGGGATTCATCCTGCCACTTCTGTTAACTCAGCAGAAGGAGAAATTCACAAAGTAATTCTAAATCACTCCCTTTTGATGTGTTTGGATTTTATGTATTTATATTCTCCAAGATTTTTTCATCTCCTCTGTCAGGACCAATTCTCAGTGGGATCGGGAGTGAACAAGGCTCTTACATCTGGCTACCATTTTGGCTATGAGGTGTCCAGTGACCAAATGACCTCTAAGTGACCATCCTAAAAATCTACAGTTCTGTATATAAAATTAATTTTTGCCTATTATATTTGCCTTGAGTAAAATAATTGTATAGATGTTGTACAGTACTTCTATATAGAAAGAAATAAGAAAATATATTGAAATAATGGCTGCTAGTTATTTATCCACCAGAATCTGCTCTCCTGGATTATAAGCACAGGGTTGTCACATGTTAAGAGCCAAGTTCAAGACTGTGATAAGTTTTGTTTTGGTTTTCTTACTCTGATCATAGCATAGCATAGTGCCCTCGTCCCAGACCCCCTTGCTGTTGCCTGTGGCCGAGCAACATATTCTCACCCTCTAGGGTAGAAATGGAAGTATGTGTGTCTCTGTCCGGTCGGGACTCAAGGCAGTGGGTCCCCTCACTTCTTATCCCCTTCCCACCAGCCGGAACTCGGCAGAAGTGGCGACCTTGTCCCAGGTGTGCAGATAAATGCCCAGCACCGCAGCGTGACAGCTGTGCAAGAGAAGGAACAGTTCCCTGCATGCCAGTGAGGAGCAGAATTGCTGGTAAGCCTAGAGAGTTCAACACAGACCGCGTATGAGAGGGAAGCAGCCCGGATCTGGAGTCTGTTAATGCAGGTGACCTCCAGTGTTGTACAGGTCAGAAGGGGCCTCTCTAAAGAGGTTCACAGGCAAGACAAGTCAAGCACGAGGCCTGGCTCTGAAATACTTGCTCCTGAAAGTACTGTTTGGTGACACTCCCGTTTACTGTTTACTGCTGCTGGGGCTCCTTAAGTACCTGACACCCTGGATGGCAGTATTCCTTTGATTTGATTAAAGAGGAATGGGTGTTATTAAGAAATTGGCATTCTTAAGGAATTCATCAGTGATCTGGAGAGATTGCCATGAGCAAGGCATTGCTGTTGTAGATTTCAGTAAGAAGAGTAAACATTTGGCCACTCAGCAAAGGGCACGTTTTTCCCTCCAGTAGTAAAGCTATATTTGGGGTGCCTTGATGTTTCAAGTAATAAAAAAGAATGTACATTAGTAATTAATTTGCTTATAGCATACTGTTCTATGTACGTGTGTGTGTGCGCGCGCACATGCGTGCGTGCGTGCGTGTGCGCGCACGCACACGTGCACCTGGTACTGGCCATGGAGTCCAGGGCGGTCACACTGGGATGCGTCCCCAGCCCTTTTTGTTTTTTCAGGCAGGGTCTCATGAAGTTGCTAGGTTGCCCAGGCTGGCCCAAGCTTGCCACTGTCCTGCCTCAGCTTTACACAGTGCTGGGACTACAGGCCGCTTCACTTTGGCAGGTGAGTGTACATTTGGCATGTTTTTAATCAGATTCATAGTATCCATGCCTCACTGTAGTGAAGAGCAAGTAGGAAAGCGCACCTGGGACTGAGTTGGAGTGTGTGAAAGATGGGGCACTGAGTGAGCTAAGTTGTGTATAGGCTGGTGCCTCACAGCCTGGGTTGGTGGTCCTTATAGCCAGGATCAGTGCTCCTCATGGCCTGGATTGATGCTCCTCATGGCTGGATTGGTGCTTCTCATGATGTGATCCCTGGACCAGCAGCATCACCTCCCCTGGGAACCGTTAGAAATGTGGGCTCAGGGGCCCTGCCAAGACCTGCTGAATCAGAAGCACCGGGACTGGGCTCAGCAATGTGGTTTAAGAGAACTGTCAAAGACACTGGTGCCCCCTAAAGTGAGAGGCCAGGACTAGAACCCTCACTTTCACATCTGGATCTTAGAATTACAGGCCCAATCACAAACGACTCTCTACTTTTCCCAAAGCAAAGATGGGGAGACTGAAATAGGAATTGAGGGCCAGAAATTCTCTAGCAGATGTTTGTTTCAAACCCTACATTTCATTGCTGTGCATTGCTGGAAGCCTGGCAGCTGGACAGATAGATGCAAAGCAGTGCCAGGACCAGAACTTCACACCTTCCTCAAAGCCATGTGATTGGTCTACTGTACCTTCAGAGCATCCCCCAATCCGAGGCAACAGAACCTCTCAGGTGAGTCATACAGACACCAGAGGGCACTGGGGCTAGAGATTACAGGAGCCTCCAAAGCCATAATCACCAGAGTGGAGAGAAGAGAGTGGGCAGACACACGTCTCAGTGAGAAGTGTAATTCAGCACCGTGGGAGACGGATCCAGGGTGGAGGAGCAGAGACCCACCCAGCAAGGCCCAGGAACCTGCTTCCGAAAGCTCGTGTGACAGCCAACTCTCATGTGAGCAGCCAAGGATTCCCAAGGTGATCTGTGCTAGAGAATTAAGGGAAGTGCAGTAGGGACTGAGGCACTCTTGTCCCTGGGTGGTCAAGGGGACATGAGCTGAGACCTGAGCTAGCAGAGGGGACCATCTTCAGCCAGAGACCAACGGTACCAAGAGGCCAAGCTCGGTGTGCTCACCAGCAGGAGGGCTGGAGGAGTTACAGGATCAGGATCAAGGAGGTGGTGGGATGCAGTTTGAAATGAAGTAATGAATCTGAAGTGGAAGTCCAGGTTACCAAGTCCCAGAGCCGGGAGGAGCAAGACATCACTGGTTGGGGACAAAGTGGAGAAAGAGTCACAAGGCAGGTGGCGTGGAACTGGGAGCAGTGGGGAGCAGCTACGTGTAACAGATTGGCTCACAGAGCTGGGTCACACCAGAGCCCGGCCTGGCCCAGGGCAGAGCTCAGCCCCTGTGCAAGCCCTTCACATCCTGCCAGAACACAGACCTGGGACAGAGTCTCAGGCCATCTGCCCATTTGCTTCATCACCTCCGTAGCTGCCTACTACACAAAGCTCAAGTTGGTCTAATTCTCTTTTTCCTTGGCACATCATAGTAATGAGCACCCCTCACACCTGCTATTCTTTTGCAATGATTCCCAGCCTGTGCCCGCCCATCGACCCAGGACAGAAACCACACTTCCTTAAGGGAAGCCACGAGGGACACACTAGAGTCCTGGGCTGGGCTCTCCCAGTGAGGGCTGCTGGACAGAGACCTGGGGACACTGTGACACCTGAGGCTTCAGCTTCCAAAAGAAAAACTGCAGGCATCCTGGTGCAGGTTGCTCAGGAGACTGAGGCGGGAGGATTGCCAGTGTGAAGCCAATGTGAGTAACCTAGGAGATTTTTGTCTCAGAAAAGTAAAAATAAAAGCCCCAGTGGTGGAGTGTGTACCTAGCACAGGCAGGACCCTGGGTTCAGTTGCCAGGAAAGCAGAGAGAGAAGAGAGAACACGGCTTTGGCTAAGTTGCTTGGAGCCTGTGGCAAGCAAGGTACGTCATGGCAAGAACACATGGCAAAGCCAGAGAAAGATGAGGAGCATGGAGCGCTATAGTCTTCTTCAAGCCTCCCTCCCAGTGATCTAAGAACTCCCACTTTAACCCCACCTCCTAGAGCTTCCTCCCAGCAGTGCCACTCTAGGGGGAAAGCCTTTAACACGTAGGCCTTTAGGGGGTGGCATTTAAATTCCACTTATACCATCATCTGTTCTTGAAATGAGGTCTTGCTGTGTAGTCCAGGCTAGTCCTGAACTTAGAGAGTAGCCCACGCTGGCTTGAGCTCACAGCAATCCTCCTGTCTCAGCCTCCTGAATGCTGTATTACCATGCTCATCTTATATGGTACTGAGGAGTCGAACTCGGGCCTTGGATTGTTATGCAAGCACTCTGACCGATGTGCTGTTCCTCCAGCCCCTGTAACACCATCTTAACTTGAAAAATAAAGCAGGGAAAAAAAAATACAACCATCCCTTACAAGTATAATATGTACGAGGCAATATAAGATCAAAGATTCCTAGGATGATGGAATTTTAGCACTGAGTTTCTCAGTGCAGCTCTAACAGGGCATCCAACCTCCCTCTCCAGGGCAGGTTTCAGGCCTCCCTTAGTCTTGATCAGTGTGCCTCCTCGCTTGGTCTTAAGAGCAGTAGTGTTATTGATAATGATAATTTCAAAATCAGTACTGATATTTGCCACAAACCACCACCCAAAACTCTTGTAATTCATTACCTCATTTAGTCCACAGCATCCCCGCAAAGTCACCATTTTATGGATGTGAAAACTGAGGCTCTTTTTTCAACAAGCTGGAAGCTACAGAGCCAAGATTTTAACCCTGGCCCATCCAGTCATAGAGCCCAGTCCTGTAGCCACTGCGTGATCTACAGACCTCAGGACAGGCCTGAACTCGACCTGCTGCTAACGTACATGCAATTTTTTTCCTTAAATCATTTTTCTAACAACGAAAGTACAGTTAAGAGATTTTCCATTCCTTCTGCTTGGCTTTCGGTTCGCATTTCCCAGACGCTCATCTGCTTCTCATTCTCCGTGGCCCGGCTTGGCTGAGTGTTATTTTTAGATTGGATTATGAGTGGACGGTTCTGGTTATCCTGCTTACATGGTTGAATCATCTTTTTCCTTCTCTAAGGAATCACGAGGCATGCGCCAGAGCAACTCAGATTTATGGGATGCCCAGCACTTCCCAATAGTCCCTCCTCGACTTCTGATTCAGTGTTGCAAGGTGGACACCATTCATTGACGGGGCTGGTGACCTCCACGTAACCACAAAACCAAGGCCCTGGGGTTGCGGTAGTTGGGGTGCAGCACCAGAGCTGGAGAGGAGGGCTCCCCCTCTGCTGGCTTGTGCTTACTAGGATTTTTGGCTTGTGAGCAGAAACATCCCTGCACTGCTGCCTCCGCTGTGAGGAGGAGAGGGGTGGGTGACCAGCCCGCTTCCTGACTCCTGCAACACAAACACTGCACAGTTTAAAAGTTGTCATTTGCTTAGATCCTCAAGGAATAGTAATAAACAGTAGCTATGTAAAAAAGGACAGGTTGAAAAAAATAGAGAGAGTGAAAGGGATGTATGTACATGTGATTCGATATGTGTTCCTGATACCCTATAAGTAGTGTTGGTGCCCATGTATAAACATATGGGGTGTGATAAAAAAAAATACAGGAAATGTTTAAATTTGAAAATTTTTATTATAGTAAAAGACGCATTGTCACCAATCCCTCCCAGAGTTCTGGCTGCTTTCTAGAGTAGATCTGGAAGTCCTCTTTCATGAGTGTCTTGATGTTCTGAAGTGATTTAAAACAACCTTTCATGGTCATTTTAACTTTGGGGAGCACCAACAAGTTGCATAGTACCTCATTTTAATCTGCAGCATCCCTGCAAGGTCGCCAGTGAGTAAGGTTATTGAGGACATGCTGTCTTGTCCCAACAAGCCCACCTTTCCCTGGATTGTGCTTAGCAGGGACGTTAGCTGGCCCTGTGATCACACACCATGGAGACACAAAGACGCCGTTCAGAACTACTTCAGAAAGTGACGAGAGTGATGGGATAAGTGTGTTCAGAAAGAGGAAGAGTATGTGGAGGGCACTAACGCCAATGTCTCTATTATTGTCATAAAAGTCTAAGCTCACCCCATACATTTTGATCACCCCCTCTATGTCATGCACATTTATTTTGGATGGTGGCTTTTAAGATGTACTTTTTCTTTTACATGTACTGAGCATTTGTCCATGTCAATGATTTTAAATACTTGTAATAGCAGCCTGGAATTCCGTGGATGGTCAAATCATGATTTGCACACTCAATCTCTTTGCATTGGGCATTTGTTTTTCTGTTATTTTTTTTCTTAAGATACATTTCTAGAGTTGGAATTCCTGGGACAAAGGTTCCTGGTGACGGTGGATTTGTGCTAATTGCCTTTCAGAGGTGACCCACATCCTAGTGTCCCAGGAGTCTCCACACATACCAGCCCTGGGTGAACTGTGTGTCCTCTCAGTTTTTGCCAGCTTTAAGGGGCACATAGTTTTAAGATCATGATTAAATACTTTTAATATATGTGTTAGATTTTTTCATTTCTATAACATCTTTTAGGGATGTATTCATATCTTGAATTTTTCTTTTTGTGTTATTTTTGTTGATGACATTAAAAACATCAAATGAAAGCTCCACTCAAATTTACACTCTCGCAGTATGCCACGTACAAAGAAGGGAAAAAAGAAAATGTTAGCATGTTAAATGTTTACAGGGCCTTTGGCAAGAGGCCAAGAAGGGAATTTGTAAAGCATCTTCTACGTGGCTTGCCTGAGAGAAGACTTCCTTGGACAGATAAATAACATGTTCTACTCAGGGGCTCAATTTGGACTCAGAAAAATTGAAACCCAGTATGTAGGAAAACTTTAATCTATCAGAGGCTACCCTAATTAGCCTAGGCCTCTGCTTTATCTGCTTTTAAAGTGATAATAGACCGCTGGATATATTAGTTTAATAATTATCTCCCATCGTGCTCCTATATGGAAATGTATGTTTTCCTTGCTCCTTTTTCTCCCCCACCCCTTCTATGTAATAACCTCTGTGGTTGAGCCCACACTAGTCCTGACAATTCAGAGGCATCTTCTAGAATCTTTGTTTTGGGAAATCAGGTAATGAACCCAGCAGACCGTGACCTTCCACAGCAGGTATCTCAGCAAAGACATAAAATGGTGAAAAGATGGCAGGCTCTGATAGAACAGAACCGTGTCTTCTTTAGTAGAGATGTTAAGCAACCTCTCGGCAGCCCCCAAGCACCCTGGCCCCCCTTCCTGGGAGTCACTGAGTAAGTGGACCTGAGAAACAGTTGTCCCCTAATACACATTCTACTGAGAAATTTAAGAAATCTTAGAAATCTATCTTCTAAGGAGCAACTCAGATGTGGAGAAATGCGCTCTTTCTTTCAAAGCTCTGTTTTGTGGAAGGCTGCTGAGATAGTGAACAGGTATGGCCCCTGGGATCAGAAGAGCCTGCATCTGGGTGGACACGTCACCTCTCCCCCATACAGAACCCGTGTCTAGCAATCTCCCCTCTCCAGCGCACGTCTTCAGTGAGGAAAATGATAACTACAACTTCCCGGGTTGCAGCAATTGGCCTCGTCTCCACTAGTTAGGTAAGATTCAACTACAAGTGACAGGACACCAAATGCAGCAGTTTTCACAGTAGATGACAGTCTCATCTCACACAGGACAAAGGCTGGGGATGGTTACGCAGCCGCGCTGGTTAGTGATTTAGTCCATTTTCCCCTCTTGATCTCAAAGTGGCTGCTGCACTTCTGAACATCCCAGCCTGAGTTAAAAACAAGAATAGGGAAGAAGCAGGTGTCACGCCAACCATGTCTGCCCGTTAATGAGAAAGGCACAGCCCTTCTGGCCCTCTCTCACCTGCAGCCAGTGGCAGTGGTCACGTCTAGAAGGACAACGGCCACATTTGTCCCAAGTGGGGCTGGGAAAGGGACACAGGAGCTCATGATTATCCTGGACAAGTGCTTTCCAGATTATTTTATTGTAATGCCTGAGAGAGATTGAAAACTGATATATACACACAGACGTAACCAAAAGTGAACTTTGAAAAAAATTATATATGTCTTGGCTCTGCCTTATCTGAAAATATTCCATTTGTATTTTTTTGAACACTTGGTTTTAATGCATTGAATTGATTTCACAGTGCTAATTGATTGTGTCTCAAAGTTGAGAAACATTTACTTAGACTAAACATAATTGCTTGCCTGCCTGGAACATAGTGGCCTGAACCCACTCAGGGTTCTCTTAGGGAAGACTTTAAAGGAGGAAGGTATCACATGGACACATAGTGGAGCCAACCTCACCGCTTACAGGAGGCCAGGAGTGTATGTGTGCAGATGGCGTGTGCAGAGACAGAGAGGGTCCCATGGGTTCCATTCATGTCGGCCATGCTGGGATGTGGGGAGGAGGCATGGCTGAGCCCTGTCCATGTGGTGGGTCTTGCTACTAAGACAGAATTCATTTAGGCAGGTTTAGAGCCATCAGATGCGGCAGGTGAAGACGCTGTCATAGGATAGATCAGTTCCCAGAGAGACAAGAGAACCACAAAGCAGCCAGCGCAACACAAACCTTACACAAACATGTCACAGGTTGCTAACACAGCACAAAACACAAAACTGAGGACAGGCTATCATGGAAACCAGGGTGCTCAGGTGAATTAACATTCCTAACAAATCACCAGCCCCAGCAAATCAAAATTGAAAGCCAGCTCCCAGTCCTAATCAGTAAGAACCACCTGACTGTAGCTTTAACTCCCACCCAGAAACAGGCAAGCATATAAAGTTACCCCTAAGTAGCACAACAGTGGCACACTGTCCCCTCTCCCTCCTGAGAGAGTTCACCTCTTTGCTGCCCCTTCCCCTCTAATAAATCTTGCTTTTCTTCACCTTAATTAATCTTGCCTTTCACCACTTTGCTCTTGGTTTGCTGTGTTCATTCCTCAACATCAGCAGAAGGCAAACCCTGGCTTGAGCTCTCTGATAACGCTGCTATGGAAGAGCCCCACTGAGTGCTTAGCTATGAGGAAAGGCTCCACACCTCCAAGCCAGCCTCCAACCTAAAGTTCATTTCTCCAGCCTCAGGCTGCCGCCTAGAGCTCTTCTCCAGGCTGTGTGCTACATCCGCAGGTGTATTTCATTGTGATGATTTCTCTGCATTCTTTTTGAGTAATCAATTGTCCTAATAGCTTTTCTGTCACTGCAAGCTCCCCATGGCTCTGTCAGCTCAGCGCTGCAGGTTCCCTGGCTGGCTTTGGACAGCAGTGCCATACAGAACCTGGTCCACTCCCACAGTCCATGGAGTGCTGGGTGCATGGGCCCAGCCCGGGACACAGCATGCGGTGGCTCTTGGCTCCCATCATTTCTGGGGGCACAGCAGTCAGGCAAGTGGTGGTCCCTGAACTCCCCTGCAGAAGGACTTTCCTCGGTCTTGTGTTCAGAAGTCAAGCACCGTTGTCGTCACCAGCATCTTCTGCACTGCCTTGCAGTAGTGCCTCATCAAACCTTTGACCACATCCCATCATGACACATATTTTAATAAAAATCTTGGTGCTGATTCCTGCCAGAATGGAGTATCAGCATCCTTTGTCAAGGTGATGGGCAGCGACAATGGACAGGAAAGAGGGTCCCAGCCCATGATGCCTGTGTGACAGGATTGTGTGTCTACCAACTACTATATATGCTACCAAAGTCTGCAGTATCAAAGTGTGAAGGAGTCTTACTTAAAAGGAATTCCAACTCATTATCTACCATTACTGTGTTCATTCAACACAGGTGAGAAGAATCCTAATGGAAATAGCCATCTGGTTGGCCTGGGTGTAGCAGCACACCTCAGGAGGCTGAGACGGGGATTACTTGAGCTCTGAAGTTTGAGGCCAGCCGGGAAGTCTAGTAAATGAAAAGAAATGAGCTGAAAAGCTCAGAGACAGACAGCTCAGTGTCTGTGGGGTTGGTTGGCCCGCTCTTGCTGGTTCTGGGCTTTGCCCAAGTTTTGAGTCTCACAACACTCTGTTCTTCAGCAAACAGGCAGCCGGAAGCACAGGTGTTCAAGAGCTCTGGGAATATTTCCATGCGAAGCTGGGAAGGTCATGAAGATTCCTTAGGGCAATTCCACCCCAGCGCAGCTCAAGCCCTTATAAAGAGTTAAGGTTCAGAGAGATTCCCTTCGCCCAAACGCACCCTGGGTCATCAGCTAAAGTCAGAGCATCAGGTATGTCTGGAGCTTGTGGGGGGATCAGTGCTGTGCATCTGGGCATCTGCCGCATCCACATGTTCTCAGACTCCAGAGATCTGGGATAATCAAATCTCAGCAACTTCTTTTGGTGCAAATCTAATAGTATGATCATTAACTTGTAGACCAGATTCCAACTTTCAAAGAAATCCTAAGATTTGCAGCAGCTGCTGTGGCTAGAGTACTTCTGAGCCTTACTTAACTCCATCGGCAGCTCAGTACCTTGATCTCCTGCCCACAGGTGCTACCTTGAGGTTCTTTTCCCTCACTTTTCTGAACCCTGTTTCCTCGCCCAATTGATTCTTTCCATAGCAGTAAGGAATCTCTCCTCATATGAATTACGTCTTCCTAGTCTGTATTTTGAAGCTTCGACATCTTGGGGCTTTGCAAACCCTGAAGGGCCTGCCTGCCCTTCCAGACAAGCTGATTGCTGGGAAGAGGAAAGCTCTGCTTGGAAGCTGGCATGGCCCGTGCGCCCACAGCCATCCGAACACCTCCTCTCTGGCTCTCACGCTCAGGGCCACCATCCTCTGCCCTACAAGGTCATTGTCAGACACCTGGGGGCAACGTAGGGTCCTAGATGCCACTAAATTTATTCAAACAAGCCGATCCTACTCTGTGTCCCCTGCCTTTCCTGTGCCTTGCTGTGAAAACTACATAAAGGCTGCGGCCCACTGTTTCCTCCCTTCCTCCACCTCGTCACCTGCCCTGGCACTTCCTCGTGTGACCCTGCATGGTGTGCCTTGCCTCCTGTGCCCAGCGATCTGTAGGTATAACAAACTTCTTCCTTGATGACAAGCATCTCTGTAACTTACCCCACCTGCCAAAACAATCTCATGAGACTTAAATACTCCTCGAAGCCTATTCTAGGAGGCCTAATCTAGAGTTCCCTACTTCCCAAAAGCCTCCAGACAATATACAATTGCCTTTGGAGTATCTTTTTGCCTAAAAACCATAGAGAGTTCAGCTTCCTGTAGTCAACTATTATCAGAATAGCCCAACCCCCACTGTCCCACTGGCCTGGGACAAAGTCCCAGGCAGCTGGCCTCCAGCACCTGGCCCTCAGCCAGAAAGCCCTGCTCTGTTGACATTGGCATTTGTACTGCACTCTGCAGTCCCAGAGGGCTGCCTCTGTGGAAGTGTTTCCCCAACCCCATGGCATTGTTTTGGCCACTGTGTGGGCTCCTTTGGCCAGCCTCCAGGGAAAACTGTTGCCTGAGCAAGTGTTCTGAAATACCTTGAGGTTTGGATCATTTCCCTTGGTGACCTGAGCTCCAGGTGAGTTTCTAGTTCCTGGAGAACAGGATTCAAGGGTTTCAGTGAAGCAGAAGAGAGCATTCTCCCCATTGAGGGAAAAGCCCAAGGGATGATGGGAAATTTGAAACAACATCCTCCTACTTCCCACATCCTTGGAGGTGTGCTGTGGCTTTCACGGAAACTCAGGAGAAGGTTCAAGGTCACAGCCCATCATTTCTTTCTACCTGGTTGCTTCTTACAGACTTTCCCATTCTTGGTCTTGGAAACAATGGTGGATCTCAAAGTGGCTGTAGTTGTGCTCAGGGAATGAAAAGATTCAAGTCCATGAGAACTCCAGAACATAAGTAATTTAAGGAGCAAAGTAAAAGATGATAGGAAATAGGGAGATAGACTTTGTGGTGATGGGGGGGGGTCTGAGGAAAGGGGTGACAGAAGGGTGGGCAGGGAAAAGGGGAGTGAAAATAGTTATGATGCAATATGTGTATGCACCAGTTTCCCAAGTTGAATGTAATTGTTATGTATTGCAAACATACACTAATAAACACAATGGTTATGAGGGAAAAGAAAAATAGTCAAGTCAACCAAGCCGCTTAGATCATCACCTTCTTCTTTCTTTCCTTCTTTCTCTTCTTCCTCTTCTTCTTTCTTTTCTTCCTCTTCATTTTCTTTTCACATCCTTTTCAAAGGAGTTCTCTTTCCCCAGCTCAGGCATGACAGCAGCAGGACTGGGACACACTGTGTCTGTCAGCCTGTGCCCCTGTGGCCTTGCCTCGTCTGGCCCTCAGGGGCTGGGGAGGAGTGACGGGAGGAAAGAGGTGTACGCTGACACTGGTCTAGGCTGGCTCTTGCCAACGCATCTGGCGCTGGCTTCCCACTAGATGGCAGAGGCCAGATGCCTGACCCTTGTGTAAATTTTCCAGGCCAGCCATAACAAATTACCACAATAGAGAAGTGCTGTTCCACATTTATCTAAATTAGGGCTTTGAAGTCAGGGTCTAGGCAGGGTTAGCCTCCCTCTGAAGCCTGCAGGACCCTCTGTCCCTGCAGCCTCTACGCTCAGTTGATCACTTCTCCCTGTTCCTGCATCTGAATGTCCTCTTCTTATTGGATGAGTGATTCACTGTGCTCCTACGTGAGCTCACTTGACTAATGACATCACTCACAAACCCACCCTCAAACTAGGTCATGTTCAGAGGGTCGAGGAGTTAGGAATTCCAGGTGTCTTTTCAGAAGGCACAATTTAACCTACAGCAGCTATCCTCGCCTCCATCCTCCCACGAGGTACTCACCACCCCCAGTTCCCCCTTGCTACCCTGGGCACATCTGTCATGAGGGCACTATCTTCATGACCACTCATGGCTCCTTCTTACTTCCTGTCCTAGGGCTCACCTCGAAGGTCCCCTTGCCTGGTAGTAATCTTCTTAAGCAGGATTTGTCCTACAGTGGCTCTGGTCCAGCTCCTTCTTTGGAATTTCCTTGGTTCACTAAAAAACTCATGTACCCTTGACTCAACCAGCCTATGAGAACGTGGCATTCCTTTTTCTCGATTCCCCCCAGGACTCTTCACTGTGCCTCTCAGACAGCTCTGGAAGAGCCTACGGCTTCCCAAGTTGAGGAGGCCAAGCTCTCAAGTGGCATGGTCACCACCCTCCATTTGCCTTTAATTTGATAACACCTGTACCTCAGCAGCTTAGGATACCAGTTGTAAATCTGTCCTGGGCACACCCACTGCTCCTGTCTCTCAGGCTTTCTGTTCCTTCCCCTTATTTAGGCAAGTAGCTCACCCTCTTTTCTGACTCAGAGGAGGAAGGAAACCCTAAGACATATTCCACTTCTGTGCATGTGTTTGAAGAGATGATCTTCTTCATTGACCTTCTGAACATCTTCTCTCTGGTGGAGGTCACAAGTGGTTAGTGAGCCAGGGACACAGGGGTGGGAGGTTTTCTAACACCTCCTCAATGATGTTCGAAACTCAAGAAATCCCAAGTTGCAAGACAATGCACACTCACCGTGGTTGAGGGCTAAAGTGCCTACTCATAGCAGATGCTCAGTGTATGGCAACATCGAAGCTGAGTTCCAGTGACTGCAGATCCCACAGCTCCCAACTCCGTCCATCCTGCCCCAGGCAGAGGGCAATGCTGCACCCTCCAATAAGTGCTCAGGACAGATGGACCACCAAGTTTATTTTTGTTTTTATTTTTGTGATACTGAGGATTGGCCCTAGGACCTTCCCACTGGATTATATCCCCAACTCTTTTTGTTTATTTATTTTTAAGGTAGGGTTTTCCTAAGTCACTAAGTTGCCCAGTCTAGGCTTGAACTTGTGATCAGCTTGTCCCAGCTTCTCAGAGTGCTGGACTTAGAGACTTGTTCCTCCACATGGCTGAGCGACCACCTTTCTGCTGACTTAAAAACATCATACTGCTGCCTCCCAGGCTCCTGAACTTGAATAGGTGAGTTTGCGTGCTGCATGTACAGTGACATGCGCCAACCAATACTCTTGTTCGTTCCTTTGTGTCTGCCACTAGAGCTTTTCTGATCACGTTTTCCAAAAGGCAACCTCCTTTGTGCTCAGACAGTCCCCTTTTACCTTCCCTAACAGTTCTTCGGAGCAATTCTTGGAGTCGAAAGTGTAGTAGTAAAGTAAGATCTGTTGGTGTGTTCCTTTTGCACTGGAACAGAAACCTCACGAGGGCTGATCCCGTTTCCTGCCGCACTCAGGCTTTCAGGCAGAGGGGGGCTTATACAAGTGTAGGAGGTTGAGTAATGCCCCCATCTCAGCAAAGATACAGCCATCAGAACCTCGTGCTACTGAGGAAAGGCTCTTTGCAGATATGCCTAAGGTTATTGAGTTGAGATCATCTTGGATTAGGATGGCCTTAAATCTGGTGACAAACATCCTTACAAAAGAAGACAGGAGAAGACACAGAGGAAAAGGCCATGAGAAGACAGAAGCAGATTTGGAGTGATGTAACCATGACCCCGGGGTGGGAAGAGGCAAGGGAAAGTTCTCCTCAGGGTGCTCAGAGGAAGCAAGGCACAGTCAATGAGCTGATTAGGGTCTTTGGGGCTTCAGAACTGTGTAGGAATCCATTTTACAGCCTCCATGTTTGCATTCATTTGTTATGGCCACCCTTAAATGAATACAAGAGACATTCTGCGAGTGTCTACTGAATAATGAATAAGATATTTTGGCATCATCCCCTGCAGCAGTATCTAGCCTTTCTGTGGGGTTCCTGAGAACCCATGTCATGAGATTACCTCTGGAGGAGGGAGGTGGTGTCAGGACGACAGAGCTTAGGTTCTGACTCTGCTGACCTTGGTTTCTCCAGCTGGGAAAGTTGTGGCCGTGACTCCACAGGAAAAAAAAAAAAAATCACTCTCCAGGCTGCCCTGCAGGCTGTGTGTTTGAGGCCTCAGCTGGCAGAGGGCCCCAGGATGGCCCAGAACGATGCAGAGGCTGTGTGCCCAGCCACAGCAGCTGCTGTGTGCCTGCATCCGACCACCCCTTGGGGCCTCACGGTTACCTTAGCAATCACTTCTCTCCCAGAGCTTTCGGCAGCAGATGTGACCAGCTGGCAGTAGGACTTGGGGTGAGCTGTCCCTTGGCTAGGAGACAGGCCTCATGCTTTACAAAGGACTTTGATTTCTGGGTCTGAGTGGAGGACAGTTGCTTAGGGACGTCACCTGTCAGTGCTGAAAGCATGTTTCCTTTCCATGGACACAAGGATGTTCCCTCAAATCACCAAGTGAGTCTCCTAGCAAGTCTGGCCACTTCCCCAACATAGAAAAGAGAGACTATTTTTGGACACTTGTAAAAATTTACAGAAAGCACTATTTAGCCCCAAAAGCTGCCTCTGTGTTCTCCAGAGAGTTCTGCTGCAGGGCCAGCTCTGGGTTTGCTTGAGCAGGCTTATGTAGGTTTCTAGAACTTTCAGATTTCCAAATATTTGAGAGGAAGTTCAAGTGACCTCAATCTTCTGTTCTTTCCAATGACCAATTCTGGCTGGTCAGCTGCTGGACCATTGGAGCAATTCCCCTGGCAGCAGGATAGAGCCCAAAGAACATGGCATGAAGGGTCAGGACATGTGAACATGAGAACAACCTGTGTGGCCATAGGGAAGCTTGTAGATCTTTCTGGGCCTCAGCTGACTCCTTGGGAAAATGGACATCACAGTGCCCACTGTGCCCACCTCAGGTGGGAGCAGAAGGTCTAGACAGTCATGCACTTGGGCTTGCTAAGATAGGGTTGGGACATGTGGATAATGACCTGGGGAGCTGGGAAGAGGGCTTGGTATGTGGAAAAAGGTTAGCCATGCGCTGAGAAAACTGTGGCCGCTGCCCTGATGTGGCCCTGGGATGTAACCCCTCAGCCCTTGGAATAGTCTGCCCAATTGTCTTTGCTTCCTGGGGCCTGGACTGTGTCAGATAGTCTCTGCTAACATTGTGATTTATGGAAGGGGCCAGAAAGTCTTAGCCCAGGGCCTGGAGAGACAGCTGATAAAGTCAGCCATTTGGACGATCAGCTGTGTCCACATGGCTGGCGCTCAATACAAATTCCACACACAAGGGCTCTTCCCCAGCCGGCAATACTCCATCCATGTCACCAGTCATTGTTGTTGGGAAAAGTAGTTCCTGCCCACACTGCTATCCTGGAAAGGACACCTGGGAGCACATGCAATTAGAGATGTGTGTGTGTGTGTGTGTGTGTGTGTGTGTGTGTGTGTGTGCATGCATGAGCGTGTGTATGTGTGTGAGAGTGTGTGTCTGTGTGTGAATGCATGTACATTTTAAAGAGGCACTGAATATTCATTTGACTGGATTCCAAACTGAGAGTTGGTCAAGTCCAAGGCAAAAGATGAATTTTATGATAGAATGAATTATGTAATAACAAATATGATGTTTTATTAAAATACATTAATTTTACATTTTTATTATTAAAACAACTTAGTAGAAAACCTGAAGCTTGAAATCAGACTGTAGGAATCATGTATTTTTAGTTAGTTATTTTTATTTGAATATGAATGTACAACAAATTCATTAACGTGTTAATTACATACAACTCTGGGAATTTGTGCCCTAATACATGATTTTTGGAACACTTTTCCCCTCTCTCTTACCCCTCCCACTCTCCGTGTCTAGTCCTTTTTCCAAGCAGCCTGTCTCCCTTCTTTCTAACCTCTCTCTCTTACATTATGATTCTTTTATACATGTATTTATGGCAATCTTGTATGAGAGACACAATGTGATTCTTAATCTTTCATATTTGATCCATTTCACTAAGCATTTTTGGCTCAAGGTGACTTCATTTTCTTTAAAGTCTTTATATCTGTCTTTCGTTATAGCTGCATAATACTCTATTGTACACATATACCACGTTTTATTTAGCCATTCTTCTGTTGATGGATATTTGGGTTATTCCTAGGATTTGGCTACTATGAATTGTGCTGCTATAAACCTGGATATGTTTCTATAATATGATGACTTTAGTTCTTTTGGGAAAATACCCAGGAGAAATGTAGCTGAGTTAATTGGGATTTCTTTTCTCAGCTTTCTAAGGAATCTCCAAACTGCTTTCCATAGTGGTTGAACCAGTTTACAATCCTGCCAACATTGTAGAAGCAGGCCTTGTTTCCCACAAACACACCCACAACTGTTGTCTTTTGAATTCTTTATGTAAGCCATTCTCACTGGAGTAAGATGGGATCTGAGTGTTGTTTTAATTTGCATTTATTTGATGATCAAAGATGCTGACCACCTTTTCAAAGAGAGCTTGATGGCCTTTTGTCCATCCTCTTCTGATAAATTCCTTTTCCTCTCAGTTGCCCTTCTTTTTATCAGGATCATTTATTTTGGGGGTTTACATTTTTTGGAGTTCTTCATGTATTCTAGTTAGTAGTCCTATGTCTGAGGCAGAGCTGGCCAAAACTTCTCGCCACTCTGTGGGCTGTCTCTGCGTCCTGCTGAGTGCAGCCTTTGCTGTGAGAGAGCTTTTTGGTTTGACATGGCCCCCTTTGTTGGTTCTTGTTATTTCTTGCGCAGTTGGCACTCTCTGCATAAAATTCTTCCCTCTACATCTTCTAGAGTTATTCCTCTTTTGCCTTCCAGCAGGTTCACTGTTTCTGTTTTGATATCTAACTCTTTGATCCATTCTGATTTGATTTTAGTGTAGGACAAAGGATAGGGGTCTAGCGTCGTGCTACATGTGGATATCCAGTTTTCCCAATACCATCTGCTGACGACGTTGGTTTTTTTCCAGTGAGTGGCTTTGGTTTCTTTGTGGAAAATCAGGTGGCTGATGGTGCTTGGGTCCATTTCTGTAGCCTCAGTTGTGTTCCATTTATCTTTTTGTCTGTTTTTATGTGTGTTTGCTTTTGTTTGTTTCAGCACCATATAGACTTAATCACTGTTGCTTTATAGTATAATTCATAGACTGGAATTGTGATTCCTCCAGCATTGCCCTTGTTACTTAGGACTACTTTAGAAATACTGGGTCTTTTCTGGTTTAATATAAATTTTTAGAGTTTTTCTTTTTCTAGTTCTGTGAAGAACACTGTTAGCGTTGTGATTGGTATTGTGTTGAATCTGTATAGCAACTTTGGAAGTATAGCCATTTTGACAATATTATTTCTTCCTAATCAAGAACATGGGATGGCTTTCCTTTTACTAAAGTTCTCTTCAATCGTGTTCTTTGGAGTTCTGTACTTTTCTCTGTAGAGATACTTCACTTCTTTGCTGAGGTTTATTCCTAAGTATTTAATTTTATGTTCCTATTGCGAAAGGAGTTGATTTCTTGATTTGCTTCTCTTTGAATTCTTTATTGGTGTATAGGAGTGCTACCAATCTGTGAGTGTTGATCTTATAAATCTGATATTTTGCTGAATTTGCTTATTAGTTTTAAGTGACTTCTGATGGAGGTATTTTTGGGTCTTTGATGTAGAAGATCATGTCATCTCCAAATAGGGATATCTTAACTTCTTCCCTTCCAATTTGTATACCTTTTCTTTCTTTCTCCTAGTACTTTGGCCAAACTTTCAAGTATTATGTTGGAAAGCAGGAGTGACAGCAGATATCCTTGTCTTGTTGATTTTAGGGTAAATATTTTCAGTCTTTCCCAACTTGGTACACTTGATCTTAGCCTACAGGCCAAGTGGTGATCTTGCCCATTTAGAATGACATTGGCAGAGGGGTTGTCATAGATGGCTTGGATCAGATTAAGGTAAGGTCCTTCTATTCCTATTTTATTCAGTTTTTATTATAAATGTATGTTGAATTTTGTCAAGGCCTTTTCTGCATCTTTGAGATAATCAACTGATTTTTGTCTTTGAATCTATTAATGTGGCCTATTACATTTAGTGATTTATGTTTGTTGAACCATCCTTGTATCCAGAGGATGAAACCTACGAGCTTGTGATGCATGATCTTTTTTAGGATTTTGTGAATTCCTTTGTGAGTATCCTGTTGAGTACTTTTGCATCTATGTTCATTAGGAAAATTAACCTGTAGGTTTTTTTGCAGGGAGATCTTTCTCTGGTTTTGATTAAGTTTACGCTTCCAGGAAGGACCTTAGGATCTCTTCTTTCTTCTCAGTTTCTTGAAATAATTCAATGAGTATTGACATCAAATCTTCCCTGAATTTCTGGTAGAATTCTGCTATGAATCCCGTGGGTCCTGAGCTGTTTTTAGGTGGAAGTGTTTTCATCAGCTCTTTGATTTTATTAATTCCTTGATTATTAGGTCTTTTCGGGTGTTTCATTTCTTTCTGCTTCAGTGTTGGATGTTGATATGTATTTAGAAACTCATACATTTCTTCTAGGTTCTTAAATTTGCTAGAGTATAAATTTTCATTTTTAGTTGCAATGATACAGGTTTTCTCTTCCTTTTTTGGGTTTAGAGGCTTATTAACTGTGTTTATCTTTTTAAAGAACCAGCTTTTTGTTTCATTGATCATTCACAATTTGGTTCAATTTTATCGATTTCTGCTATGATCTCTGTGATTTCTTCTATTGGTTTTGAGGTTAAATTGTTCTTGCTTTTCTGGTGTCTTGAGCTGCAACATTAGATTGTTTGGGAATGCTCAGTTCTTTTTTAGGTGTACATTTGTGGTGATTAATTCCTCTTAACAATGCCTTCATTGTGCCCTTAAGGTTGTTGTGTGATGTGCTTCCATTATCATTTGTCTCTAGGCACATTATCATTTCTTCTCTAATTTCTTCTATGACTCAGTGTTTGTTCAGTATTGTACTATTTAGTCTCCATTTGTTTGGGTAATATCACTTGTTTCTACTGTTGATTCCTGGTTTCAACACACTGTGATCTCATGATATACCTGGGATTATTTCATTTTTTGTATTTGTTTAAACCTAAAGTATAGCATATTTTGCAGAATGATCTGTGAGCTGCCAAAAGTAATGTGTATTCTGTTGTTGTTGATGAAATACTCTGTACCTATTGGTGAAATACTCTGTACCTATCTGTTAAGCCTATGTTTTCCATAGTATGGCTCAGATCTGTTACGTCTTTGGTTGATTTTTCTCTAGTTGACCTGCCTTCCAGGAAGAGTGCAGTGTTAAAGTCCCCACTGTAACTGTTGTGGAGTCTATCTGCTCTTGTATGTCCAGTACCTTTTGTTTATATAACTGAGTGTGCAATTATTTGGTGCATAAATATTTAATGTTACTAGATCCTCCTGTTGAATTGTTCCCTTTATAAGGATAAAGTGAACTTCTGTGTTTCTTTTGACTGATTTTGGCTTAACGTCTACTTTGTCGATAAGAAGAATATCTACTCCTGACAATGTCTCCTCATCAACTCACTTAAAAAGTCAAGAAGAAAGTTAGAAAAAGCGTGTTTGGTGTAGCTAGAAAAGAGAGGAGCATCCCCCAGAACTGAAGGCAACCAGCGGGAGGCCAGAAACTCCAAAGGATCATCGAAACCAGAGGGAAAAAAAAATTGCCTCAGTCCAGAAAGCCACTGCAGCCAGCTGCAAATGGCTCCCGGAGGGAAGCTCATGGGGACCTGAACATCTGACGGAACAGAGCTGGGAGAGGACGGAGCACACAACAACTGGAGAGGAGGCTGTGGGCAGGTCTAAAATCCTGAAGTCACATCGGAAGAGAAGGAAAGAAGCAGCCGACTCGGCTCGGCCCCAAGCTGCCTACTAGGCTCGGTCCCAAGCTGCCGGAACCCACAGATCACAAACAAGGTCCAGAGGCCAGAACCTCAGCCCAAGGTAAGCATGGACCCAGATAAGTGGGAATTATTGGCTGCAGGCAGCCCCAGCCTCAGAAGCACCAACCTGCAGGTATGTGTACTACAAACGCAGCCTGCATTCCCCCTAGAAAAGGCCTCAGGGCTCAACAGCCCTCACAGGCAGTGACGTCAGCAGGAGCCATTCTCTTCCCTGTGCACCAGAGATAGTCAGAGGTAGCACAACCATGGGGAAACGTGGTAACAAATCTTACACAAAAAGATCTGACTCCCCAGAGGAGGGCACAAGGGGTGCTGAAATTCCAGAACCTAAAGAAGAGATGGGCAAGAAGGATGGTGACTTCTAGGCCCACACAGTCAGTGAATTAAAGCTGGAATTAATGCAGGAATTAAAGCAGGAAGCAAAGCAGGAAATAAAACAGGGCAAGAGCTACAACAACACTTAGCCAAGCAAAAAGCAAGCCTTGAAAAGAAATTAGAGGAGACCAAAGAAGAAATGGGGAAGCACAGTTAAAAATCTCCTACAAAAAGACCTGAAACCCCAGGAGATGAAGTCGGGGTAAATAAAGATGAATATGGCAAAAATGATGGCAACTTCTGGGCCCAGAAATTCAGTGAATTAAAGCAGGAATTAAAGCAGGAAATAAAACATACTACAGAAGAGCTACACCAATACATAGATAAGCAAAAACCAAGCCTTGAAAAGCAACTAGAGGAGACCAGAGAAGAAATATACCAGAAGATAATGAAGACAACAGAAGAAATTAGAGAAGTACACAACAGAGATACAGAAAAACTGAATGCAGATATTCAGGAAATGAAAAACACGCAGGTAATAATAAGCAACCACTTTAAACAACTTCAGAATAGAATTTCAGACCTAGAAAATAAAGTGACTAAGCTGCAACATACAGGCCATGAAGAACACAAAGTAAATAAAGAAAGAGAATCATTACAATGACAGATAGATGATTCAAGGAGAAATAACCTCAGAATTATAGGAATGGAGGAGAAGACTGAGGACAAAACAAAAGGCTTAAAGGACATGTTTAATGAAATAATGGAAGAAAATTTCCCAAATTTAAGAAAAGAAGTGAACATGGAACTATCGCAGGCATATAGAACACCAAACAACTTTGATCAGAAGAGATCCTCACCACGACACATCATAATTAAAATTCTAGAAACCCAACACAAAGAGAAAATACTAAAAGTGGTAAGAGAAAAACAGAAGGTGACCTACAAAGATAAGCCCATCAGGATAATGGCAGATTTTTCAATGCCAACTCTAAAAGCAAGGAGATCGTGGAGCATTGTCATCCAAACACTAAAAAAACATAAATGCCAACCAAGACTGCTATATCCAGCAAAATTATCATTTAATTTAAAGGGATAACTTAAAACTTTCCATGACAGAGACAGCTTAATGGAATTTGCAGCCACTGAGCCAGTATTGCAGAAAATACTTAAAGGAAACTTGAACAGTGAAAGGGAGACCAGCGACATCAATGACCCCAGAGAAAAAGTGACTACAGCTAGAGGAGAATGAGCTGAGAATAAAGTAGGTTAGTAATCAGTGAAATACGAGTAAATAAGATATGAAAGTTAGGAAATTCTGAAATAACCAGATTTGCCTTCATGTCTGTCGCTTTAAGTATATTTATGTGATATAGATTTAAGTTCATTTAATGTAGCAATGTGATATAGTTTTAACTTTTTTGTAGCAATTCACTTATTAGGTCACTAAAGAAAGTTTATCCTGAGGAAACTGATTGACGAAAAGATAACCTTGTGACTGTACAAATATGCCCCTTCCAGTTTTCAGCTAAGGCAATTGAATTTTATTTATTTTTTTTCTCTTCTTTCCCAAATTAACTAGTCTTTTGAACTACATGCTTATAATTATTTTCTAGTGTGAACTGGTGGGTAAGGCCAGGTTTAACAATAACAACAAAGATGTAGGAAAATATGGAAAAAAAAAAACTTTTGGTGAATATCCCAATGAAGGGATTGGTTGGATTCAGAGAGGAGATATCAAGATTTGACTACTGCAAACCCATTAGAGGAATAGGAAGCTGAGGTAGAGTGGTGACTTGAATGAAATGACTTAGGTGCAGAATATTAATATGTTAAACACTGTATAGTTTCTCGGACTTGGAAAACCCAGAACACAGATATTCTTTGGAACCATATGAAGTGATAGCCGGAGCCGGGGGATGGGACAGGGAGGGAGTGGGAGGGTAGAAGATGGGAAGGGATTGTGAAGTCATTATGATACATAGATGTACTAAATACCCAAATTCATTGTAAATACTATGTACTACATTTGTATATTAATAAAAACAGTGGGGGAAAAAAGAATACCTACTCCTGTTTGTTTCTGTGCTGCTGTTGAATGGAATATGACATTCCACCTCTTATTTCAGTCTGTGCTTTCTTTACGGGTATGGTGGGTTTCTTACAAGCAGCATATGGTTGGATCATGTTTTTTAATCCAAACTTCCAATCTATGTCTTTTGATTGGTGAGTTCAGACTGTTGACATTAAGTTATAATTATCCTGGAAAAAAATGTTTGAAAATATAAAGTTCTAATTATCCTATAACTATTGTATCTTGATAATGTCTTGAAACTCAGACGTTGGTTTTTTTTACTGACTTCCTGTTGCTTAGATGTTATCTCTATTGAACGCATACCTGTCTGTATTTCCTTGGCTGTGCTTATCCTCCTTATTTCTATCCGGAAGATCCTTAAGAAATTTTTGTGGTATTGGTTTAATTGTCACAAATTTCTTCAGGTTTTCTTTCTCATGGAAAGTCTTTATTTCATTTTCAATCTTGAGGGATGATTTTGCAGGATATAAGGGTCTTGGTTGGTACCTTAGTTATTTATTTGTTGCTGGGACTGAAGATCTGACATCCACATCTTCTTAAGGGGGGAAAGGTTTATTTTAACTCACAGTTTCATAAGGTTTCACACAGTCCATTCATGGGTGGCCAGCAATGGTGGAAGCACTTGACAGAAGTCTAATCAGAGAAGAGCTATTCACAACATGGCTGACAGAAAGCCAAGTGAGGGAGGAGTGAGTCAATGCCTGGAGTCTAAGGAAAAGGCCACAGCTTTCCTAGTGAAAGCTGTTACAATGTTTCTTTGTCCTTCTTTTACTTAGTTCAAGCTGCCGGTTGGGCTGCCCCGTGCCCAGGGTGGAGGCCCCTCTCTCACTTCCTGGCCCACAAGTCAATAATATGCATCTGAAAGCTCTGCCCTGAGTACCTCTAAGTCTCAACAAGTTGTCACAATCCCTTTAGGCCAAGCCCCAAACATCTGCCCCTTCAAGGCAGGCCTCATCTCCCAATAGCACATAGCTTCATAGGTATCCCACTACCTCTGAATATACAAGACTTTTGGGTTATATTCCAGATCCTTTTGGTAACTATTTTCTGTTAAGGCTTTGAAGACGTCATTCTAAGCTCCTCTGGCTTTTAGAGTTTGTGTTGAGAAGTCCGATATTATTTTGATAGGTTTACCTTGGTAAGTTACTTGCTCCTTTTCTAACAGCTTTAGAATTTTTTCTCTTTGTACTAAATATCTTTCACCTGTATTATGATGTGTCTCATGGAGCTTCTGGTTTGGTCACATCTGGTTGGTGTACAATACGCATCTGTCGCTTATGCATCCATTTCTTTTCCTAGATTTGGGAAGTTTTCTTTTATGATTTCAGTGAATGAATTTCTTATTCTTTTAGCATAGTTTTTTATTGTTTCCTGTAAGCCTGTAATTCTGAGGTTAAACTTCTTTGAGTGATCGATCATCTTTTAGAAACCATGACTGCATTGATGTAGTATTATTAGGACATCCTTAGGGTTTAGTCCATGCTTTCCATCCTGTCTTCTAGATAGAGTTCTGTCATCATTTTGGCATCTCTTTTCAGCAAACCTTCCAACAAGGTTTTCATCTCCTGGTGCTCTGCCAATATCTTTTCATATGTTTTGAGTTCATTAGTGAATTCGTCATTCATTTCTTGCGTTGACTTCTGTAGTTCCACCAGCCTCAAGTGTGTTTCCTCATTTGTCTGACAGAGCGTTTGTTATTTTTCTCCTTGAACTCTTTAGTTTCATCTTTTTAAAAATTAGTAAACATCCTGAGGAGATTGCTGTTTGACTCCTTCTTATATCCCTCCAATAACTTGAACAAGTTATCTTTTTACTCTATTTTTTAACTCTTCAAATAGTTTGAAAATGTTATTGCTTCATTCTACTATGCAGCCCTAGTTAGATTGTTCTGATTTTGAAGTTTTGAAGGTTTGACTCCTCTTGTGCTCCCCCTTGAGTCACCTTTGGAGAACCAGGGGCAATATGGGGCATCTTGTTGCCATGCTTTCTCGTCTGACTGTTGCTTGTGCTGGGAAACTTAAGAGTTAGCTGAGTTGGAACTTTTCAGATGGCCTCTAGGGACAAATGGCCCCTTTTCTTTTGTAGCTGAGCTCCAAGAAGTTATGTTTAAACCTGGCTATGTCTCTGGATGGTGGTGTTGTGGTGATGCTATTTGGGTTAGTTAGTGCTTGACACTGGCCTTTTAGCTATTCTCAGGAGATCAGCTGCTTGGGTACCAATTCCCTGTGTTCAGTTGATTGTGACTGTATCTTCTGGTACTTCTGCTGTGCCTATCCCACCTGGATCATGGCTTGAGTCCCTTTTGAGGCCCACAGGATCTCTAACTGCAGTCCCCTATTAACTTCTTTTCAGTCGAATTGAATCTGTCGGGACAGCAGACCTAAGAGTGAGTTGTGGTGGAACTTTGCAGATGGCCTCTAGAGAGACCTGGCCCTTCTCTTTTGTAGCTGAGACTCTGAGCCCCAAGAGGAACCTGACCCAAGTAGTAACCACTTACTTCTCATCCCCCTGGGGGAAAGAGCTGGACTAGGAAGGCCTGGGGTTGGTTGAGTTAGGAGAAGAAGCGGGACAGGGCTGTTTGCACCATAGATATAAGTTCCATGTTCAGCCCAATTGTAGATGGACTACTCCTCTCAGTTGTTCAACTGCCCCATCCCATGGATTCTGTCCTTTGAGGTTTTCAGGCACCCACTGATTCCCTACTGTGATCCACGATTTGCATGCTGGTGGAGGGCAGCCGGTGTGATCTACCAAAAGGTCCCACCATGCTTTGAGTTTTTGCAGTTGCTGGCCTGCACGCAGCAGCTTGGGCAGCCAGCATGGGCTCCAGGAAGGTCCCAGCTTTGGTTTCATTTTCACTGCAACCTGCTACAGCATCCCACCGGGATCTCTAATTTTTCTGTTTATATAGTCCTGTTCTCCAAAGCTCTCTTCTTACTCAGAGCGAAGCCTTTCAAGTATTTATCTACTCTATTTCAACTTACTTTCTGGCTTGCTCTGTGTGGACTGAATGAGTGGGAGGGCCCTACACAGTCACCTTTTTGCTGAACTCATCTGGAACCGTGTATCTCAGCAGCAGATATGTTACTCTGGCATGTGTCTATGCTAAATAGTCGCCTACTTTGCATGAGTGATGGAAGATATGTATGGCCAAGGCAGGAAGGAAAGAAAACTTTTTTTTTTTCATTTCTGGGAATCAAACCCAGATTTTCACATGTGCTAGGCCAGCACTCTACCACTGAGCTACACCCAGACATTGCAAGAAACTCTCCTCATTTTTGGTAAGCACATAGGTTTCAGACTTACACCTCTTCATTGCTTGGCTAGAGAATCTGGTTCATGATGGAGCCATATCTTTACCGAAGCAATTTCACAGGCTCAAGCTTTGCACACTTGGAAAGACTTCCTCATCATTTTGATAACTTAGATAAAATGGAGTATTTAAGACTGAAACTATCAGACTATCAAAACTCACACAATGGAAACAGATAACTATAATTCCTTATATTAAATAAACTGAACTCATAATTAAACCTTTAAGAACTAAAGCATTAGAATTTCATTAGTGAATTCTATCAGCCATGTAAAGAATAAGCAATATTGTTTCTTTACAATTTTATCCAAAAAATAGAAGTAATGGGAATATTTCCTTATTCACTACAAGAGGCCAGAATCACCCCAATTCTAAAGCCAAATAAGTGAAAACTGTAAATCAATTATGTCTTTTGAACATAGATGCAAAAACCCATGATAAATTATCAAAAAAATTGAAACCAGCAATATTTAAAAATAATACATCCTGGACCAGTGGCACAGGCCTGTCATCCCAGCACTCCGAATCAAGAGGATTGCAGGGGTTTTTTTGTTTGTTTGTTTGTTTGTTTGTATGTTTGTTTGTTTGAGACAGGGTCTTGCTCAGTTGCCCAGGCTGGTTCTGAGCTTGCAACGTAGCCCAGGCTGGTCTGGAACCCATGGCAATCCTCCTGCTCTGCCTTCCAAGTGCTGGGATGACAAGCATGTGCCACATTGCCCAGCTTATGTGATGCTGAAGAATCAAACTCTGTGCCTTGTGATTGCGAGGCAAATGCTCTAACCCCTGGGCTATTCCTCCAGCCCCAGGATTGTGAGTTTGAGCCGAGATGGGTCAACCTAAAGACTTAGCAAAACCCTGTTCAAAATGAAAACCAAAAAAATGGCTGGAGAGGTAGCTTGTTTAAGCTAGTATGAAGGCCCTGAACTCAATCCCCAGAGGCACAAAAAGAAAAAGTGGCAATACATCATGAACAGATAGGAATGCAGGCAATACAAGACCAGCAAAGCAAAAGCTGGGATTACAGGCTGTGCCTCCAGGCCCACTTGGGAGACGTTTCCAATCTGAACCACACGCTCCCAGCTCTCTCCAAGGTCCTGGGAAGTACCCTGTCTCTCCACAAGCTCTCTGAAAGACGGAACTTCAGGAGCCTGTGAGCTCTGAGGGCTGAGCAGCATGTGAGCTCTGAGTCCCCGTGCTCCTCCAAGTTGAATTTTTTATGATGCTCCATTGGTCTAGCAGTGTTTTTAATTAGCATCCTGGGAAAAGGAGTAGCCTCGAGGCCCCTTGTGGATCTCAGAAAAGCTCTCTAGGCCCATCGATTGTTTTGGTAACAGGATCAAATACCGACCACAGACCACAGTGAGGAAGCCGGCGCCACGTCAGGATGCCTCGGCCTGAGAGGTGTCCTCCTGGGTTCCCCAGGCTGAGTCTTGTGTTCTCCGTCCTAGAAGACAGAGTCGAGAGACTTAAGCGAACGGGCATCTATAGGGAGCAGGCCTGGATCTGAGGCTGTGCTGGCATCGCCCAGGGCCTGGTATGGTGGCAGAGCAGTGCCTGAGTGGCTGTGGGCAGAACGCTGGGACCATAGCACTCACCTCTGCTTTCCTGAAATCACCGTGGGAGCTTCTCCGGTCACAACCAGGAGCTGACTGGGGCAGGACAACGGGGAGCAAGCAAACAGCAGCCCTTCAAAACCCGGACAGCCGAGTCCAGCACCCAGGACGGCACGGAGGTGAGGGGCCTGGCCACCAAACCCCAAATCCCACCTGAGAAGTTCTGTTACATGGGAGAAGGTACCGGGGCAGGGAGAAGAACTCATGACTGCTAGCTCTGTCCCCAGCTAGCAGGGGACCGTAGGGTTTCTTAACCTCTCTGTGCCTCATTACACAGGGCAACAATAATGCATCGGAACACAGAGGTACTGAGTAAAGGAGGCTTGCTTTCTGCTGCCTTTTGGCAAGTTACATGACCTCCTCGCCCCTCGGTTTCTTCCCCAGTGGAGGTAATCATTCTTTGTTCATTGAGCTGCAGGCAAGAAACATTGTAGTAGCTGGTATGTCCTACACTGGCTGAGCCTGTGACCTACCTCATACTGTCTTTATTCATTTCTCATCCCAATAAGGCCAGGAATTGGGTGCTGTTATCATCTTCACCTTTCCAGGGAGGACACCAGACACAGACAGGTTGAGAACTCAGCCCAGAGCGCACAGCAGCCCCTGTATGCTCATCCACATTTGCATGGGGGGAAATGGAAGAATTGCCTCTGGAATATCAGCACGGTTTTTCTGAGATGGCACTTCGGCCACTCTAATTTTCTTCATTGGATCTGCACATTTTCTACCACAACACGGGTAGTTTTCATTGTGTGCACAAGATACTCTCAGCAAAGGTTAAAATATGACAAACATGAGAAGCACAATTCGGCCTTTTCCAGTTTGATATTCTGCTGACTGCTAGGAGCGGCCAATGCAGAATTCCATCTCTTTGAAACATGCTGAATGCTGTGTGTGTGGTTGCTCAGTGGTTGGAGCACTTGTCTAGCCTGTGCAAGGCTCTGGGTTTGATTCTCTAGCACCATAGATGCCTATAATCCCAGCAGTTGGAAGGCTGAGGCAGGAGGAATGCCGTAAATTTGAGCCCAGCCTGGGCTACATAGTGAATTCAGGACCAAGCTGGACTACAGAGTGAGACATTGTCTCCAAAAAAAGGGAGGGTGGGGATTCACAAAGGCAGGAAATGAACAGCCAGGAGCTGGGGAGCAGCTGATATATGAGAATGGGGTTTTCTTTAGGGAGACAGAATATTTCAGACCCAGGTAGAGGATAGGTACTTTTGAAAAAATGTTTGCTTTTCTTTTATGTGAACTTCAATTCTATCAAACAAAAAAATACCAGTGCCTGGTGGCACAGTCCTGTAATCAAAACACTCTGACAGGCTGAGAAGCATGGACTTCAAGTTCGAGACCAGCCTAGGCAACTTAGTGAACTAGTGAGATTCTGTCAAAAAAAAAAAAAAAAAAAAAAAAAAAGATGTCACCATATCCATGGCTAGTCCCTGTTCCATGAGGATCTGCTGGATGAAGGTCTGTCTATCCTCCTCTAGGAGAGCTTCATGGAGACATCCTCATGCTGAGGCTTTGACACTCAGGAGAGTGGAGCCCAGAAAGTAGGCTGCCCTGTCTGTGTCCCCCAGGCCTCCAGGAGATGGCAGCCAGCCCATCCCCACCCAGCAGGAGCCCCACTGCACAGTAGCTGCAGAGCACAGGGCCCGGGGCTCAGCCTGGTGGTCCCCTCTGGGGCAGCAGCGCTGTGCGTGTTTTTGAGCTTACCTATTGTTTTGTGCCTGGGATGTGACGTTGAAGGGGAATCCATTTCCCCTGAATCCCTCTGAAGCTGCAGCCCCCTGAGGCTGCGGGAGCAAACAACACGAGAAACGGGCAACCCAATGGGGACCAACCAATGGGGCACGTTGGAGCCACCTTAGAGTCTGGAATCTTCTCTGGGTTGTGCTACCTCTTGGGAGAAGTGTGTCCGGCAAAGGCCAGCCAGGTGTGGTGGCCCTCTTGGCCCTGCCGCTGACCCCAGTCTCAGGGTCCCTGGTCCTCTGGAGCAGATCTCCCCGAAGGCCTGATTTCAACTGCAGTTTTGGGAAGCCACATTGGTCAGGCAGCCCTTTGGAGAGCTGGGCAGAAGCGACTCTGGCCTGGGTAGAAAGGCTGGCCCTTCGTGTTCCTTGTCTTCCCCAAGTGACAGCAGAGTGGGAAAGGTTTCCGGACAAGCCCAGCAGACAGACGGCACCTCAGTCACTTTCCCGTCCCTGGGACAAAGTACCCGACACCCACAACTTACGGGAGGAGAGGTTTATTTTGAGGTCACAGTGTTGAGAGGACTCAGTCCCTAGCTGCCTGGTCCGAGGCAGGAAGGGCCTGGAGGAGGACAGCTGCTGTCCCCACAGCAGTCCAGGAGCAGGCGGAGAAGGGAAGGGTTGGGGGGAGAACACCCCGTTCTTCTAAGTCATGCCCTAGTGTCCCCCCCAACCAGGCCCCGCCTCTGAATGTGACACTTTTGGGGAGCATCTTAGATCTAATTTGTTCCAAGCAGCAAGCTGGGCCTGGGGGTACAGTGTGCGGATGTAGCTCCGTACAAAACCTTTGATTTAATCCTTAGTACTGCAAAATTAATCAATTAAGTAATTAAACCACAATAGAAGGCAAAAGACTATACTTGCCTCTCAGGTCTGCCACTCACTAGCGCAGTGACTTTGGGTGATTCTGCTTCCTTGCGCTTGGGTTTTCTTGGCCGGAACCCAGGCTGTACCCCCCTGAACCTGGGGAGACCAGCTGGATGTGGTCCTGCAGGGGGACACTACCTTGGAACAGGTTCATTCAAATCGTTTCCACAGGCCTGCTCTGCAGGGTATGTACTTTCCTGAGGTCAAGATCTCTGGTTCTTAGAGCCCAGGCCTCACAGGGGACTTTGTAGTGTAAACAGGGAGGCACCTGCCAGGAGCCAGATGTTCTCTGGTCTAGAAGAAGCAGGTGCTGTGTCCTGTGGGCACCCAGGGACATACTTGGCAGTGTTGCTGCCTAAGGAGAGAGTGGTAATTACAGAGGCTTCTCGGGTTACAGGTGACAGTGTGGATTGTTCTGGATTGTTCCAAGTGGGTGTAGGAAACCACAGAAGCCCTGCAAGGGACCCAGACGCAGAGAGAGGAGCTTCCAAACCTTTGCCTCTTCCTGGAGGGGAAACTACCTTCCTGGCCTCAGTTTCCTCAGCTGGAAAACAAAGATAATAATTCCTTCCCTGTTTGTGAGAGCTGACTTAGAGTGCCACAAACTGGACAGCCTAAGCAGCACAAACGTGTTGTCCCAGGGTTGTGGAGGGTGCCACATGGATTCAGAGTGTGCAAGGCTCCTTCTGGGGGTGGGAGGGAAGGGAGTGGCCAGGCCTCTCTCCACTGGCTCAGAGGTCACTGTCTCCTCCCTTTTCCTTCGCTCTGTGCGTCTGTCTCTGTGTCTGAGTTTGTCCCTTTTATAAAAACACCGGCTGTATTGGATTAGGCTCCCCTTATCTCATTATTTACTTACTTATTTATTTATATTTTGGTTTTGAGATAGAAGCTGGCTAAGTTGCCCAGGCTGGGCTCAAACTTGTGATTTTCCTGCTTCAGCCTTCCGGAGTGCTAGACTTACAGGCCTGCATCATTGGACCCGACTGGATTACTTCCTTTTAACTTAACCACTGCTCCTGTAAAGATCTGGTCACCAGTAAAGGTCACACTCTGCAGTCCTGCGGTTAGGATTTCAACATAAAACAAGTCTTGAGGAAAGCTACCCAACTCAACCCGTGACGGGGTGGCTGGGACACCAAGGAGAAACTGAGGCAGATCAGCTTTCACAGAGGCCACTCTCCTGGAGGCAGGGGAAGACTTCTTTTTCTTTTTGTGGTGCTGGGGATTGAACCCAGGGCCTTCCTCAAGCTAGGCAGGCGCTCTACTGCTGAGCTTTGATCCCAGCCCCAGGGGAACCTTCCTTCTAGGAAGGTTTCTGTTGCCTTCATCCTGCCTGGGCAGTAGAAGGAACTCATGCAGGACTCTGGCTGGTTGGTGGTACCTGTCCCTTCCAGAAGATTCTACTGCACCCTTGCAATGGATATGGGGCGTGGGTGCAGCATAAAATGTCATAGCCGACCAAAATCCTAGCCCAGTGAATTCCTCCATACCTTGTTTTCTCTTTCCTGAATTGTAAATATTCCCCTTAACACACAATCTGGTGATGCCAGCCCTGAGTCAGCCAGCCTGGTCCCCATTGGGTTGCCCGTTTCTCAGGAAGGCGTTTTGCCAAGTCTTTATCGTATGTGTGTGTGTGTGTGTGTGTGTGTGTGTGTGTGTGTGTGTGTGTGTGACAGGGAATTGAGCGCAGGAGCTTCACACTGAGCTGTGTCTTCCACCTATTTTTAATTTTGATTTTGAGAAAAAGTCTTACTGAGTCTCTAAGTTGCCCGGGCTGGGCTTGAAATGATGATCCGGCCTCCTAGAATGAGGTCTCCTCATCTCTGAAGTCAGAACCAACTACCCACATCTTATCCAGATTGCAGCATGCTCTTGCATCTAATCTGCCAAATCTGCCTACATCCGACAAGACACAAGAGGTGATGCGAATGTTTAAACTTTTAAAAAGTTCTCACCGCAAGAGACAGACTGCCAAGCATCCCCTTCAGAGTTCTCCCCCTCACGTCCGGCACTCTTGTCCCTCTCTCATGGGCCCTACAGCGGCAGGTTGTGGCTGCCTTGATGTCCTGAACTGATTCAAAGCATGTACTGTTAGTGATCACCTTGGCTTTGCAGAAGAGACGCAGGTCTTAAGGACCCAGACCATAAGGTGGGTGAGGACACACCATGTTTTGATGAACCCGACTTTCCCTGGGATGGCACTTGGCAGCAGCAGTTACTGTATTTTTTAATCATATCACATAAAGATATTCACAGAGGACTTCTAGAAATGCTTCATAGAGGGGCAATATGTCTTTTACCATAATATGTTTTTAAATCTAAACATTCACTGTATATTTCAATCACACCGCATGTGTTCATCCATTTCTCTAATTCCTGTCCTTTAGCCCCAGTAGAATGAAAGCTCCAGGAAGGGAAGACTATGCCTTGCTCACTGCTGGCCCCTGAGGGCCTCAGACCAGGCGGGGCACACAGTAGGCGCTCAACAAATATGTTGAATAAACAAGTGAAGCACCAGGGGGATAATCAGCTTTTTATTAGAGTTATAAGACTTGCCTTTGTAGCTGGTCAGGGTGACACGAACGTGGCAGGGTGACATTGAGGAACAGCTATTATTCCCACTTGGCCCTTTCCGCCACTCTGTACCCCTGATCTCTCTCTCAGTCATTTCTCCGGAGAAGGTCCCTGTCCCTCACTATCCAGGATGCCCATAGATACCTGAGTCCATGATGTTCAAGTCCTATATGCACGGCGGCACAGTGTTTGCATATGACCCACACTCAGCCTCCCGTGTCCTTTAAATCACCTCTAGATGACGTATTACATCTACTACAGTGTGATGGGAAAACTGGCTTTTAGTATATTCTGGTGGGAATAATGACAGAGAAAAGGTGTGTCTGTTTAACACAGAGATACTTTTTCTGAATATTTTTAATCCAGAGCTGATAGAATATGAGGGTGTGGGACCCACACACCACACAGGGCCTCTTCCTTGCGCTGTGGCCTGTTGCACGGTTCTTTCCCCATTCTCGGTTCCCCAACAGCTTGCCCCTCTTTAAGGCCAGAACTTACCCTTCAACGGCTAGCCTGTGGCTCTTTAACCTCCTTGTAAAATGTACTAGTAAAGTGAACACCCTTCTCCTAGGATCCCAGAGCATTTAGTGCTTTATATCTCAATTAAAGCAACTCTCACAATTTGACTTAAGACATAACAAAACTCTATTCTTCTTGGAAAATAATTAGACTCCTTTTTCTTCTTTCTTTCTTTCTTTTTGTTTCCCGCTTCCTCTTTCTCTCTGGTACTGGGCTTGAATCCAGCATCTTTGCACTGAGCTACATCCCTGTTCCTTTTTACTGTTTTATTCTGAGACAGTCTTTCTAAGTTGCTAAGTTGCCCAGGTCAGGCTTGACTTTGCTATCCTCCTGCCTCAGCCTCCAAGTGTGGGATGACATCATGTTCCAGCACACGGAACTGACAGCGAGAATCTTACAGGCTTGGACACAGTGTCTGGTATCTCTAGGTCTTTGCACCTAATAAGTGCTTGATTAATACTTTCTCAATTGAATAAGGTTGTGTGTGGAATAGGAAGTGAATTTAAATACATGCTGTGTATTACACATTGTGCTGACAACTGCACAACTTCCTTCACTTCTGACACTCCTCCGACTGCCTGACCAGGTGTGCATGGCCACTGATGCTCAGAAAAGTGCACCAGGCAGACACACGAGCTCCTGTACTCACAGCTGGTGCAAGGCAGAGCCAAGGCTTGGAGTCACACATGTATTTAAAAACAAAATGACTTGTACTGATTTAAATTATTTTTATCCCTACTAATTTTGTACTGAAGTCTAGGAGATAGAAGAGCTAGACATAAACAGATATGGAGTGGCATGCTTCATTTTACATGCCAACGGGTAAATAAAAACAGTGTTTGCGGAGTGTGGCGGCACACGCCTGTAATTCTAGCACTCTGGGAGGCTGAGGCAGAAGGACTGCAAGTTCTGGCTTAGCCTGGGCGACTTAATGACTTAACAAGACAGTGTCTGAAAATAAAAAATAAAAAAGGACTGAGGATGTAGCTGAGTGCAAAAGCCCTGGGTTCGATTTCTTGTACCATGAAGTAAGCAAACAAACAAGTCAACAAATTGTCTTTCTCTACCAGGTCACGGATAATTTTATACAGCCTTCTGTTTGTGTGGAAAAACTATTCCAACATCAACTCCAGGTGAACAAGAACACTTGAGCGCTATAAACTTCCACAGATCCGTGATGCCTACTTAATGTGTTTCTTAAGGCAAAAATTGGGGAGGGGTCACCCGGGACCTGAAAAGACAAGTGAGATATTTATAGCAGCAATCATAAATCATTGCAAGAATGTGTACAGCAGTTAAGTTTACTCTAGGAAAAAAATTTTATTCTAGGAAATCTTATAAATACTGGGCTTAGTAGCTAGCACATTGACCTCATCAGCTAAAGCAACAGTGTAAAATTAATACCTTGTCAACATTCATTGAAGTTAAGAATACCAAGCTAGAATGTTGCTGTGGCTCACTGAATTTGGCTTGCTAGGAAACTCCACAATTATTGAACCACATCAAAACTATTGTAAAAAGGCACCTTTCAAAAGAATGCAGCCTGTCATCTAACAGACCACACCCAAGTGTGGCAACTGTCCTGTAAAACATTTTCATCAACTCCTTATTCAACATAATACTTATAGGGTGACGATTTTTAAAGTCTCATCTTCTTTCCCAGAAAAGTTAATTCCCAAAATGTCTCACCTATAAACCTGAGTAATAGCAACACAGTTTTAAAACCTAGGAAAGCTGGGTGTGGCGATACAGGCCTGTAATCCCAGAGGATTGCAAGTTCAAGCCCCGTCTGGGCAATTTGACAATTTAGTCACTCCCTATCTCAAAAAAAAAAATTTAAGGACTGTGAATGTAGCTCAGCGGAGAGGCCCTGGTTTCACTCCTAAGAGATTTTAAAAAAAGAAAAAAGAAAGAACTAGGGAAATATGGGGGGGGGGGGGAATTTCAGTGATTTATTTTTCCTAGGAAAAAATTATTTTAAATATACCTAAATGCTTTTTGAGAGAAAAAAGAAGAAAAAAGGAAAAGAATGTTGTCCTGCTGTTCGTGAGTCCTGCTGCTTACGTGATGGAGGAGGGAAGGGGTGGAACCTGGAACCAGCCAGGAAGGGCAGGGGACAGTGACTCTTTCCCCACCCCCTGGGTGTGCATATTCCATATCTTTCAGGCCTTACAGAAAACTGGTAAAGAGCTGTGACGTATTTATCAACCAATCAGTTTTTGCCAATGGCTTGTCTTTCTGTTACCATGGAATAATGTGCAAACCCTCACCAGAGGCACACGCCTCTGGCAGTCCAGCCTTCTCCCTTCTGGTGACCTGCTCAGGGTCCAAGCTCATTACAAGTTTATATGTATGAATTGCATCTTAGGCCATCCAATTTAAGCCCAAAGGACCATGGGAATATGCATGTGCCAGCGAAATCTGAAAAACCACCCCTAACCAGGATGTTAATAAAATCACCGTGAAGTCCCTGCAGGCGTTCCCAATCTTTCTGTCACCAGGAAACAGTTTAGTCGGAAACCTTTCTCCCAAGGACCTGGGTAGGGAAGCTCTGCGTCCTGTTAGATTAGCAAGGGCAGAAGAACCTAGTAAGAACATGCCAACAGAAGGCGGGGCCTCGCTCATCTGTCCCCACGTCTTTGCACAGGGCTTGGGGCCTCTGCCTTAGGCCAGGAGCCTCATCAGCAACCCACGCACAGATCCCTTCATTGGCAGGAACTTATATCCCCCTGTCCTTACTGTTTAAATGAGCTACTTACTTTGAAACTTGCTCCTTCTCCCGTGATTTCACTGTTCAACATCATGAAACATCAGCTCAGCACCGGGACCACGAGACAGCCAAGGTCACACATGGGGTGATTCTCTGTTTTGGTTCATCTTCTCCCCTGAGCTTGGCTGTCATGGCTCTTGTGTTCGCTCTTACTCATTCGCTTGTCTTTTTGGATTTCACAGCACCAGTGACCTGGAAGAGATGGAGTTCGTGGGCCCCAGCAGGATCTAGAGGCAGAGGCAGAGCTGTCATTGATGCTGTGACCTTAGGTGAGTCATCTGTCAGCGTAGGCCTGAGGTTTACATCCTTGGTTCTGGGACGCTAAAAAGGGCCATGATCCTTTCGCCACAAAATCACACATAGACCCACACATTGCACTCAAGTCCAGGGCCGTGTTCGAAGCCCTTAGCGAGCCATGAGCGTCCGGTTTAAACACCATGAAGTTGGGCACTGTTAGACCTCTGGATGGTCTTGAATACAGCTCCCCCTTCCTGGAGAAGCTCAGTACCCCCGGTTATTACCGCAGTCCCTAAAAGGGGAGAAAGCCACCAGGGAAGGTTGCCTGGACTCTACCACAGCGACTGTACTGTGTCACTGGGACACCCGAGGGCAAGCTTGTCTCACCCTGCCCCTGCTGCCACATACAGGAGGACTGTTTGAATGTGACCCAACACAAATTTGTAAACTTTCCTTTAAAAGTCCTGTCCAAGTTGGGCCTGATGGTGCAGGCCTGTAACCCTAATGCTCTGGAAGGCGGAGGCAGAAGCATCTCAAGGTCAAGTCCAGCCTAAGAAATGTAGCAATCTAGAGAGGCCCTGTTTCAAAATAAATATAAAAATGTGGGCTGGCAGTGTAGCTCAGTGTGAAAGTCCTAGATTCACTCACTGTGACCACAAAATAAATAAATACATGAATAAATTAATTAATACAAAAAGGTTTGTCCAACTTTTGGCTCATGGGTTACATGGGGCCATGAACAGCTAGACATATGGCCCCAAAAGGTTGAAAACTTTAAAGATTATTATGTGATTTTTATCTGTACTGTTTGTGACTCCGTTGTGTGCTGTGGTACTGGAGTATAGTGTGAACAGGAGGGGAGGGCGTGGCAGGGGAGGGCATGGCACAGTGCTAACTCCGCCTCCTGCACCCACCACACCCAATCAGTGGGATCAAAACTGCATGCGTCAGACATCACGTGCACAGTGCGACTGGAAGGGTAAAAGGCACCAAGGGCAGTGTCATCCTACCTGTATGTGTGTGTGCCTGTGAAGATGTGTAAATTTGCTTATTGAATTCTTAAACTCAAGCGTGTGCTATTTTCATTTGAATATTATAATAAAAATACATCAGGGCTGGAGGAATAACACAGCAATGAGAGCAATTGCTTAGCAAGCACAAAGCTCTCTGAGTTCGATTCCCCAGGACCATATAAGCTGAATACAATGGCACACACCTGTAATCCCAGCACTCAGAAGGCCGAGGCAGGCAGACTGCCTGAATTCAAGACCAGATTAGACTATATAGAGAGTTCGGTACCAGCTTGGACTAGAGGCAAGATCTTGTCTCAAAATTAAATAAATAATAAATAAATAAAATGTAGGGAAAGAAAGTTCTGTGGCTTTTATACATTAACTGTATCACGTATCTTCAACACTGCCCAAGACGACTCCTCTCCACTCAGTGTGGCGCAGGCAAGCCAAAAGCTTGGTCACCACGCCCTATGCCACAGCTGAAGGAAGCGGCAGGGTAGCAGGCTTGGGCGTCCACAGTCCCACGTCTGCACAGCTAAGGACATTCAGCTAGCACAGGCTATTTGTGTCAAGGTCAAAGGAGCAGGACCACAGCAGCCAAAGCTCAAGGAAGCACTTGGTATTTTGGTCCCTGCAAAATAGTCCTGATTCACGACATGTCCTGGCCTGCATCTGATGGTGCCTGGTGTGACCCCACAGTGGCCAAAGGAAGCAGGACAGTGGCCAGCTCCCAGAGGTGGCAACGACCCAACCAGCTTGACCGCACCTGGGGTCACTGTGCGCTGATTACACCGCAGTCCAGCTCTTGCACTGGGGCTGCAGCCAAGCCAAGCCCCGAGGAATGTCAAGCTCAGCTGGGGTGAAGTGATGCAGAGGGTCTTGTGGGGTCTGTAGTCCCAGAGGCCCCTTGGCAAGCCTGCCCAACCCCAGCCCTGCAGGCCACTTGCTGCCAAGGGCTGCTTTCAATGTGGCCCAGCACAAAGTGATAAACTTTCCTTAAAACTGCTTATTCAAGCCAGGCCTGGTGGGGCAGGCCCATAATATCAGCGTTCTAGGAGGCTGAGGCAAGATCACAAGTTTGTGCTCAGCTTGGGCATAGCTCAGTGCAAAGGCCCTGGGTTCAATTCCTTCTACCACACACACACACACACACACACACACACACACACACAAAGTGCTCAGCTATCTGGGGCATGATGGCCATGCTGAATCTTTGGGTGGCTTCCTCTCACCTCTAAGATAGAGTACTCAGGGTCATCTGTAAGCCCCAGTCACGCCCTCTACAGCTGAAGTCTGCTATTTATGCAAATTATTTGAGGCACTCATGAAAGGTTCCTGACTGTCCTCTCAAAGTGCCATTTCCTGGATAACTCTAAATATAAACAGCTTTGCCCCAGCAAGCTCGGGCCACGTCTGAATGAAGATCATACAAAAGAAGCATCAGCAAACGCGGAGAGACTCTCAAAGGCTCGGCAAGAAGAGGCAGAGGGCCAGAGGAGTCCTTCAGCTTACCTGGAGTCACACAGCTGGTAGGTGGTGGAGCTGGCACCAGACCTGGCTCTCTGTGTCTCTGGCTGGTATTTTCCCCGGTGACCCGCAAGGTTCATCAGGCAGAGCTGGTTCTGTACACAGAACTGAGGAGCCCAACTTCCGAGGACAATTTTTTCCATAAACATTGTGTTGGTGAAAACCATCCTGCAAATAGCATGCGGCATGTGGCAGGCACTGCCCAAGAAAGGCACCTGACTGACTAACCTCCCCTCGCAACTGCGGGTGGAGACCAAGTACACAGCAGCCTTCTGCATTCTCCGCCGTGCTGGAGCAAAGGCATGGAACGCCAAAGCAACCTTCCACTAGCCACATGGAGATATTGTACGTGATTAAAAATATAGTCAATGCTGGATTGTGGGAGACAGATGCATTCTTCCTTTGCCATTTCCCTTTGTCTCAGAACCTCAGTTTTCTCATCTGGAGAATGGGCAACTTAGCAAAGACAAGGTCTCAAAATAAAATAATAAAATGGACTGGGGATGTAGCTCAGCGCACAAGCGCTAGATTCTATCCCCGGTCCAAAAATAAACAAAAAAGAATTCAGGGACACCCATGTACGGTGAGGGAGACAGAAAAGATGAACAGAGCACACGGGGAGTGTAAGAGCTCCCTGTCCTATCTGGGCGCCTCAGCCTACCCTCACCGCCACAGGCTCAGCTATCAGAAGGCCCCAGGCCCTGTTCTGTTGGGTTTCTATGGAAACTACTGCGCAGATACAATCACAGCAGGAACAGCCACGTAGAAACGGGAGTGGACGAGTGGACGAAGTGGTGAGGATGTCACGGGCAGAGTGGGAAGGGCAGCAGGGCCTGTCTGCCCAGATTCCTGTGTGTCCCTCTGTCCAGCTTTCCTTCCCGCTGGACAGGAGCAGGCTGCCTTCTGCAAGAAGGTCTACTCACCTGCCGTCAGAGGGGGCGGTTCCAGCTTATCTCCTGTTCCTAAAGAGAGAGTCGCAGCCACATTCGAGTTTCCGGGTTTCTGTGGCCCACTTTGTAGAAGAGAAATGCCGCTTCTCTCGCTCGCAGAGGAGGGGGTTATGAGCCAGAGTCACAAACACCAAACTACGCAGGGGTTGTCAAAATACATGATGATTGCTGGATTAAAAAATTTTTATAGCAAAAGACACATTGCTATTAATTTCCCTCAAAATCTTCCCCTTGCTTCGAACTCACCCCATCATTCTAGGCCACTTTTCTGAAGTGGATCTGGAAGTCCTGTCTCATGGGTGTCTGCCAACATCCTGGGAGGCTCAGGCAGGACGATGGCAAGTTCGAGCCCAGTCTGGGCAACTTAGTGACTTAGTTAGATCCTGTTTCATGAAAAACAAACAAACAAACAAACAAAAAAACGAAAAAACAAAAACAAAAAAACTGGAAAAGTAGGTAAATGTGAAGGCCCAAGATTCAATCTCCACTACTGGAAAAAGAGAGAAAGAGAGAGACAGAAAAGAGGGCTCGTGTTGTCATGCTGAACACAGGGACCTGGGCACAAGGCTGAGACTGAGGCCGAAGGGGAAAGGGGAGAAGCTCTGGGACAGAAACTCCAGACTGAAAGAGGGTGCAGCTTCCCCTGGAGGAAAGCACGGGAGATCTGCACTGCTTGTCCTTCATGAAATCCTCCTACTAACTGGGGTCAGTGTCCTTATTCCAGTTTTGTTCATAGTGACATTGAAGTCCTGAGTGACTCAATGCCAAATCTAAGATCACTCAGCATGCAGCAGACAGAGGCTGGTGTCCAGGTCCTTCAGGCTCCAAATTCCGCATTCTTTCTCCCGCACTTCTGTCCCTTTGTTGCCTGGAGCTGACCCACAGAGGACACACTTGTCACACCCAAAAGGCTCCCAAGCCCTGCTGCTCTGAAGCCTCCAGAGGACTTGATTCTTACAGTGTCCATGAATACGCCATTGTCAAGGGCATGGCCACCACAGGATGCAGAAGCTGAGTGCCTCAGGAGAGAGGGGAGCCCAAGAGCTTAACTGATGCTCTTTTTTTTGGGGGGGGGGCGCAGAAGGGTGTGAATACTGGGGGTCCAGCCCTGTGTATTCACACTGAGTTACACCCCTAGCCTATATTTATTTTTTGAGACAAGGTTTTACTAAGCTGTTAAAATTGACGAGGCTGGGCTTGATTTTACAGTGCTCATGCCTCCGTGTCCCCATCCGTGTCCCAGAGTCCTGGGATTACAGGTCTGTGCAACCCGGCCTGGCTTAGAAGCTCTTGTAAGCTGAGTGAACCGATGAGTCTATTGAGGTTGGCTACGGGAGCGTGGTGGGGGGTTACCAACGGGAGAGTAGGGGAGGGGCCACGCAAAGGAGCGTGGCTATGGGGTTACTTACAGGCCAACAGATGACCAAGGCAGTGGCATCCTGCCCCATTCTTGCTACTCCAGGGACTGCAGCAGATTACAGCTTGGCCTCTGCGGCATGATCCATCACCATCTTAGGAAGCATGCGACCTCCCGAAAGCACAAGCCACAGCGGCGGGTGCTTCACACTCTTAATGGCAAGCGGACTTAACATGAAGTGACACGCTGAGATTTCCTGGCCTTCAGACTCGGGATCCACCTACTGACAACGACACCACAGTGCCTATTAGCAAATCATTTAATGGTCATTTTCTAAATTAAAATCTTAAGCTCGCTGTGAATCACAAACGTGCTCCTATGTATTACTGACCTTGGGAAAATAATGAATCACAGCCCATCTGACTGTGACAAGAATCTCAGGGTGAGGAAGCTGGGCCCAGGGGGAGGAGGTGGCCCTCCAGGGCTCTGGATCTAAATGGGACAGATTCAAGCCTTAAGCCTCCAGCCCAGAGCCACTGCCAGGAACCAAGGGGCTTCTGCTTAGGCTGACATCTGGGTGGGGCTCAGGGAAAGCTCTGCCCTCTCCTCCCTGGTTCCATCTGAAACGTTCTGCACAGCTTTCCCTGTTTACGTACTTCCCCCATCTCCCAACTGCACAGCGAGTTGCTCCCTCCTCTGTCTAAGGCCCTCTGTGTCCTGAACTTCTGGAGTCATGCACGAGGAAGGAGTCCAGTAGATGTTTTGAGAAGACAGAGCAGGAAGATTGGCAACGCAGGGAGAGGGTAAGTCTGGGGATTTGTCTAAACCCAAAGCCCTTTGACCTCCAGGGAAGATCCAACTTCTCCACAGGCCACAGAGCCCCTGGGAACCAGCCCCAAGGACTCAGGTTGCCTCTTGTCAGTTCCTCTCCCTTCACACATGCCTCCTTTTAGCTCTTCTTAAAACCAATGTGAAACCGTTATTCCTCTACTCTGTAGCCTTTGAAAGCTCGCTCATTTCCTCTGAGGGCCCAGCAGGTGAGCCCCTCCAACCAAGCCCCATAGATTTCTCCCAAATGCCTTGTACCATTCTATGGGGCATCCGGCCCTCCTACTTTGCAGTGACTGAATCTGAGGAAGCCTGCTTCTGCTGGTTCCTCTGCCACAATGCCCTTGGCCTCATCCCCGGTCTGCAAGTTCTTCTCTAACAAGCTAGCTGCAGCATCGCAGCTCCTGGGCAACCCCTCTGATCCACCCTGTTTCAACTAGGCATTCTGGTCTCATGTCAGTGTTTTTTTGTTTGGTTTGGTTTTGGGTATTAAGGATTTAACCCAGAACCTTCTCCCTGAGTCTCATCCTCAGCACATATATTTGTTTTGATTTTGAGACACAGTCTTACTAAATCACTAGTTGGCCAAGCCAGTCTTGAACTTCTGATCTTTTCTGCCTCCACCTTCCATAATGCTGGGATTAGACGCTTGCTCCACCTCTCCAGCTCAATCTTAACTTTGTATGCTTTCTCTCCTGGTGTCTCCAGAACACAAAGCAGTGCTTATTTGCCTCATCTACTAGACAGTGACACTCTTTGGGGTCCTTCTTGTATTGTCAACCTAAACAACACAGTAAGAAAGGAGGTCTAGTCAGCACAGGAGGGCTTTGCGACGGGAATCCATGTGCTGTGGTGAACTCTGGGTATGCTCAGGGAAACGGGCAGATCAGGGTATTCAAAGGTAAGCAGCTGTTTCATGACTTGTTTAGAAGCCATTATCCATGGCTACGAGGATCAGTAAGAGCGCGTAGTCCAAGGCTGAATGAGCGGTTGCTAAGCAAACTTCTTTGTAGAAGCATTTTTGTTCAAGGTCATGGTGGCCTTTGTGCAAAGGTGTGGTTTTGACAAAGTCTTCTGTAATAGTTCCTGTTGTTAGGCAATTTTACCTTAGGACCCAACCTCGGTGGCCTTCCCAGGCTTCATTCTGTGGAGGTGTGACACAAGTAACTCCATTTGATTGTGACAACTTTCATACTGTGAATTTTCTCTGAAAAGCCCAGATAGCACAGTACACAGCAACCACACTGTGGTGGGAGTCTCTAATCTCCAGCCCATTGGCTGATACTGGTCCGTGGCTTGTTAGGAACTGGGTTGCACAGCAGAAGATGAGCGGTGGGCCAGCAGGTGATGTTCATGTGTATTTACAGTGCCTCACCATTATTCGTATGACCACCTGGGCTCTGCTACCTACTCAATCAGTGCTGACATTAGATTCTTACAGGAACACGAGCTCTACAGTGAACTGCACAGGCAAGAGATCAGGGTTGCACACTCCTCATGAAAATCTAATGCCTGACAATCCAAGGTGGAGCTGAGGTGGTGATGCCAAAGCCACCCCAAACTCCTTCCCTAGTCCATGGGAAAATTGTCTTCCACAAAAGCAATCCTTAGTGCCAAAAAATTTGGAAACTGCTCCTCTAAGAAATTTGCTTAGTAGGGATTGGAGGTGTAGCTCCATGATAGAGCACCCACCTAGCATATGCAGGGTCTACAGTTCAGTCCTGAGTACTACAGTGTGTGTGTGTGTGTGTGTGTGTGTGTGTGTGTGTGTGTGTGTGTAAATTTTAAAATGTTTAAGAAAAAATTTTAAATGAATGAAGGCATGAACACGAGTGAGCACTAGGCTAGTATTGCAGAGTCATAGAAGGATCAACACAAAAATTTCTAGGTTCCCAAACAGTTCAGCAACTAAGGACAATCCTATGCCAAGAATCCCACATCAACCCCACTTCAGAATGTTAAATAAAGACAGGTTCTGGCCCTGCCCTTGTGTCACATCTCCCTCCCCTCCCTCTAGTCCTGGCACTGTGCACCAAGCTCAGAGGGGACTCCAACAGTGCATGCATGAGACCAGAGAGGAGAGGGTGGGTAGAAAGCGAAATAAGATTATGGACAACACGGCAATGTTTTTATGAACTAGTGTAAGTAGAAGCCACTTCTGGCTGACTATCCTTGCTGAAGAAAGACACTAACAGGGTATGGATAGAGCCTTACCTGGAGACCGGGACAGGATCAGAATCAAGAGGGGCCACAACCTGGTTGGCCCCTGCTAGCACCTAACACTGTCACACCGAGACCACCGCTGCTGCTGTGGATGATCTGATTGGCCCTCATGTGCATCACTCACTGCAGCATCACAGTCTGGTGAAGGGGTGGGGACTGCCTTGTCTTCAGTAGGTTCGCACTGTGTCTGTGACTGGTGAATCTGGCTTTGTGAAGGGGTGCCACTGGACCGAGTCCCACTTGTGGTTCACAAAAGGGAACTTCTGCAGCTAGAAAAGAGGCCACGTGAAGGGCTATTAAGCAAATGACAAGACAGTAAAGGAAAAACCTTTTTGGTGACTATTTGAAGACATCAATTAAGGTGGACAACTCTAGAGAACAGACTTTGGAAGGAACATTCTAGAGCAAATTCTCCCAAGTTTGCTTGCTCTCTCTCTGTGTCTCTCTCTTTCTCTTTCTCCTTCCCTTCCTCCTTTTTTCTTTCTTTTCTTTCTCCTTTCTTTTGTGCTCTCACTCTCTTGGAATATGATGAAGGCATTAATGGAGGATGGTATCAAGATTCCTTCAGATCTCAAATCTTCAGATGTTAAGTCCCTTACATAAAAAGGCATAATGTGTGCAAGTAACCCTCCAAAAATCCTTCTGTGTTTAAATCATGTTTGCATTACTTACAATGCCTAATACAATGTCTGTAGAGTGCAAACAAACGTTTTGCTATTTTTTTTTTTAAGGAAATAAAGACAAGAAAAACCTCTATACATGTTCAGTAGAGGCACAGGTCTTGTCTGCCTAAGTCGTGCACATCGGCAACAATGTGCCGCTTTTTGTGGATGTTTTCCACCTGTGGTTGGTTGAATTGGCAGAGGCAACCCCACACACGTGCAGGGCAAACCCCACCAACTTAGCTTCAGTTCTCAGGATGTGCCTGGCTGGTCTGTGCGTGTGAAGGCCTGGGGGACATAGGTGGGTTGTTCCCCCTACCGGCCATGGTGTGAGGATTCCTTGGGGGAGAAGGCTCTTACATAGACCAATGCAGAGTCACCAGAGGGTCACCCTTGGCAGAGCTAGTCCCTCACTGGACTCTGGTGTCTTTATATCACGTGGCCCACCTCAGCCTCTCAAATCCTGGGATTACAGATAGGTGCCAAATGCCCTGTCCTGGCCCATTTTTTAATTTTGACTTTGAGGCGAGGTTTCACTAAGTCACTAAATTGCCCAGGCTGGACTGAAACTTGGGAGGCCACTGCCTTAGTGTCGCAGTTCTGGGATTCCAGGCCTGTGCTACCAGGCCTGCCTTTCGTTCTGTCTTTGAACTGTCTTTTTAAAAAAATCTGTCATCATCATCTGCTATTTAATAGAGTTTAATTGGTGTGATAGATAGATAGATGGATAGGCAGACAGACAACACACTGGGCACGTAGCTCAGTGCAAAGGCATTGGGTTCAATCCCCAGTACTGAAAAAGAAAAGAAAAACAAAAACAAAACCCTCTTGCTTGATGTTCAAAAAACAATAAATCTCTCTGTGTTCTCAGCAGTTAAAAGGATTTTATTAGAATGGAGCTCTTGTAATATTTCCCATCATGTCTAGCAGTTGCTTAAAAGCTCAAGTGAAAGATGGCTCTGAATGGAGATGTTGTTGGGGGAGAAGTGGAAGGAAAATTGACAGGACTCTTTCGTGTAGGCCTTAGGACACTTTGGAGCCAGGGGACAGGGTGTTGCTAGAATCCCAGGTCAATATTAGAGTCTCCTGAAAGGTTTAGTGGTAACCGTGGGCTTCACATTCCCAAAATCTCTTCAAATTTTAATTTAAAAAGCAATTGCTTAATGTTTAAAATTTGCTCTACATTTCCCTGGAGTTGATGAGCCCCATTATAGGATCCACAATATAATTTTTAAGAAATTAAAAACATGATTCCCATGCAAATATACAGTGAGCACATGTGAAAGACTCGGCTCAGCTCATTAATTAACGAGGAAACCACTAAGATGTTATGAATGGACTTGTTGGAAGAGTAATTTAAGAAAGGGTATTCAGAAATCTGAAGTGAATATTTCTAAATACTTTCAGGTGATAATAAGTGCACATTAGTAATTCCTTAGGTGAAAGTAATAATAGTAATTATTTCCAGAAAGAAGAAACTGCTTAGTATAGGCATAAGCTTCACTGTTGTATAAACTCTGAGTTCCTGGCTAAAGCCAGGTATGGTGGTGCCCTTCTGTATGTAATCCTAGCCCTCCGGCCATCTGAGGCAGAAGGATTACAAATTGGAACCCAGCCTGGGTAACTTAGTACCTTGGCAAGGCCATGTCTCAAAATTAAAAAAAAAATAATAATCTGAAGATATAGTTCAGGGCAAAGGCTGCAACAGACTCCATCCTCAGTACCACAGGGGATCAAAAGTATCTAGCTGAACATTTTATGGGTGTGATAAAAATCTGACAAGTGCAAAATCAGAAGTGCTGGCATTCTTCTGCCTACCTCCTGCAGCCCGCCCCCTTCTGTTGGAAGGAACCCCATTTTCCTTCAGGAAGTGGGATGCAGAACCCTAAGGCTGTATAATTCTCATCTTCCTCATGCTCGTCTGATTACGGAAGAACCATTTGTGCTAATACGTATTAAAAATGCCGAAGGGAAGAGCGCAGAGGAAAGCTGGCTGTAGAGGTGAGGCGACCCTTGCACCATCAGAGTGTGCCTGAGTAGTCCGGTGCCCCCAGCTCGCACGTTCTGAATCCCAGGGCCCAGGCTCACGCCCCATCCTTGCCACCCCTTCCGGTTCTTCCCTCCTGTTTATTCAGACTGGCTGGGAGTTTTCTTCCTCTGCGTTTGAATGAGTATGAAGTGGGCTTGACAGATGACTTACAAGTCGTACCTGAAGGTGCCAGAAGTAGAAGAAGAATATTTTATTAACTTTTGGTTATTAAATACTAGCAATGTTATTTTTGGCATCCAAGCCCAGAGGCCAGAGAGTTAAAAAGCTGGAGGAACAGAAAATCACGAGGAAAAACATTTACAAGAAAGCCCTGGCTCGCGTGAAGCTATGCACTTTCTCCCTCTTCCCCCAATCTCTCTCTTCCTCCCTCCCTCTCTCTTGAGACAAGGTCTCCCTCTGTAGTCCAGAGCTAGTCTTGAACTCACTCCGTAGCTCAGGCCGGCCTCAAACTCGTGGCAATCCTTCCGTCTCAGCCTCTCTAGTGCTGGATTGTAGGTGTGCTTCACCACACCTGGCTAATTTTTATGTGGTGCTGGGGAATTGAACCCTAGGCAAGCACTCGAGTCACAGAGCAAGGCCCCAGCCCACCAGTCTCAATCTCTGCCTTTCTCACTTTGTCTCTTCTTTCTCTCCTCTCCTCCCCTTTTCCCTCTCCTGCCCCAGCTGGCTGTTAAACAAATTTCCGCCTTAAGATGGCAGAGAGGTGTTAAGATAAGCTTCTTTCTCTGCAGTGTACTGGTTGCCATGTTTGGCGGTAGGGCAGAGATATTATTGCTGTTATCATTGTTATGTAAGTCACCGGAGATGGCAATTCCACCTGCTACAGATGCCCCTGAGCAGGAAGTACCCTGTGTCACACTCTGGGCAGCTTCCTGAATGACATACGGTTTCTCACCTTAGCCAAAGCAGAGACACACTCTGTGCTGTGTCTGTCAGCTGACGCTTCTAAACCCAACTGACCCAATGGGCCTTTATCCTCAGACTAGGCTCAAAACAGCTGGTCCAGGCACCATAGTGTCTGCAACCTTCTGAAATCCCAGGGAAGCACAGACAAGAGCAAAAGCCCTGGCAGGCAGCACGCTGGCCACCCGAGGAACTCTCCCAAGGAACCCTCTGGTGGCCTCAGCCGGCTTGTCGCCCAGCTTCTCCATGGCGACTGCCGCAGCACTGCAAGGACCCTAGAGCAGTGTCTGCGAGGAAAGCTGAAAAGCCACATTACTTCTGTGGAACACGTTATTCATGGTAGAAATTGCCAGGTGCTTACAAATTTATTTGGTATTAGTCCTAGTGTCTCAGAGAAAAATAGCTAAAACCTTTATAAGAACCATCTTGTCAAGGATAAAGAGGATGACTGAATGGCCGACTTCTGCGTGTTCTGACAATAAGTAACCTCATCCCCACGTTGGGGTACGAGGGATATAACCCTCGCTATATCCAAGGGATACACTTGGAACGTACTGAGTGCTGAGCCAAATCTCAAATTTCCTGTTTTAAACCATGTAACTTTCATCACTTTTGTTGAAACTTAAGTTTCTTATCACAGCACTGTTCTAATTTTTCCTTTATTGATGATTTACTTTGCTTGTTGGGATTCAAACTATTTCCGTCCAATCAACCATCTATATTAATGGGAATATTTGTATCTGTAATATTCAGAATGGGAGCCACTAGCCCCCTCAGGTCTCTCAGCACAGTTTGTGCACCGATGAGGCATGTGAAGCCAAGGAAGGTTATGAGACTTCCAGGGCCGCACCACCAGTGGCAGAACCTGGGCAAATCTCAGCCCAGTGCTCTTTCAGGATAGCATGCTGTCTCGTGGCTAGATTTCATTTGGAGCCGGGCTGGTCACACAGGCCTATAATCCCTGCGCTCTGGGAAGTTGAGGCAGGAGGATTCCAAGTTGGAGCCCAGCCTGGGCAACTTAGCAAGACCCTGTTTCAAAATAAACCAGGCTCAGAGATGTAACTCAGATGTAACTTCAACCCTGAGTACCACACAAAAGGTAGTATGTAAGCAAGAAAACTGAGCCGTTATTTCAGAAAGGGGATTTTTTTTTTTTTTTTTTTTTTTTTTTTTGCATTTCATAAACTCTGAGTACGGGAATGGGAATAAACATCATCCCTTTTGGTCTTGCAGATAACAAATGGCATAGAAATTTAGTTGAGCTAAGACGCAGGATTGTAGGATTAGGGCTCCAAGCTGAACGAAACAGAACAAATTGTTACGTCTTTGTTACTGTCTGCCTAAGGTTGCCCAGAAACATCTTAATGTTGACTTTTATGTTTATTCATTTTTACTTTTTGAATATCTACAGTGGGCCAGGGGAGTAGAGTTGGAGTGGGGTATGAAGATGCATTAAAAATACTGAGAGCATTCAGGGCTGTTCAGAAGGTAAGTGGTCAATGCTCCGACCCAATGTGTGGTGGCCTGAGAGAGTTTTAGCTATTTCCTGATGTCGATGGTCATCATGGGCTTTGAGGCACAGGAGTTCAGATTTAGAGCTTCACTTAGTAGCTATGTGATCTCAGGCAAATTACTGAACCGGTTTTAGCCTTGCCTTCAAGATGGGGACAACAGGAAGCAGATGCCGTGAAGATGGGATATGTATATGCAGCAATTCCCCAGCAAGCCTGTAATTCTTGTGTGTCGCAAACATAGACCAGTAAAAGAGATGGAGATAGCATGATTCCCTTCTGCCGCTGTTGCTAAGGTTACACAAAAATGCACTGGAAGCACTTGGCGTAGGCCTGGTTCATTGTCGGTGCTCTCTGAGTGCGGCTGCTGTGTCCTCTCTCACCGTCCTTGATGTTATTATCAGGAATGGGAAGGAGCTCTGTGACTCATAATCGTCTTCATTTGACAGACAAAGGAGCTGAGGCCCCGAGAGACACAGCAGCCAGGGCCACAGTGAGGAAAAGGGACACGACCAAACTTGGAGCTGCTCTCGGGAGAGAGAACTCACCTCTTCCAAGGGTCCCAGACTTCATGGCTGTGCCTGAGCAGGTGAGGTGGGGACACTGGGCCAGGGGCTGCTGAGGGAGAATACAGGAGCGACTAGAGGCTGGTTTGAGCACCACAAACTTTGTCATGTTCTAGAGTAATTTTCAGAAGTTTTCAGAACAACCACTTGTTGACCGGAACTTTGAGCATCCAAGGCCAGTTTAAACTTTTAAATTGTAGCACCTCTTTTGTGTTAGATTCTAAGGTAGAAGAAAGAGCTATGGAGTCAATGTTCACTGTTTGTCAGTCCATCCATCCATCAAGTCTTCTATTTGCTCGTCTGTCCATCAGTCCACTCCTCTAGCCACTATATCACAAGTATTTATTAAACACCTGCTGGATGCTAGACACTGTCCTAAGGATGTGTTTCTTTCCTAGCACACAGCATAGTTATCTCTCCGGCTGGGTGGAGTGGTTGGTTCTAACACCCCTCCAGACATGTTTTTGTTACTGGGACAGAATCTGCAACTTAAGGGAGGAGTGACTTCTTTTAGCTCACAGTTTCATTTTTTTTCATGGTGGCTGGCAACAGTGAAAGCGTCTGGCAGAGGCCCAGAAGGAGGAAAAGCTGTTCACAGCATAGCAGTCAGGAAGCCCAGTGAGCAAGGGAGGGCGGAGCTGGTGTTCACCTCCCAGGTGTCCTTCCTGAGATCTTCCTCTTCTGGGTCAAGCTCCAGTGTCCTGCCCCTTCCAACCAGGTCCCGTTTAACAGCACATGGTTGGTTCCATAGGTATTCCACAACATCCAAACACATGAGGCCTTTGAAGGACATTCCATATCCAAACCATAACAGAAACCAGCATCCTCAAATCTCTCATATAAAACGGCATAGTAGTCCCGTAGGACCTAACCAACCCTTTGGGATACTTTTAATCACCTCTAGATTTTTGGAATTCCTCATATTAATATAATGGACTAGTCTAAATGTAAAGTCATGTGAGTGCCATACTGTGTAGTTCGGGGAACAGGACAAGCAAAAAGTATGTGGAGTACAGTGGATTTTGGGGGGTGAATATTTTCTATCCAGTTTCTCAATTCCAGGTAGGATGTGGAGAGTGAGGGTGGGGTGTTAATTGCTGAGGGCAGCTAGCAGGGCGTCGCTTCCGGAAGAAAGCTCCCCCCATTCAGCCTTGCAGAAAGGGCAACTGTGGGGACGCCAAGCACCTCGCCATCCAGGAGGCCTGCCCGCCCCGTGCTAGGACGGCACGTGCTTTGTGCTATGTCCCCCATCCACCGTATTTTTTCCACCAAATTGGAAAGTTGCCCTGGATAGACTTGAACTCATGATCCTCCTGCCTCTGCCTCCTGGAGCGTCGGTCGGGATTACAGACCTGTGCCACCAGGCGTGGCTTAGCTGTGCCCTTCTAATGACCCCACTAACTAAACATTGTGATTGGTACACACAAGGGAACCAAATAATCTGTTATGGTTGCGCTTGGGTTTGGGGCGCAGGGAGGCCATGGACGCCAGGGTCTCCTGCCCACCAGTCAAGGGCTGAGCTGCAGCGCCTTCAGCTGCATGATTTGACTTTCTTTTTGTTTTGTTTTTAAAACAATGCATGGGGGCAGGGTAGAGGGGGGAGACCAGGCAGCGGAGTCTAAAGCGGCGGGAGGATTAGCAGAGCAGGCTGACAAGTTTTCCCGCTGCATCCCAAGGACAGGGCTCTGCCCGGAGCCAGAGAGGTAGAAGAGCGCGCCGGCTGGCCGGACTCGCACTGGAGGGAAGGTGGATGTCCCCGCGGCTCACACTGTCCAATCAGACAGCGGCCAGAGGCTGAAGCTTAGTGACATTTAAACAAACTACCTCCTGGAGTCCGGACCAGACCCCTCGCCCCGCCTCGATCCTCCCGCCGCGGGGGAGTGCGTTTAAGGAGTCACTCGCGCTGGGGTCCGGTGCGTTCAGCCTTAGATTTGGGTTAAGGGAATTGGGGAGGCGGGGTACAGAGGCGGCCTCCACAGGTCCCCGCCGGGTCGTCGGGCACCGCTGGCCAGCCTTCCGCGGCCTCCGGGGTCCGGGCTGCCCCACGGTCCGTTCCCCTGCCCGGCCGGCAGGTGGGGCAGCAGGGCGGGTGTCCGGATGCCGTCCCAGAGGTCTCCAAGCTGACTTTTAAATAATTCATGAATAATTCATGGAGGGTCCGGCGAGTAGGATTTAAAGGAGAGGAGACAGCGGCAGGGGTGACAAGGGCTGGTCCGGGAGCGCGATCCCGGCGCGCGGTGAGTAGCCGCGTCCTCACTGAGCTGTGCGCACCCTTTCCAGCAAACCCCGGGCCGGCCACGGGGACGCGGGAGCCCGCTCCGCGCCCAGCCCTGGCCCCCAGCAGGTGGCCGGACCCGGACGGCATCCCGGGGGCGGCGGGGGCTGCGGGGAAGAGAGGCGGCCCGGCTGCCGCCCGACGGGAGATCCCGGAATCCTCCTGCAGAATCGGGCTGGCCGCTCAAACTTTTCCCGCCGCGTGGCGTCCCGCGCCGCGCCCCTAGCTCAGCCAGCCACGCTTTGGGGCGCCCAGCAGTGGGAGCCCCGGAATCGGTGGGTCGCGGCCAGGCTCGCCCAGGCCGGGAGCTCTTCTGAGGGGAGGGGACCGCTCGGGAATGCTGCGCGCCAGGTCGCCCGGGCCGAGGACCACAAGGACCCACCTTCTGTGGTCCGCCAGGCGGAGGGCGCAGAGGACCTGAGCTCGCAGGAGGCAGGCTCGGGTGCCCACGGGTCACTGTCCCCGCGGCGATGGGAGCGGGCCCTCCTGGCTTGAAGGATCTCTCCCAGGCAGCCCTTCTGGGCGCACCCGTGGGGGCCTTTGGCTTTCCCGGGATGGAGAGCTGGGCTACTCGCAGCGCACTGGGTCTAGAAGCGCGGATCCGGACAACAAAGAGGAACCGGGGCGGACAGGAGCTTCGCGGTTCTTCCGGGAAGAGCTGAGGCTCGGGATCGGTTTCCACGAGAGCCGGGGGGAGTGTGGAGCGAGCCTGGCTCCAGATCCCCCGGCTTCTCTGGCTTGGAGTGACCCCCGCCGGTGCCCAGCGCCAGCAGCCCGGGGGAGGTGGCGCCGGCGCGCCCCGGGCGGCCGCGTTGCTCCGGCCACCCCTCCCCCTGGCGGCGGCGGATTCCTCCGCTCTCGGGGCTTCCCGCTCCCGCCTCGCCGGCCGCTCGGTCCTTTGTGTCCTGCGGCTCAGGAGAGGCTCCTGCCCGGGAAGGGGCGAGGCGGGAGGAGCCCGGCCTGGCGGTGGGTGGCGGGAGCCGGCGCCCCTGCTTCCGACCGCTACAGGTGGACCCCCGGAGCCCCAGAACGAGTCCGATCTGTCTGGAGGAAGGTTTGCCTGGGTTCCTGTGCGCGGCGGGGCTGCCGACCTTTGTTAGAAGCGCGGGATCCGACGCTTGAAGACCGCTTGCACCCCGACGCCGCTTACTCGGGACTCGAATAATCAGGGCCATGAGTTGAGCTGAACCATAGGATTTTTTTTTTTTTTTTTTTTTTTTTTTTGCGGGGCTGGGGGACTTGGAAGGCTTGCCTGCGTGCAGCCTCATATATTAATTTGCCCCCACGGAGCAGGCTTCTTTGCCAGGATGAGCCTGGCGGGCGGTGGGGCTTGGCGTCAGGGTCCTACCGCCACGGTAGGCGAGCCAAGCGCCTCACCGGCTGCCCTCTGCGTGCCACCTGCCCTACCTGGTAGCTCCCTAACCCCCAACCTTAGCGATGAGCAGAGCTAGGCGGGGGACGGCACGCAGCTGTCACTGTCACAGAGCGAGTGGGGCCAGCAGCCCTGCCCAGGCTCCAGCGCTTGACCTCCGTTACCACACAAACGTGGTCGGGCCATCTCGGGTTTATACAGCAGTTTCCCGCACTTTAGTCCTGTTTTTCTTAATGTGTCCCATAAATTTTTTAAACGAACTTCCTTGTGATTTACATGCCGGAAACTTGTGTATTCAAGTATGGGTAGAAACATAACAACTTTAAACCAGGTGTTATTGTTTGAAATTTGGAGGAAGTAGGTTTTTCAGGGAGCGAGGCTGCCCCAGAGATTTCTAAGGGTCACACAGGGCTTTGGTAGAAACAATACAAGCCACCGCAGGGGGGCCGTGGCCGAAGAGAGACTTCCTGGGAGGATGTTTCCTGGTGGCTTTAGGGAGGTGGCAGGATTAGGACCTGCGGCAGCTCCCATGTGTTGGTATATAGTGTGGCTGCTGGTGGTGGACGCCCTGTTGTCACTGTCCCTGTTAGAGTGAATAAAAACTGCCGCGTTTCTGCATGGGCTCCAGGTGCAGGCTCAGGAGGAAGCACCTGATTGGCCCGCTCAGCTGGTCCCCCCAGGCCTTATTTGGGCCCCTCTGCTGGCCTCACAATGAGGGGCAGGGCTGCCCCCATCCCTCCCCCCCCCGGGATTCACAAAAGGTGGGCTCAGAAGTTAGGCAGCCCATATGTCTTACGAGGGATCCTTGTAAACAACATGTCGAGAAGTTCCATCTAAACAAGAAAATGAACCTCCCCCACCATCCTACTTGTAAATCAGTGTTGGTCAAAATGCAATCTGCAGTTGCCAGGCTCAGAATCATGTGAGGTATCTTGTTTATTTATTTGGTGTGCTTTCTGTGTGTATGTGTGTGCATGCGTGTAGTGTTGGGGATCGAGCCCAGCTCTTCGCACCGAGGTACATCCCCAGCCCATTTTATTTTGATTTCTGATTTTGTGACAGGGTCTCTCTTAGATGCTGAGTTGCCCAGGCTGGCCTGTAACTTGTGATCCTTTTGCCTTAACCCCTCTGGCATGCCGGGGTTGTGGGCCTGTAGCACTGGCCTGGCTCTGAGGTATCTGATTCAAACTGACTTTCTTGGGCCCTCTGCGCCTTTTGAATTCAGGGCATTTGGAGTGAAAATCAGGAATCTGCATTCCCTAAGGCAGGAAAGTGGTGAGCCAGTCTTCTTGTTTAGCACCGGGTTAAGGGAATATTTCCTGAAGGAGCAATTTCCAAAGTTTGCAATGTCAAAAGTCCCAGGAAAGCAGCTCACCCATGTTGATAAACCAGTTGTTCTACTGCGGGTGACTCCAGAGAGACTGTCTGCTGCCTCTGTGGGGGGAACAGATGCAAGCAAACCAGTATGTAGGACAGATCCCCTCATCCTGGAGCTGTAAGACTCAGCAGGTGAATGCCTGCTGCCTCTGTGAAATCCCACGACCATTTTCAGTCTAGTCCCATTTTATGTCAGCAATCCTTTGAGTGTCAGGCCCTGGGGAATACAGAGTAAGTGCAGATCAGGATGTCTTGCTGTGTCTGAGGATCCTGAAGTGTCCTTAGAAAGTGGTGTGAATTGGCTAGACAGGCTTCAAACTTTAACTGTCTTATTTAACCACCAAGGGAAGCCAGACTAAGCGCAGCAGCATTCTACAAGGCGGAGCTGAAGGACAGCAAGTCCCACCTCACCTGGGCAGTGTGCGACTTAAGCAGGACTCTATCTCAAAAATGAAAAATATAAAAATAAAAAGTGCATAGACTCTGGGCTTCATCCCAGTCCTGCAAAAAGAAATCACACCAGAAGAACTGGCAGATTAAGATGTGGATTCCAGAAATAGGTTCGGTCATCTGCTAAAGTTTTAAGCAAGCACTGTTTTATGCGGATGCAACTGCCAGTTCTCAGAGTTTCCTGGGTTTCGTGCTGGCATCTCCGAAGACCTAGCGGAGTTCAGTAACTAAGTACTCAGACCTCTTCGTGCACAGCCATGAGAACCAACATAAAAACTCTTCTTCTTTGACTTGACTTCCCTCAATTGCCTACTGTTTCTTAATCAACGAGATTTTAATATTGTTTTAAAATTTACTTGAGGAATTTAAGAGGCTGTTACACTTAGGAGATGGGGGTAGAGAGAGCAGGGTTTGGAACTGAGGGTGCTCCCCCCGTCTAGGCAGGGTCCCTTTTTGCAGCAGTGGACACGCGTGTCCTCTTCCTCTAGGGCGTCCCCTTTGCGTTTTCACTGAGGGTATGGGCAAGTTTGTTTATTCACAGACTTCCCGGGTCGATTCTCCCTGTCTTGGGCTGTGGCTTGGTGGCATTACCAGGAAGCCAGCCTTTCTTTGCTGCTGAGCCTTTAATCCTTGCAGCTGCTGCAGCAGAGGCTTAATTCCCATCTGTCCTTTAGCAAATAGCTAACTAAGGTGTGAGTATGTGTGTTTGAGTGTATGTTCAAAAGGAAACTTTGGGAGCTGTCACCAGGGTCTTGGTGCACATTGTAGGGGTGACAGGGGAGTCACTGCTGAAGGGTAGTGTGACCGAGGTTAGTCCTGGGATCCACTTGAAGGTCTGTGGACTATGGCTTTTGAGAAGACTCGGACTTTAGGCACATTCTGTTGGTAGATCTCTGCAGAAGTAATTAGAATGGGATGGGATTTAGAACACAGGGAAAGATGAGCCTGTAATCATTCCTAGCACCACCAGAGGCTGAGGCAGGACAATCACCAATTCAAGTCTAGCCTGGGCAACTTGGCAACTTTGTGAGACCCTGTCTCAAAATAAAAATTTAAAAAATGTCCAGGGAATGTAGCACAATGCAGAGGTCCTAGCTTCAATCTCCACTGCCACAAAAAGAGAAAGAAAGAAAGAAAAAAAGAAAGAAAGGAAGAAAGAAACCGAAGGCTACTAAAATGTAGCTCAGAGGTAAAGCACTTGCCTAGCATGTGCATGGCCCTAGATTCCATCTCCAGCATCAGAAAGAAAGAAAGAAAGAAAGAAAGAAAGAAAGAAAGAAAGAAAAAGAGAGAGAGAGAGAGAAGGAAAATGGACTAGACACTAGCTAAGGGGAATAGATACGCAAAACATCTTTATTTAAATAATTTATTTAATTTCATCTCTCATCTGGAGCTTTCTTTGTCTTGAGATGGAGACAGTGGTTACTTGGAAGCTGTGTCACGTTGTGTGTTTTAAGGGTGCCCTGTACTCATCTTGAAAACTAGTTACATTTGTAACTTAGGAAACTACAGCAGTGTGTTCCAGAACACCAGAACAGAGACAGAGGAAAGACAGCCTGTGCTACCGATCTGCCTGGGTCACCTTGCCTCATAAAATGGTGCAGGAAACCAGCCATCTGGTTTACTTATTACATATATTCAGTAGGTCAGTAGGTGCTTACCTGCTGAATATAGACACTGACTGTATGCCCTGCCCTGTTAGGTTCTAGGGATAGAAAGGGGAACAGGATAAGGTTCCCCTTGAAGGCACTCTATTCCTCTTCCACCCTGGTTGCTGGAGCAGCAGCCACCATTAGGTTTTTTGTTTCTCCCTCTCCCACCCAGCGGTGGGCAGGAGTCTCCCTTGGCTGTGCCATTCCCCTCCTGAGTGTCCTGTGGTGATGACCTGGGGTCAGAGGCTCCTATAGGATGATATGGGGACTGCATCAGAAAGACAGACTCCAGGTCTTTGGGTGCAGCTGAGTGGGTAGAGCAATTGCCTTGCATGCACAAGGTCCTGGGTTCATCCCTCAACACCACATGAAAATCAGCTGGGTGTGGTAGCACAGGCCTGTAATCTCAGTGCCCAAGAGGCTGAGTCAGGAGGACTGACATGAGTTCAAAGCCAGCATGGGCAACCTGTTAAGTTTCAGGATTAGCCTGTGGAGTGACCAGTGTCACATGTTTAAACACTTTGCTTTCTAACTTTGGGTCATGCCCTTGTGGTTGGGGTTGGGAAGTGTTTGAAATGAAATTGGGGATCGGGAGTAAGCTTTATCTCCAGGAAGGTCAGGAGCAGCATGGACTTGGCGGGGGAAGAAAGGGAGCATGTAGTTCGTTGCTGGGTTCCTCCGTGGCTCTGGCCAGAGCGAGGAATGGGGAGCGCTGGAGACACATGATGTCCTGGTAAAAGCTCAGCTCCAAAGAAAAACTGCAGGCCTTAAATTCTGGCCCTGCCAGTCATCGCCTTGACCTTGGGCAACTTACCAAAGTCCTTGTCTGTGTTCGTTTACTTGTCTGTACAATGGGATGATATCTTAGAAGCATGTGGAGCAGTGCCTGGAATGCAGCAAGTGCTCAATAAATGTGGGTTTCCATGCTTGCCCAGCCCTGTGTAATCTGCCAGGTGGCTACGGTACACACTGTGTGTGTGTGTGTGTGTGTGTGTGTGTGTGTGTGTGTGTGTGTGTGTGTCCAAAAGGAGCCTCTGTAGGAGCTGTTGTCGTGGTCCACACTGGGTGTGATAGGGAGTCACGGAGATGAACAACGTTGGTGCTGGGACCACTCAGAGCTCTGTGCAGTCCATGGTATGCAATGGCCTCGTATGTAATCTGTATAAAATATATTTAGGATTTTACAGTATGAAGTTCAAAACGACTGATTTGTTTAGGACAAGAAAATGCTGAGTTAGAAGTTAACGAGACTGGTACCAGGTTAATTAGCTTGGCGCGGTGTGATTAGGAGAAAGGGAAGCAGATTACGTTGTCTGTTGATTTTCCAGTTCTTCATCTTTGCTTTGCTTCGTTGCTATTAAATCAGTGGATTATCCTAAAGCACAGAACCCGAGCCCTGGAAGGGGTCTGCAGTGGGCCTGTGTGGGCCTCCAGGACCCAGGACAGCTCTTCCCTGCTACCCGGCTTTCTTGCAGCTCCGCTCCTTTGGGCCTTGGGTTGCCCCCACCCGGATTAGGCAGAAGGGCTTGCTCTAAAGCCGGGGAGCCCCCTCCCTGGGAAGCCCAGGTGCCACCAGGTCCCCTGCCTTGGTGACTGCTGCCCTCTCTCTCCTGCCAGGGACAGTGCCGGGAGTGAATGAGGCCCCTGAAGAACGCTCCTCTGCACCTCTCGCCACAAGCAGCTGCATCACGACGGGGGAGACTCTCCAGGCCCGTGGCCCATCCGGCCTTTTCTGCGTAGGAAGGTGCCCAGCAACCCCACGACTTCCGGAAGCTGCCTCATGCTCAGGGGATCGCACTAGCCATGGCCCTCACACTCGGTGTCCTGCTGCTATTGGGGCTGTGTGGGGTCACCACCTCAGGAAAGCAGCCTGCGACCACAGACAGCCCTGGGCCTTTGAATTACCAGCTGCCTTCCATGACGTACCAGACTTCAGCTTCCTACAGCGCCGGGCCCGTGGCTGTTCTCTTCCAAATGGTGAACATCTTCATCCAAGTCGTGCAGCCCTACAGGTTCCCGGAAGGTAAGGACGCCTGTGGAGACAGACGGGATTGGCGCCCTGTGCTCTCAGGATTTCCTTCCGCCCGTCCTTCCTTCCTTTCCTTTCTTGATCCCCTCTCTCTTTCTTTCCTGTACTGGTACTTGAACTCCTCTCCAGCCCTTATTTACTTTTCGTTTTGAGCACATTTTACTATGTTGCCCAGGCTGGGCTACAACCTGCCATCTTCCTGCCTCAGCCGCCCAGAGCGCTGGGATCAGAGGTGTGCACCACCCCTGCCCAGCCAAGATTGTTTCTTCATGACAATGCAATCTACAGTGTGAGGTACATGATTGACTTGGGTAGGACCAGAAAATGTCTAGTTACAAGTTAACTCCTCTGTGAGCCAATTAGTGTGGAAGGGCGATCATGAGAACTGGAGTTAGGTTGTATTGCTGGCTTTCCAGTTCCTCACCTTTGCTTGGCTTTCTTTTGAAAGGTTTGGTCGTGGGAAAAGGCGTGTGGCCACTTCCTGGACCTTGGTGGCACAAGGCATTTTTGTTTGTACACAGCCCTGTTTGCACCTGGCCTTCTTACCGTCTGTGATCCTAATCTTAAACTTGGAAGTGCTCTGGGGTGTCTGGTCCAAGAACAGGGCTGTTACGAGGAACATAGGCAGTGGGACATGTCTGCTACTAGAGTTTGATAGACTGAATACTTGGTCAGCTTGATGTTAGGTCCATCCTAAACTTGTCTTTAAACTATAGAGATGTGAATATTCTCATTGATTATAGAATTTATGGTAGATGTTTTTGGGTTTATTTTCCTTAGCTGGTCAGCGACTGTTCGTGAGATGTATGTGCGTGTAAGCGTGTGCGTGTGCGTGTGTGTGACAGACAGGTAGAGACAGAGAAGGTATTTAGTAAGCCACATTGCTGATTCCTATTATTAAGGGACGTTTGTGGGGCTCCTTTAAAATGCATTTTATTACATTTTTACATCCATTTGTCTTAGGTTAGCCTGAAAGCGTTTCGAAGTGCAGTTATCAATTTTTGTTACCTCACTTAGGAGAAATAATTTGGTCTGAGCTCTTTGTCATTGAAGAGTGTCCTAAGCTATTACTGCTGCCTGTTTTTGTCATGGGTTAAAATACTAAATTCTTAAATACAGAAGATGAAAGTAGAAAATCAGCTGAGAATTAACTGATGACACAGCCACTGTTCTGAGCCTCTGTCACTTTTGGGCATCTCTCTACACGCAGGCTTGGTATGATAGAGTGACCAAGTGAGCACTGGCTCTTCTAATCTGTGATGCTTCTTTTTTTTGGCCTGTGGGAGCACAAAATTCATCTCCTTCCTAGGAGCTCCCAGCGGCGGCCCCCTCAGCGGCTGGGAGGCCTCGCCGCCTTCGATGAGGCGGCCCTGTCCCTCTTAATCCCATGATTGCTCTCCATATGCTGTTCTGTTTTGCTCCCTCTAGATTTCATAGGAAGGCTTCCTCGTGCTTTGCAAGGGAAGTGTTATATTTAAAGTCTTTGTTCAAATGCCAGATGAGAAGATTTCCTTTAGCTTTATGTGAAACTTGCACTCTAGGATCTTGAACATCAACAACACCATCAGTCTCGAAGGAAACGTCTGAATAATTTAAATCCAAGTATGATCTAAGAGTGTCAGCCTGATTCGTACCTTTACCTCCATCAATATTATTATCATCATTTGCATTATTATTGTGACACTAGGGACTGAATCTAGGACTAATGCACTGAGTTGGGTCCCCAGCTTTTTAATTTTTACTTTTTTTTAATACACTGAAGCAGAGTCTTGCTAGTTTTCCCAGCCAGGATTCAAACTTGTGATCCTCCTACATCAGCCTCCCAGATTACTGAAATTACAGGCATGCATCATCACACCTAGCTGACTTTCACCAACACTTATTACCTTGAAGCTAGAAATTTCCAAATGCTTCAGCAGTAGACCAGAATTACAATCTTTATTTGCTTTTTTAAGAATACAGTATCTAATTTAACAGATGACATCTTAAAGTTTGGCTTCATTCAAATTCATCTTTTTTTTTAAATCCATGTTACTAGATTTCATAAGAGTTTCACAGGGTCCACTGAGTGCCTAGTAGTGCAAAGAATGCCTATGTACCAAGTCATTGTTTTTTACGTTTGGAGCCAGTGCCTTTCACAGGCACCAAATTATGGGTTATCTTCTTAAATAAGATGCAAAAAGAAAAAGAAATCCCTTCCTCCTGCCAAAGTAAGACAAAATTTGTAAAGAGAGAGAAAGAGACAGAGAGAGAGAGAGAGAGATTCCTGTTCCTTATTCATCAGTGCAATTTGCTTAGGACATAAACCAGAACAGCAGACTTCTGGATGAATATAGTGTGTTCATGGAAGATATTATCCCGTGAGTATATTTGTCATTTGAACGAGTAGAGGGGCTTTGAGTACCAAGTTCCCCTGGAGGCTGAGGAAAGCACAGCCCTGGAGCCTGGACTTAGCCCCCATTTTTGCCAGCAGATTTGGGAGTTTTTCATTTCAATATCCTGTGTCCGGCCCAAATGATTTACCAGATTTTGCATTTGAAGCCCGAAGAGATGCCTGTGTTCTACCCTGAAAGACACACGATGGAAAGGCCTTGCTCAGGGCCCCTGGAGAAAAAGTCCTGCTGCCTCTGGGCAGAAGGGCATGGAGAGGTTAGGCCAAGGGCACAGGTGACCTCACTGCTTGGCTGAGTGCACATGGGAACCTGGTGTGGGGGTTTCAGAAACGTCCATTCTGGCACGAGGCTGTGAAAGTGAGGTGTGCAGAGCTCGGGCCCACTTAGAGGAGAACTGTGCGGCTCAGGAGGAAGGCCCGGACTGGACCCGGGGAGCAAGAGGGGGAAAAGAGAAACACGCATTGCAGGAGATTGGCTGATGAGGGGGTCAGGTAATACTTTCTTCTCTTTCTTGTGCTTGTGGTGGATTTAAGCTAAAGTAAGGTCCAGATCTGAGCCTTTCTAATGAAGCCAGCAAAGGGAGGGGAACTCCTTTGAAATTCTTTAAAATTATTCCCCACCCTGTTTCAGTATGTTTTTAAAGTCAGATTTTAGGTCGGTTGGCTTATCTCCAGAGGCATTGTGGGCCCATCTGATTTGCCCCTGGGATCTGTCTCCTGTGTATGGAGGCACGGCAGTGGGTAAGAGCTAGAAGTGGGGGACAGGAAGGAGGGAAGTTTGGAATGCCACTGGGATGTGTTAGTAAGTTTAAGAGTTCTCATCACAGGGTGTGGTAGTGCATGCCTGTAATTCCAGCACTCGGAGGCTGAGGCAGGAGCATTGCTGTGAGTTTGAGGCTAGCATAGGCTACATAATGAGTTCAGGACCAGCCTGTACCTCAGAGCAAGACTCTGTCTCAAATAAAAGGGGAAAAAGTTAAAAAGTTCAAGAGCTCTCTATTGTAAGGGAAGAAATCTGTTAGCTAAGGTGACCAGGAGAGAATTAATCACCCCAGTTTCCAGGGCATCTTGAGGTCCTCAGTGAGGGATGAGCCACCGGGCTGGGTCTTGTCTTGGGAGCCAAACTCGGCCTCCTCCCACCTGTTTGCCCCTCCAGCTGCCACTTCCGAGGTCCCCAGGTGGGAAACCAGGTTGCCTGCATCATCTGCCCCAGGCGAGGTTTTCTTACTCTGTGGGTCCAGCTACTATGAGCCATCACTGTCACCATGACATCAGAGGTAGAGAGACGTGGTTCGCGGGAAAGGGTGCCCAGGTGGACAGCTCAGTAGTCTAGCCTGTGCTGTGGTCTACTTGAATCAGGCTCCAGCACCTGCCTGCTCCTACCTGATTCACACAACGCTGGCTTTGTCCCCTTTAGATCATGTGACACATGTTGGCAATGGGCCGGGCCGTGAGTAGGGTTATAGAAGGAAAGAGCTAACATGCACCCCTCCTCACTCCCTGGGTCGTCACCGTGCCGGCCCATGTCCACGGCTGTCACCTCCTTTCGTCCCAGCAGTTCTGCTGCATGCCTGACAGCAGGATTTCGACAAGTCAGCCACTCTGTGCTCTGACTCAGGTTACGGAAGAGGAAGCTGAGGCAGGAGGATGGAATGAGTTGCCCAGGTCCTGCAGCTTGTCAGGGGCTGAGGCAGGGCTTGGATCCACCGCAGCCTGGCTGTGGAATCTGGCCCTGTCAAGACACCTCTTACTCCCCACCCCCCAATACATATTAGTATATATATATATATATGCAATACACAGTGGTTACATTGAGCTTGAGAATTTTGTGCATACACACACATATCATGCCTATATTACAATCCTTTCCCCCCTTGTTATCCCTCCCACTCTCTCCTCCTACCCCCCCCCCCCTTATCCCCCCATCACATTCATTTGGTTCTATGAAATGCCTGTGTTCTGGGTTTTTCATAGTAGAGAAACTGTAAGATATTTTTCTTTCTGAGTTTGACTCACTTTGCTAAGCATGGGTGTCTATTTACCTACAAAAGCCTCAAATTTATCTGTCTTTATAAAAGAGTAGTGCTTCATTGTGCAGATACACCAGTTTTCATATCTATTGGTCTGTTGACGGGTGTTTTGACATTTTCCACAGTTTAGCTATTGTTAGCTGCTCAAACATGGATACACATAGGTCTCTGTTATACGTTGCCTTTGCTTCTTTTGAAAACACACCCAACAGAGGTATTGCTGGATAGAATGGATTATTTATTTTCAGCCCTTTGAGGGATCCCCATATTGCTTTTCATAGAGATTCTATCAGCCTACACAGTCTGGTTAGCGATGTAGACGGATTCCTTTTTCACCACAGCCTCACCAGCATCGGTTGCTGTTCAGCTTCTTGTTATGTGCCATTCTCGCTGGGGTCAGTTGATATCTTAGGGATGTTTTGATTTGAACTTCTCTAATGGCTAACGATGCTGAACATCTTTCAGTGTATTTGCTGGCCACTTGAACTTCTTCATCTGAGAACTGCCTGTTCATTTCAGTTGCCCATTTTTTAATTGAGTCCTTGGTTTGGCGGGATCTATTTTTCTTCAGTTCCTTCTACATTCTGGTTAGTAGATATCTCTGTCAGAGATATAGGTGGTAAAAATCTTTTCCCATTCTGTTGGTTCTCTCTTCACTCTATTAATAGTTTCCTTCACTGTGCAGAAGCTTTTTGATTTGATTTAAGCCTGTTTGTGGATTCTAGGGGCTGTGTCTCTTGCATCAGGTGTCCTATTTAGGAAGTCTTTGCCCATGCCTACATCTTCTAGAGGTTTGCCTATTTTTCCTCCAGAAGGTTCAGTGTTTCCACCTTAATATCTAGGTCTTTGATCCACTTTGATTTGATTTTAGTACATGGAGATATGTGTGACTCTTTTTTTTAGCATGTGGAACAACAGTTTTCCCAGCTCCATTTGTTGAAGAGTCTATCCTTTTTCCAGTGTATATTTTTGGCCCATTTGTAAAAAATCAGGTAGCTGAAAGTATCTCAAACTGATAAACCTACAGTAAATGTCATAATACATAGGGAGAAACTGAAAGCATTTCTGTACAAGTTAGGAACACAACAAGGCTGTCCACTCTGACCACTCCTATTCAACATAGTTCTCAAAACCCTAGGCTGAGTGAGTAGGCAAGAGTGAAATAAAGGGGATACACATGATTAAGGAAGAAGTCGAACTATCCTTGCTTGTAGATGACATGATTCTATATGTAGAAGAGCCCCAAAACTCCACCATGAAACTCTTAGAACTAATTGACAAATTCAGCCAAATTGCAGGACACAAAATAAATACGAAAATATCAGTAGCATTCCTCCACACTAACAGTGAACTCACTGAGAAAGAGCCGAGGAGAATAATCCCATTCCCAATAGTCCCTCAAAAAATTGAATACCTAGGAGTAAGCCCAGCTAAGAAAGTGAAGGACTGCTAGAAAGAAAACTATATTGCACTGAAAAAAGAAATTGAAGAGGACATTAGAAAATGGAAAGACACCCCCTGTTCCGGGATAGGCAGAGTTAATATCGTTAAAATGGTACCAGCACAGAAACAGACAGGTCGACCGATGGAACAGAACTGAGGATGTGAACAGAACTGAGGATGTAGTGACAACCCCGAGTGTCAGGACCCTTCTATGCTGATAATCAAAGTGAGTCTTGGAGGAGCCAGAGGGAGTGTCTGGGTGTTCAATTTTTTTATTATTGTTATTGTTCAGTTGCTACTTTTGCATTGCTGGAGAGGGAGCCCAGGGACTTGCTGGGTCTAAATTGCTCAGAGTGCATTCCAATATGTCCTCCTGCTTCAGCCTCTTTTAGTGCTAGAATTATAGGCCTGCACCGCCCTGCCTGGCCCCACCCATCTTGATGGTCAAGAGGCAGCACCCCAGTCTGACCTGGGGCCCCAGGATCCCCGATCCTGAGCTTCCCCCAGGGCTGCCCATGTTGCCTCCAGGAGCAGGAATTCTGCTGTGCACTGGGTAGGAGGTCAGCAGTGCCCTTTGAGCGTGGGCAGGTGTGTAGCAGGCACCCAAATCCTCCGTGTGTGTCTAGCTTTATCACACAGCCTTCACAGCCAGAACCTAAAAACGTGTCCCACCAACTATTGTCCCATTTCCTGGTCTAAAAATCCCACGGGAATGTCACCCTGGTCCTGTCTTCCCGTAAGTCAGTACTGGAGGCTGGCCAAGCGCACACTGGACCTTAGACATAATGGAGGAAGTGGGGATTGAGTGAGAATGGAGGAAGGGCAGGCCGCCCAGATCGTGGGGTGGAGTTCCTGCGGTAGGAAACCTGCTTCTCCTGGGATTGGGCAGGGAGGAGGCGCCACCTCTGGCCATGGAGAAGCAGCAGTAAAGTGCAATCTGCACAGGCTGGTGCCAGCTCAGCGTGGCCTGGCAGGGTGGCACTGCCAGAGAGCTGGCTGTTATTGGCCTGGGATCTGCATTTGGAAAAGAGCCCCATCTTGTAAATGGTGGAAAAGAATCAGCTTCTGCTTGGGTTTGAATCCCTTTTCTGGTGTTTTCTGGCTCTGTGAGATTGGGCAAGTCATTTAACCTCTCTGTTCCTTAGTTTACCTTCTGTAAAATGGGTATTTAAAAAAATATTTTTGTACTAGTGATGGAGCCCATGGCCTTTATATTTAGTTACAACCCAGCCCATTTTTCTTTTTTAATTTTTGATTTCAAGGCAGTCTTGCTAAGTTACTAAGTTATGGACTGGGCATGATCTTGTGATCCTGCTCCCTGAGTGCTGGGATTACAGACTTGTGCCAGTGGGTTCATCTAAAATGGACATTCTTCATAATAGGGTGCACTTTTTGGATCATCATTTTGTAGTTAAATTTCTTTATCAAGCATGTGGATCAGTTAATAGAGGCTAAGTGCTATAGAAATGTTTATCAGATAAATATAAGTGCATTAAATTCGTATCATTAAATTCATATACTTTTTTGAGACTCTGTAACCCAGGCTGCTCCTGAACTCACTATGTGGCCCAGGCTAGGCTTAGACTCACAGCAATCCTCCTGCCTCAGCCCCCTGAGTGCTGGTATTACAGGTGCACACCATGCCCAGTTTCATTTGTATATATCAAAGCAGATCTTTATCAGTCTCAGGTCTCAGGATCACATGGACAAGAGAAGAGGTATTGATCTGAGGCTCATTGGTCTGGCTTCATGAGACAACTGTGACAATTTATCACAAATTTTGTAGCTTAAATCAGCATAAATGTGCGCTGTCCCAGTTCTGGGAGACAGAAGTCTGAAATCGAGGTGTGAGCAGGGCCTTATTCCTCAACTAGGCCCTACGGGAGAACCTCCTTGGCTCTTCCAGTTTCTGATGGCTGCAGCTGTCCCCTGGCCTGTGGCAGGATCACTGCCATCTCCTGTCTTCACATGGCCATCTTTGTGGTCTTTAGCTCAAGACACTTTCCTAAAGACACCTGCCATTCAGGTTGGGGCCACTATGAGTCCTTGATGACCTCATGTCAGGACTTTCAACTTTGTCTATAGAGACCTTTTCTCCGACTGTGGTCACCTCTCCAGGCTCCAGGGCAGTACTTGGAGATATGGTGTTGAGACATCCCACTGTTATGTTCTTACTTACTTCTCTTAGTAACTCATGCAGCGTAGAGATAGTAAGCAGTGTGTCCAAGGCCGCATTTCTGGAAAATGACAGAACCAAACTCATCCCAAGTACTCAGGTTTCAATTCTCCAGACCCACAGTGAGCCCTTCCTGGTGCTGAGCATGGTGCTCTTTGGCTGATGGTGTTGGCTGAGTTTCTGTTCTCAAAAAGTTGATGTTGCTGGCTCAGTGGCACGTGGCTATAATTTCAGGACTCTGGGAGACGGAGGCAGGAGGATCACAAGGTCTAGCTCATACTGGGCAACTAGATGACTCAGCGAGGCTTGTCTTAAAACCAAATATAAAAATGGGGTAGGGATGTAGTCCATTGTGAAGCCCTGGGCTTGATCTCCAATGCCACATGCACATGGCGCATGCAACCCCTCTCCTGACACACGCAGCTGAGAAGACCCTCCCCAGGGTGGTCAGCGGACATGGGCAGACCCATTGTGATGGATTAATGGGCACTCAGAGAAGGCTTCACACAGGAAGCAGCATTAGAAGTGGGTGTAATTGCAGGTGTGGAACTCTGCACCGGCAGTCACACTGAGAGCTGGGGCTGGGGACCTGGGCCCGGGAACACGGAGGCTGGAGCCTGTCTGAGAGGGATGAGGGCTGGGGTGTAGTTTGAGAGCAGTGACAGGTGGGCTGAGGGATGTCCTGCTGACACACCTGCAGGGGCTTTTGTAGCGTCACTGAGAACACCTGTGCTCCATGAAGGAGGCGTGGGGAGCATGCCCACAGCCTGCTTCTAGAAGCGGGCACACCTTGTGATCTTCCTGCCTCAGCTGCCCACAGTGCCTGAGTTACAGGCCTGTGCCACCAGCCTGTGCCACCTGTGCATCTCACTTAAAAATTTTTTTAATGTTGTGTTGAAGTGTAGTATGCATAGAGCTGTACGTACGGCTTGTTGAGCTTATACAAATGGCACAGTTCCAGATCTAGGAAAAGACCCAGAGCCCAGAGAAGCTCTGCCTTGCTTTCTGGTCACTGTTTTCTGGCTCATTCTGAGAGTAACTGCTTCCCTGGCGTCAACAGCACAGACCAGTTACTTCTCATGAAGTCACGATTTCCTACTCTTTAGGCTCTCACTTCTTTTCCTCAGTCTTTTATTTATGGGTCATTTGCATTAATATGTTGTCTGTGAATATTCACTTTTATACAAAACATACTGTAGGCATTTAACTTTTAAAAATGTATTAGAAGAAAGATATATTGCTTTTAGTCCTTCTCTTACTCTTTTGTTGCTGGGACACAATACCCAACACCCAGGACTTCAGGGAGGAAAGGTTTATTTTAGCTCACGGTTTCAGAAGGGCTCAGTCCATTCGTGGGCAGCTGGCCATGGTGGAAGCCCATGGCAGGGCCCCAGCCACAGAGAAGCCACTTACAGAATTGCCACAGAAAGCAGAACAGACAGGAAGAGGGGAAGACGTATATACCCTGCAGGTTCTGTTCCAGTGATCCACCTCTTCCGGTCAGGCTCCAGGGATGCCCCCTTCCCCACCAAGCCCGTCTCCCTAACAGCACATGAAATCTGCAGATAATTCACAACAACCAAATACACGAGGCTTTTGGAGGCTATTCCAGATCCAAACCATAACAGCCCCCTTTAATGTACGGCTCTCTCTCACTCCCCCGCACTTACCCCATCTTCCTTACTGCTTTCTGAAACCGCTCTGGAAGTCCTGTTTCCTGAGAGCCTTTCCAAGGTAAGACCAAAATCGCTTCCAAAGCCGCTGCTGAGGGCCGTCTCACAGAAAGGCAGGTTAGAAAACCATTGTGGTGCATCCTCATCCGCCCAGCTCACTGGATTTGGCCCCTGTGGCTCTGGCTTCTTCCCAGAGTCACAATGACTAAAATGAAAGATCAACAATTCGAAGCTATTTGGGACCTCAGGGCAGCCATGACAGCACAACTAAAGCCACTCAGGAAAGAAAACTTCCAAAACTGCCTCAGAAAGTGGCAGGAGCCCTGGGACCCAGGTGTTCAAGGCGAGGAGGGGGTGTGCATTTTCAGCAGCATGAATGGCAATGTGTCCTTCACTGTAATAGCTCCTCCCCCCATTTTATTGATATGTATACTTGCAAAATTTAAGGTTTACAATGGAGTTGAGCCTTTTATGCACATATGTATCATGTCAAGGTGACAAGGGCTTTCCCACTCTCCTTTTGTCCCTCCCCCTACCCTACCCTCCCTCCCTCCTCCCCTACCCAACACCCCTGTTTCACTTTGTTTTTCATCTTTAGTTCCATAGGAGTTGTGATCTGGGTCTCTCATATCAGAAAGACCATTCGATGTTTCACCTTCTGCTTCTGACTCACTTCAGTAAGCATGATGTTCTCACGTTTCTTCCATTTGCCTGTAAAAGCCTCCACACTGTTGGGCTTTATAGATGCATAGTATTCCATTGAAAAGAAATTATCCCCATTATCAACAAATGAGATCTTGTCAAATTAAAAAGTTTCTGCACAGCAAAGGAAACTATCAACATTGTAAAAAGAGAACCAACAGAGTGGGAAAAAATATTTACCACCAACATCTCAGATAAGAAACTCATAACTAGAATATACAGGGAGCTGAAGAAAAGTAAGCCTAGCAAAATAAAGGATCCTATTGAAAAGTGGGCAAATGAAATGAAGAGACAGTTCACTCATGAAGAAATGCAAAAGGCCAACAGATACATGAAAAGATGTTCAACATCCCTAGCCATAAGAGAAATGCAAATCTAAACAACGCTAAGATGCCATCTCACTCCAGTGAGAATAGCCTATGTCAACAAGTCAAATAGTAATCACTGTAATAGTTTTTAAGTAACATCGAAACACTCACTGTAGTTCTCATGGTACCTCATAATCACCCACTACGTAAACAGCACCTGTTTGTCTGTCCTGCTGGATTGGGCAGTTGACAGATTCGTGGTTGGATCATGATGCGTAGTGCTGCTCTGAGGATTTTTCTGTGTGTCACGTTCACTTGTCTGCTAAGTATTCACCGTAGAATGTTGCATTTTTAAAAAAAAATTAGTAAGACTACCAAACGGTTTTCCCAAGTGAATATGCCAACCAAGTCTTCTTAGAAAAAAATTATTATAGAGAATTTCAGATACTTATAAAAGTAGCTGCAGAATCTACTTCCCCGCCACACAGCTGCAGTGGGCCGTGTCCTGACAGCCACCCTGCCGGCCTTCCCTGTACTTGGAACCGCGTCCCATCCGTGCTCTCATCTCGCCTATACATATTTCAGTATGTGTCTCCAGAGGCACACAACTGCCACACACCGTGGAAAATCATCAGTAATTCCTTCACATCACACATTCAGAAAGTATTCAGAGCTCTTGATGGCCTCATATACGCTTTTCTTTTTCAGTTCATTTCAATCAGAATCTGAATAATGCCTGCACCTGGGGTCTGGCTGACACACCCCCTCCCGCCTCTCCTGGTCCTCCCTGCCCCCATGCAGAAGCCAGTGCGCCTTTCCTGTCCTGTTCCTCTTGGGCTGAGCTCCGCGAATCGCATTTCCATGGTGCATTTACCGCCCTCTGTTCTCTGTTTCCTGGGTAATACTGTCCTTCCTCATTATCACTGAATGGCTCTCGGAGCCCCCCAAGACCCTCAAGTCCTAATGCTTATGTCCTTTCTATAAAACGACATACTAGTTGCACATAGTCTTTGCAATTCTCCATTTTATTTTATTTTTATTTTTTGTGATTCTGGCTCCTGAGCCCCAGGCCTTTGTGTTGATCTACCCACCCAACCTGGTTTTGGTTTTTAATTTTGAGAGAGTCTTACCAAGTTGCTCCGTTGTTCAGTTTGGGCTCAGTATTGCAATCCTCTTGCTTCTGCCTCCCAGATTGCTGGGATTATAGGTTCCCGTCACTGGACTCCCCAGTGACATCCTAGATTTTTAACATTATCACATGACTCTTTGCAATACTTTCAACGACTTGCTTGTGCAGTGCTGCTCAAAGCAACAGTGTCCGGCTGTGAGGGACAGGTGCGTGGCGCCGACTCCACCCACCTCTGAAACTCGAGTGTGTGAGACGGCACCTGTGCTGGCTCAGACTGGCGAGTGAAATGCGCGATGATGACGCTGGCATTTCACCCTGCCTAAGGCGCCTGTGCCCGTGAGAATGGGGGCTGATGGAAACTAGTCAGTTTTCTTATCCAATTATTAAATTTGGGTGTGCGTTATTTTGTTTTAATGATATAATAAAAATATAAAAATCATTTTGCTACATACACATATATTATCTATGGTTTTATATAATGTATTATAATATATAATACTGTATTATATAATACAATATATATCATATATTGTATTTGGGGCCTATGACAATTTCCTACCAAGTGCATCTCAGGCAAGCCAACAGGTTGGACATCATGTTTTAAATGACCTCTAGATTACTTATAATACCATATAGTGAAAATGCCATGTATTGTTTGAGAAATAAAAAAAAAGTCTAGATGTGTTTAATACAGATCCCTTTTTTTCCCAAATATTTTCCATCCATAGTTGGTTCAATCCAGATTGGAGAACTTGTGAGTAAGAAAGTTCAACTCTATTTATGGAGGTCGGGTTCAGGTTTATAGTTGGGGCAAATAATAATAATAAATAATCTATGCATGGTGTTGCATAGTTGCATCAGGAGATGGGTAGTTAATGATTATGTATTTGTTTTAGGTATTAGTACTGAAGGTCTCTGGACTCATTCATAAGAGTCTAGTCTTTTTGAAATCATTTGCAAACATGCTTAAGTATATTGAAACTTTTAAGAAGGAATAGGCTATATTTCATAGTCTGTAACCTGAATTTCTTACTTAAGTTACTCTGGGCATCTTTCCATATCTGTTCTTATTATGGGGTTGCCTAAATTAAAAGGTTCTTTTAAACAAGGAACTTAAAACATTCATTCACCAATCTTTTGATGTAGAGCCAACACTTAAAATTTGTTTTTATTGTGAGTTAATTGTTTGAAGTTCCAAAATTAGGGTTTCAGATACACATCACACTCAAGATACATCCTTTCTAATTTTTGGCTTCTTTGTTTTGATTTATTTGAAGTGTAGCAAAAACTTAAATACTCAGAACTCAGAGGTCTAGATTTCTAGTTAATTCCTACCCCCGACACTTTTACAGTTTATTCACATACGATTTCATCCAAATGGCTGGCCTTTATTAAGTCTTTATAGAACAATGCTTGCTCTCTATATTCATATTTCTTCAATATGTGTTGTTCTTAATCATTATACACTAACAAGTGTTCTGTGTGTGTGTGTGTGTGTGCGTGTGTGTGTGTGTGCTCATGGTACTGAGAACTGAGCCCAGGGCCTTCTCACTGAGCTACATTCCCAGTCCATTTTTATTTTTAAATTTGAGACAGGGTCTCGCCCAATCACTGGTTGCCCAGGCTGGGCTCAAACTTGCTATCCGCCTGTTTCAGCCTCCCAGATTGCTGGGGCTACTGGTCTGCACTATTTGGCCTGACAACAATTGTACTTATTTTACACAAAGAGATAGAAAAAAATCTAGGGAGCAAGCCTAGTGTTGGGAATGGAACTGTTTTATGCTACTGGAGATTGAAGCTGGGGCCTTTATCCTGAATCCTTTCTTGTTTTTTTTTCTCTTCTTTTTTTTTCTTTCTTTTTTTTTTTTTTTTTTTTTTTTTTTTTTTTTTTTTTTTTTTTTTTTTTTTTTTTTTTTTTTTTTTTTTTTGAGACAGCGTCTCACTAATTAGCTCTATTGTCCAAGCTGAGTTTGAACTTGTGATCCTCCGGCCTCTGCCTCTCAGCATGCTGGGTCATAGATGTGCACTTCCTCGACCAACCAACTGGGTTCTCTTTGGAAATTTGGAGTCAGACGTCCACACGGGGAGCATGCCTTGTGGAGAGTGGGGCCACGCTGCCCCCCCAGCCAGTGACGCAGGTCCTCATTGGCACCACTAGAGGGCCCGTGGTCTGGATGACACCCTGGCCTTGGATGTCACTGCATAGATTGTTCTGCAGTGACTCTTCCTGTTGTGACAGAAATAGATTGCACAATTAGGAACTGGGCTTTATTGGCCCCTAAGGTGCTTTTATTTTTTGTAAAATAAATTTATTTATTATTTGTAGGGAATAAAGCGAGGGCACTAGGGCCTTTCCTATATATATATAAAACTATATCCCTTGCCTTTATTTTTTTTCTTCCTCTCTTATTTTTGATGTTGAGAATCAAGCCCACAGCCTTCCCACTGAGCTACATACCTGGGCCTTAATTCTTTTATTATCATTATATTTGAATTTGAGACAGGGTACTCTTAAGTTGCTACGATGCCCAGACTGGGCTTGAACTTGTGGCTTCCTGTCTCAGCCTCCCAGAGTGCAGAATTTATAAACCTCTACTACCCTTAGCCTGGCTCCCAGCCTTTTTTATTTTATTTTATTTTTTAAGGCAGGGTCATGCTAAATTGTCCGGGCTGTGTTCAAACTCTGACATCTTCCTGCTTCAGCCTTCCTCAGTGCTGAGATCGTAGGTATGTCCACACCTAACATGACTTTTAAATGAAAAACTATGACTTTTTTTTTTGTTCAGTCTGCTCTGTTCTTAGGAGATGATCTTTCTGTAACTTTTTGAATTAAGGGCCTAATTGTTTTATTTTTGTCTCACTTGCTACCAACTGTCTCCTGAGAAGAGTCTGGGCTTCATCTTGTTGATGTGTCCAATCTTTAACCTGCTGACTAGACATGCATGGCTGGCCCGGGCCCCACTGAGCAGAGAGGAATTGTTAGGCCGTGTATGAGATACATGATGGAACAACAGTGCTTCTCTTTTTTAAATGTGTTTTTTACTACAACACAGGTGTACCTATCCTGCGAGCCATGGGTGGGAATTCCCCACTGTAACGTGATGTTCTCTTTCTTAAGCAGGTTTATCTTTTCAGTGTGATTGCTCCTTTCTGATGGGTGTCAGCTGAGTAAATTTCACTGTTTAAAAAGGCAGTGGTGCAGGCTACGTGTCAGCTGGTGTAGGGAGTTTGGTAAGAGTCAGTCTTCGACCGACCGGGTGCCCTGTGAACTTCGCCCCGAGCCGTGAGTGTGACCCTTTGGGGGTCCTCCCTCGCACCCCGCCTGGGCCTTCCTGGGGCCGCCTTAGCTGGGACTGGGATGTCTTGGGGCCGAAGTGGGAGATGTTTCAGAGGTTCCCTTTTGTGAGCTCACACGGGAAAAAGAGAAAAACAACAGCCCCTCCTCTCTAGTGTTCAACTTTTTCCAGGTGGCCACTCCAAGTAGCTGTCTAGACAGTGTCTCACCTTTAGGGCATGGGTGTGTTTAGGTGGCCTGCCTCCTCCATCCATTCTCAGCCCACCCCTGTGGAACTATTGCTGTTGGGTTGGGGTAGAGTGGGATCAGGGAGGCTGCCTGCCTGAGGCTCTGGAGGGGCCTCCTGTGGCCCCGGGCCTGTCCCCTCTTGCTCTCTTCCTGTTTCCTTTCTTTTTTCTTGCTTTTACTACCTTTATTTTTATTTATTTGAGGTTTTTTTTTTTTGTGTGTGTGTGTGTGTGGTTTTCACACTAAGATTACACCCCCATCCCCAGCCCTTTTCAATTATATTTCAAGACAGAGTCTTAGGGTTAGGGATAGGGTGCGGGGGGGTGGGGTTGGGGTGGGGAGGGAGACAGTCTCACTAAGTTGCTGAATCTCCCAGCTGGTCTTGAACTTGCCACCCTCTGCCTCAGACCTGTGCCCCCCAGGGCTGACAAGGACCTTAATTTTATATGCGAGCTGTCCCAAAAGTCATCCTACATATAAGTATAAAATAGTATGAATTTATTCAGTTTTGTGTATATAGTAACTTTTGAGACACCAATATATTCCTATATGAATAAAAAACTTAAAAATCACAGAATTGAAAGAAAAAAACAATAAATACAATCCTAAAACTTAAGTTAAAAATCTGAAAGGTCAGATTGAGTGGAATAGGGGAAATGGAATAGGTAATTTAAAACTGGAGAAGGAGGAACAGAGACAATTTCTCTCTGCAACTGCTTAGGTGAGGGAAATTTCCTCAGCCCTGCCAGCAAGGTCACGGTGGCAAGTCTGTGCTTAGCACTGAGGGACAGGCCTCCAGTTAATGGTCCTGGGCAGAAGCAATTTATTAGTCAACTCTGGGAGTCGAAAGGTGATGATGTGACTATTATTTACTTATGTGTTTATTGTGGTACTGGGAATTGAGCCCAGGGCCTTACCACTGAGCTACATCATCAGCCTATTCTTCTTTTTGGTTTCAAGACAGGGTCTCTCTACATTGCTAAACTGGGCTTAAACTTGTGATCCTCCTGTCTCGGCCTCTAATAGTGTTCGGATTGTAGGTCTGTGCTGCTAGGCCCAGCTGTGGCTATTTATTTTGAGTTGCTCTCCCATTATCTCCTGCAGGAATAATGCTATAATTCATTAAATATGGCATGTTTATTAATTGAGTTTGAATGCTGTCTTTGAACCCGAGTGTAAGTTAATGGCTTGACGTCCGGGGGAAGAGGAGGTGGTAGAGGTTCCCATCCTCTCTTGGAAAATGGCTGTTATAGAAGCTCAGCACAATGAGATTTGGACAGAGGGCTCGGGGAGGGCCTGACGTGGTTGTTACGTGTTGTGCTCAGCGCGCGAAATCTCGTGCGATGTCAGTGACCCAGCACCTGGGTGAGGGTGCATGCCTTGCTAGCAGTTGCGTTCCATTCAGGAGCCATTCCCGATTTAAGCTGTCCATGAGGAGAAAGCTGACCAGCACTGAATGTCGGCTTCTGAAATTCAAGGGAACAGCGCCCGGTGACTTCAGAAATGAGAGCTTCCCAAGTAAGTCCGGCCAGGAGAACGCAGGGGCTAGACTCCCGGGGACTGCTCCGCTCCCATGGACGTGCGACGTTCTCCTGTGACTGCGTAGTTCAGACCTGTGCCCTTCCCTCTGGCAGGACTGCCCTTGCCCAATCATCCGCACTGTTCCGGGGCCTCTCACTACCTGGGGAGCCTGGGGAAGGGCCCAGGCCTGGCGGTGCCAGCCTGCAGTCTCCTCACTCTGAGAGGCTGAGGCAGGAGAATTGCGCGTTTGAGCCTGGTCTGACCAACTTAGTGACTTAGTGGGCTGGAGGTACAGGTCTGTGGGAAGGCCCTGGGTTCCATCCCCAATGACACACACAGCACTCATACACAAAATATGGGGAACCACCTGCTGCCCTGCTCTTTGTGAAAAGCGCAGAGCACACCTGGCTTGCAATCATTTTTAAAATTCGGGAAAAGCTACCCAAAGCCTGTCATGGCTTACGCCGTCCCCAGGCTCAGATGGGGCCTTTTTAAAATTTGACTTCTGGAGGCTATGGTGTCACATTATTTTAACACGTGTTTCTGATTACTGTGGGGTTGACGGCTTCCCCACTCCTTTTCTTTCTTTTTTTTTTGAGGGGTTTGTCTGTGACGTTCAGTCTGCGCCTTCTCCTCCCCCCCTCCCCAGGAAGTTACTTTTTCGCTGTCCAGCCTGTGTGGGACACAGCGGGGACATTCAGCCCCAGGAGCCCTGCGGTGTCCTGTCTCCACCCTTCACTCCCCTCCCCGCCAATCTCAGCTCCCTCCCGCCTGCTGCCCTCTCTTAGTCGGCCCTTTTCCTTGTTTGTCTTTGGGCTTCTTCTGTTAGGGAAGCTGTGGGATATTGAAGCTCTTGGATCTGATTCACCTCACTAAGCGTAATGGCCTCCAAGTGCGTCCATTTCCCTACAGTGACCCAGATTTTCTTTATTGCAGATGCTTTGGTTAGAATCCTTTACCTTGCCTACTTACTGTGAATAGATAAGCATTAGGCCCCTTGGCTTTAGGGAATTTCTCATTGAGGGGAGATCATCTGGTGGAAAACAGTCACGTGGCTGCTTTTGAGACGTCTAAGGCCCAGAGAGCGAGCGGGTACCTGTGTCTTTAAAGCCGTGTCGCAAATGAGAGCGGGCAAGCGAGTGGGAATCAATACCAGGTGCTGGGAAGGGGATGGAGTCCTGGTGCTCCAGAAGTTTCCAGGCCTCAGGGAGGGGGAGCCGAGCTGGATTCTTGTTATCTGCAGGGTCGTGGGAGTCTGTTCTATCAGATTGTTTTGTTGAGCAAACTGTGGAATGATTTTTGTAATGTTGCAAATGGGACAGGCATACTTTTACTTGTTTCCATTTTATAAGAAACACCTGTTCCCTGCGGTATACACAAAGAAGGACCCTTCACCTGCAGATAGTTCTGTTAGTATATTCCTCTATAATTGTCGTTTCACAAAGCTGAAGTCACATTGCGTTCCCACACAGAAGGCAATCATAAATATGACCTAGAAGGAAACAGGTTTCCAAGGTCCTGGTTGGGAGCTATTCCCCGCTCTTCTCCTGAGCTTGTGGATTACCTAGGACCAGCTGCCCTCAAGGGTCAAATGGCCTTTCAGTCCCAGGGGCTGCACCAGGGCCTTTACACCCAGCTACATTCTCAACCCCTTTTAAAATGTTTTAATTTTGAGGCAAGATCTTCACAAATGGCTAGGTAGCCCAGGGCGTGGGCCTGCAATCCTCCTGCCTCGGCCTCCCAGAGTGCTGCGATTATAGGCCTGCATCACAGCTCCTTTGCATTCCCACCCTGGCTGCAGGGTTTCCACCCATAACCTTGAGCAGCCATCAAGGAGAATCTGTAGGCGTGTGAAAGCAGAGCGCTGGGAGGCCGAGGCTGGAGGATCCAAACAAAGCTCAAGCCCAATAGACCTGTCCCCATGCCCACAGCGCCACAGCGAGCCCGTGGGCGCCACCTTTGCACGCCGGCGTCTTCCTGGGTCGCGCCCCGTAAGCCCAGCGAGCGGGGCTGGAGCCCGAGTGCCAGTGCGGGGCAGGGTCCGGGCGTGCTCCCGCCTACCCGGCTCTATGGGATGGAGCTATCATTACATACGTGTGGGAACTTCGGCCCCGAGAGGCTGATGTGCCGGGGGAGTGGAGCTCGCGCATGAGGGATGGGTGAGAGGGAAACCCAAGCGTTCGCTTCCGGCCCTCCTACCTGCCGCACAGGTGCATATTTACCTTGGGTTGGAAAATGCGTAGTGGGTGTTTAAATAAAAAATGCTGTTACAAGCCGGCCCTGGTGGCGCAGGCCTGTGATCAAGCACTCCGGGAGGCAGAGGCAGGAAGACTTCCAGTCTGGATCAACCCACTCATAACCTGCCGCAGCTGCTACGGCCTCGGCCGTCACCACCTCTGGGACGTTGGCTTGGGGAGAGGCACTATTCCAAGTGCTGAACACGTGTTATTTATGCTTCTTGTAAGAATCTTGCCAAAGAGCTCCTTATTTTCCCTTTGGATAGATGAAATTAAAGTCCAGATAATTCAGATAAATGGCCCGGTCCCTCCACATGTGCCAGGTGGCCAGGGCAGGAGTGGGGTGGGAGGGAAGCCGGCCGGTGTCACGAAGGCCGCGCTGGCTTGGGCTCCGGAGTGGCTGGGGAGGTGGGACAGCCACAGGGCGGGCACTGGAGGAAGCGGGCCAGGCTGTCACAGTTCTTAGGAAATGGAAGCAGCGTGTAGACACGAACTACTTTGGCCTGCTTCTGGCTTTGTTGTTTTCTGACACTTCGCTGTTCTTAACGCAGCATTGAAGATTGAACCCAAGACCCTGGAGTCAGCTGCATCCCCAGCTCCCACCTCCCTGCCTTTGATTTTTTCTTTAAGAAACTTTCCCTCCGTCAATAGTGTTTTTATTTGTATAGGCCTGTAACACATGATAATTACATTCAACACGGGGAACTGGTTTAAAATGGAGCTATTCATTTACGATATGTGGATTAACCTAAGGAGGCTAGGACCCTCTCACTCTAGTTGGTAGGCTTTTATGACAAATGGCGTACTATATATGCAGTACTGTAAAAATTGCTCCAGATCACGTGTGCTAACACGATGTGCTGCAATCCGATTTACACTTTTAAGAAACCAGCATTTCTAATTTTACTGTGTTAAGAACTGTGTCTTTTTTCTTCCTCGAGTTGGCAGAATGGAAAAATAAGTAAAATTTTTATTTAAGAATATTGAAGTATTTTTAAAGATTCAAATGAGTTCAGAATATAGGCAGAAAGAAAAGCTCTTGTCCTCACACTGCCCCTAATCCCAGTCTCTGCCCCAGGAGGCCACTGTCCCCAGCTGAGTCGTCACAGCACAGCAGGCATCAGTGGACTCCTGCCCGCATAGCGGCTCAATGAGGTTGTGTGTGGTCTTTGGTTATACATCAAAAAAATGTAACTCAGACCACATTCCTTTCGAAGATCCTCTGGACACTTTTCCCAGGGAAGAGCAGAGACTGTAAATGTCTATAATTCCTTTCCAGGAATGTGCCCGGGGAGGAAATTTACATGGAATCCACAAATATTTTGGCGGGGTCCTTGCCCTGCTGCCCTGGCCGCAGTGATGGCCCAGACCATCCCGCTGGGGCACCAGCTTCCCTCGCCCCATCCTCCTCTCAGCCCCACCACCTGAAAGGCAGCTGCTCCGGAATTACCTGCTCCAGGAGACCTGGCCAACCTCCCACAGGCTTGTGCAACTTCCTCTAAGGCAGTGGTCTCGGCCTTTTTGGCTCCAGGGACCGGTTTGGTGGAAGATAGTTTTTCCATGGAATCCAGGGAGGGCTAGCATCACAGGCCCAGGTCTACCTCATATTTCAGAAGCTGCAACCACTAAATAGACCATCCTGCCTACATGGGGTTTGAGCTCCTAGGAGAATCTAGTGTTCTAGCTGATCTGACAGGAGGTAGAGCCCAGGTGGTAATGTGAGCAACGTGAAGCTTCTCACATCGGCCAACCGCTCACCACCTGTTGTGGGGCTGAGCTCCTGACAGGCCAGAGCAGTACTGGCCTGTGGCCCAGGGGCTGGGGACCCACATCTAAGGGAACTGGAAATGATTGAAGGGCAGGCCTGCCCAGGAACAGGTGAGTCATGGTCTACAGATTGATGTATACACGTGGCTGGCAGAAAAAGGACAGGCTGGTCCCAGGTGTTTTCTCGGGAATAGCTTCCTAGGCAGCACTTTTTCAGAGCTCTTGATTCAGAGAGTGAGTTAGTGCCACTGTTAATTTTAGTAACAGCGGATGTGCAGGCAGAAGCACTCCAGTCACTTAAAGGAAAGGGACAGAGTCAGGTGCGGAGAGCTGTTGGGAACCCACCACGATATTTGAATTACTATGCTACTCTTGAGCTGAAACCTCACTGTATTTTCCAGACTGATCTTGAGCTTTTGATCTCAAGTGACTTTCCAGCCTCAGTATCTCAAGTGCTAGGAATACAGGTCTGTGCTGCTGTACCCGGCTTCAAATTGTATTCCAAATAAAAGAAGTGGCTTTCTTAACGGGCATACTGGATTATGAACATGGAGGCTGGGGCATCTGTTTGATAAGTTTAATAAAACTTGGCTTCTAAATATCTGAAGCATCCATCTTTTTGTTAAAAAGCAAATGAAAGGGTTTGATTTGGGTTGGCCTGAAGATTTGAATCGTTTCACCAAAGCTTACAGTTCCATGAAATCAGTCTAGCATGATCGCCAGTGAGCGTGGTTATGTGTGTCACTCAGGCACTACATGGAACCTGGCTTGGCCCTGCTACACCAGCCATAGGAAAGGTGAGCCGCAAGTGGGCAGGTGGTGTGTTTCTCATTGACTGATGGAGGACGTGGTTAATTGGGAGAAGAGATTGGTAAATCCTTTTCTCTCTGAGACAAGATGTCATCTTTCAAGCAACAAACTTTCTTAGTGGTGTCATTTGTGGTGGGAATCTTTCAGAGCAGTGATCTGCAACCTTTGTAACACCGGAGACCAGCTGGTTTAGTTAAGGAGCGTTGTTTCAAAGGAGGGAGGTGCGTGTCATGCATCGGGCAGTGAATGGTTGGAGGACAGCTTTGCAGCTTTGAAAGGCCAAGCAGCAGCCGGAGGGAAGCTAGGTGCTAAGCTCTACCTTCTGTCAGTCAGCAGCTGCATTAGGACCTCATAGAAGTCTACCAACAGAAGCCAGAGCTTTGCTTGCTGCTCACCGCCTGTGGCAGTGCCAGTCCCTAGCCTGGGGTTTGGGGCTCCTGTTTCAGAGGACATTATTTGCCATCTTTAAAATTCTGGGCGTACCAAATGTAGGTCAACTTGTGTTTTTCTCTGGTACTTGAGATTGAGCCATTGGTCTTCACTGAATTATATACCAGCACTTTTTAAATTTTTTTTATTTTGAGATAGGGCCTCACTAAGTTACTCAGGTGCCCATACTAGGCTCGAACTTGTGACCTTCCTGTTTCAGCCTCCCAAAGTCCCCAAACTTGGATTCTTTCATAATCCTAGGACTCTAAGAGACCCAGTACTTGTTTCTGTCTTCCTAGCAAGCCTATGCGCCTTTCTTGCTGGCCTGCTCTGCTCTGTGGAGTGTACTTTTGCTTTAATAAATATTGGCCTCTCTTTCTCCTGTGCGTCCTGTTCAATTCTTTGCTCAGAACACAAAGAACCCGGATGGAGACCCTGAGCCCACCCTACCCTGTCCAATAACAAGTCCATCACTCAGCTACTCCCAGCCCTTTGAAGGGTATTTTTCCACATAAAATTTGGATTATGAATGGATTTTTTGTGTGTTGATGCACTGGAACCCTTGGTCTGTCTTCCTCTTTGAATGAATTATTTTCCAGGCAGGATTTTGTGACATCTTGTTTTCCAGTCGTCTGGAAAATACTGATTCACTGACTTTTGCAGGTGTGCCAGATGTTGGCACATCTCACCTTATAGTATCAAAAAATTACTTAGTATCTCGACTGATCACATCAAACAAGGATGGATGAAGAGTTTGCAGAATTCTAATTGAGGCCAAACTGCTCAACTCTTATCTGGCTATTTGTGGCTTCTTTAAAGTTGTAGCCTAAACTTCCTTCCTGTCCAAGAATGTGTCTACCAGATAACTAAGTTTGAATAATGATGGTTTATTGCTCAGTCATTCTTTCCGGAAAAAAAAAAAGTGTTTCATGAAAAGCTGGCTAGTGTATTTCACAACAGAGCTGTTGGGGTCAGTGCCTGGTGCTGAGACATGGAGCCATCATAGTGGAGTGCTTGGAAATACCTCATATGCAGAGCTTCTTTGTCTTACCCAAAATAATTAAAAGATACACAGTCACAGTTTGGGTTGAATAAAACTCTTTGATGCTTTATCAGCAAAATTTTGGTGCCATTGACTTTTTATTTCCTACTGAGGATCCAACCCAGGACCTTCATACTGAGCCAGCTCCCCAGCCCGTTTTTGGTTTTGAGAAAGGGTCTTGCTAAGTCACTAAGTTGCTCAGGCTGTGCTCGAACTTGTGGTCCTTGTGACTCAGCCTCCCAAGGTGCTGAAATTATATAGGCTTGCCATCCTCCTGCCTCAGCCTCCCAGAGTTATGGGGTTACAGGAGGCCTGTACCACCAGGCATGACTGACTTTTCATTCATTGGGAATACCTGATGCTAGAGAGTGCAGCGAATGCCACCTGCTGCCTTGATGGTGCTTCCTGCCCAGCCGTCACATACCCACGCTTTTGCGTCCTGGTACAAATAAATGTCAGCCCAGGAAACAGCAGAGGACATCTTGTGTTTCAACCTCATTGACATCCTCAACCCATCTTGGAAATTCCAGAGGGTTCCCAAGCCACACTTCAGCTCTGGCTCGGACCAGAGAGGGTGCTTCTTTGTGGGGCTGGGCTTGCACCTTGCCCAGTCCTTGTGGCCCCTGGTGATGGAGTGGGCAATTCCTCCATTAAAATTTAGCACTTTGGTTTGATGGGAGTGGCTGCCGCTTTCTGTTTGAGTGCATGTTTGTAATTAAGAGTAGAATGTTTGCATTGAAGTGCTGGCGAGCCATGGAGCAGAGCTTCCATCTCCACCTGCTCTCCCTTTCCTCTGCCTTCCCGTTGATCCCTTCCCCATCCTCACGTGTCCACCTTCCGGTTCCCCATCATGTCTCATTTAGTTTACTCATTTATTATATGTTAAACTTCTCACAGAAGAGAAAACATGTGATACCTGATTTTCTAAGTTGGTCTTATTTCCCTTAGCAGGGTGGTTCTAGCTTTTTCCATTTTCCTGCAGATGATATGATTTCATTCTTCTTTATGGATGAATAATATTCCGTTGTGTATATGTTCCACATTTTCTGTTGACAGGTTGGGCTCAAACTTGAAATCTTTCTGCCTCAGCCTCCCAACCTGGGCACTGTAGTGGCTTCGTGAGACCCTGCATGAAAATAAAAAATAAAAATGAGCTGGAAATGAAGCCCGATGTGAAAGTCTTAAGTTCAATCCCTAGTACCGCAATAATAATAATAGTTTACCATGTAATTAATAAATAGATGATATCTTTTAAGATACCACTAATAGAACAATTTATTAAAATTATAACAGAAGCCTAATCTATAAGATAGACCAAAGTAAGATGGGGTTGGGGGACTAGGGCACTGTGGGTGGCAGCCCCAAGGTACTATGGAGAAACTAACTTCCTCCTTAGGTTCCCAGAGCTCCTGCCAGCTGGAAAGCCCTGTTCCTACAGACCTACAGACCCCCCTTTTTTTTTTTTTAAGCAAGAAGGTGTTTATTGGGAAAGCAAAGCTCTCTAGGAGAGGTCGAGAGTGGGTCTCTAGTGAGGATCCCCTAGGTAACGGACTGGGGCCCTTTATAAAGCTTTTGCTCAGATGGTTTCAAGCAGTCCTCCTGTGGTGGGGGTTGTGAGCCTACTAATTGCCTTGTGGCATCTAGAAGAACCTGGGATGGGGAGGATAAACTGCCTGCCTTAATTACTTTTTTTATTGTTCCCGGAGGGGTCAGGGCCTTGACTGGGACCTTGATTCCACCTTGATTCCACTTCTGCTCCCATGGCTGCCCTGTCTTAGCCCTGCCTATCTTTCCTAACCTGGTCTGTTACCTACCATGTCCCCCACTCTGAGGAGAACACCTATTTTTATAGGAGGCGGGGGTGCCGATTTGGAAGTGTGTGGGGTCTCCTTCAGAGGCTGTCTGTCTAGCAGCCCATGGTAGAAGTGTTGGCTCACATGGGGCTCCATGCAGAGCATCATCTGTAGCTGGATGGCCCCAATTCTGTTAGAAATGAATTAAGACAGAACATTAAGTACAGTTCCCCAAAAGCTACCACCAAGATGATCATTCGCAGTGGCCTTGCCGAAGGAGGCACCAGGTGGAGAGTGGGAAACCATCCTTTGATACGTTCAAAACCCTGAGCTGCCAGGCTGTCAGTGATAGTCGGGTCATGTAGCCCTTAAGTTTCCATCTCCTTAAATGGACATTTAAGGTCCTCTGATGGCTCACAGGTATAGGGGAGTCTAGGGACAGCAGGCTCCTCTGTTAGCGCCACTGCCGTCCACAGTTTAACTCGAGAATGATGAATCTAGGCATGTGAAATCTATGGACGGACCTGGGAGTTTTCCCCAGGTCATGTGGAGTGCAGGACAGTGAGGACCCTTCCCAAGGTGATTTTATTGGTTTCTAGACCAGCCTGCAGCCTAATCTTTGAACATCTGCACAGGTCACTGCTCTGTGCCGGAAGGAAGCTATTTTCCATCAATTTCTGTTAGGAAGCAGCTTGCTCTGTTTTCCACCAGGTACATCAGAACTTCCTTGCTTTAAAAACAGGATCCATGTCGCTTTTCTTTGCCCCCGGGACATATGTGAGGTTGCTGGGGGCCGTCAGTGGGTTGCAGAGGCCCAAGTGTGGGAGTGGACAGGAGGGGGGCCTGCCTGGCCCGGCACAGCCCCATCCCCAGCCTCCTCACTCATCCCTCCACCGTTGTCCCACGTGGCTTAGCAAGTCCCTGGTTGTCTCCTGTCTTGCCGGGGTGGGGCTCAGAGTAAGAGATAGTGATTAGCAGTGGTGTAGGCCTCATCCAACAGGCGAGAGGCTGAAGAAGGCAGAGGCTGTTCAACCCCACTTAGCAATTTAAGAGAATGTGTCTCAAAATAGAGCAACTTTCAAAAAAGGGCTGAGGATGTACCTCAACACAAAGGCCCGGAGTTCAAATTCCTATACAACCAAAAAAATGTGGCTAATAGCCCTTTTTGGCCCAGACCTCTGAGAGAATTTGAAAATACTTGAAATGGACATGTATAGAAAACTTGAAGTTTGCATAGCATTTTGGAATTTTCATACAGTACTTAGGTAAGAAGGATTTTCCGTGTTATAAGTGTGTGTGTGTGTGTGTGTGTGTGTGTGTGTGTGTGTGTGTTATAGGGATTGAGTCTTTCCACTGAGCTACATCCCCAGCCCCATTTTTTTCTTTTTAATTTGGTCTTGCTAAGTTGTTCAGGTTGGGCTTGCAGTCCTCCTGCCTCAGCCTTTCCAGTGCTGGAATTACAGGCATTGAGAACTCTTAGATTAGGTTAATTTTAAGGTTTCTTTGTAAAATATTATGCAAATGTGGAGTTACTGAAAAGTTATTTTTGTGGTTTCAAGTAAAAATTAGCAGTTTCAGCATAATGTTTTATTAGTGATTATTAATGATTGTCTGCAGTTTATTGGTGAGTATCAAGGTGTGCTGTGGGAAATTGTGTTCTGTTTGAAATAGTAAGCCTCTAATCCTGCCACCGGCAAAACAGTAAATCGAAAATGTTTTTCTTTATTTGCTTTCAGTCAGAGGCTCATTAATTCAATTGTTTACCTATATTATGAAATGAAATTATGATACTGTAAGTAAGCAAGATAATTTGTAAGCATATAGAGACTATTTGTTTCTAAAAGTGCATTTTATCTTTTCACTGAAAAATTAATTTTCCTATTTTGTGGCTCTCCCCAGATATCATCAAAAAAATTATACAGAAGAGGTTTGAGCCTTCTGTTGACTATGACAAGGTAATTTTTTAAAAATTGGTGTGTTTGTTACTAAAAACACTAAGAAAAATCTTGGCAGATTTCAGTCTTTAAACAATAGTTGTTTAATCTGTAATTTTAACTTCATGTGTGTGTGTGTGTGTGTGTGTGTGTATGTTACTGGGGAATCAAACCCAGGGCTTGCACAATGACTTACATGCCCAGCCCCTTTTTATTTATTTATTTTTTATTGAGAAATGGGTTCTCACTAAGTTGCTAGATTGTCCAGGCTGACCTCAAATTCATAGCAATTCTCATGCCTCAGTCTCCCAATTATAATTGGGATTACAGGTATATGCTACCATGCCTGGCTAATTCTTATGTGATGCTAGAGAATCAACCCCAGAAGCCAGGTGAGCATTCTATCCACTGAGCTCTGTCCCCAGGTCTCAGTTCCAGGGCTGTGGGGTCCTGTTCATACTATTGGCATCCTTCCCTGTCTTCCTCCTAGAGGGACGTTCTCTTGGTTTTGGTGTGTTAATCAGTGTAGGTTGCCTAGAAAACAAATATTTGTTGCACTGAATGTAGAACCTTAAAAATTAGTTCATTCTACTGTTTGTCATATGTTTCAGTTCTCAGCAAAATAAGAAAGGCACGTCCCTCCTGTCCTCATGGGGCGAGGCAATGGTTAGCAGCTTCCTAGTCAGCGGCCGTACAGGTGGCCCTTCCTCACTGGCCGACACAGCTAAGCCATGGCCAGTGCTCCCAGAGGGGACGGTGCTCTCTTACTCAATAGATAATGACCTCACCCTAGTGACAAATGGCCTCATCCTGTTCTCTATTTGCAATACAATGACACGCAAGAGAAAAAATGGATGTAGAGCTAGAGAAACAGAAAAGCCTTGGCTGTCTGGCAGTGTGGAAGGCTGAATAAAGATGGCACTGGGTGGTACTGGTGGCCTTCCTCCCTCCCTCAGGCTGCGGAAGCGTTTCCATTCATCAGGACTGCTGGCTTCTTTAGAGGTTCTGGTCATTTGTGCTAGCCTGTAACCCTATGAAGACTAAAATGGCTGTTGCTTTCATATTTCTATTGAAAAAGTAGTATGTTATTAGTAGCTAATCACTCAAGTGCCACCTGGTTCTGCACCATGGTGGGTAGAAAGTGACAGCACTTTGGGTGGATTCAGGCCTTGGAAGGTGAAGTCCTAACGCCACAAGGTGACTCTGAGGAGCCTGGCCAGTGCTAGGCTGCCACTGTCCTTGGCAGGGTTCTTGGTGGATGGCTCCTTGATGCTTGGCTTGGTGTTAGATTTGGAGCTCCTGTATACTTGGGGATACCTGGATAAAAAAGATTGCAATGAGGTCCAAATGGAGAGAGGATACAGAACTGAATGTGCAGGAATGGACTTAGAGCCACCCCACCCCCCAAGGTCCCCCAGCTAGGTGTGGGAAATGATCACAGTGTCTACAGTTAACCAAGGAGAAGGAGTTTAAACTGGGGCCTCCTGGGACAGGAATTATCTTACTGGGTTTAATCTGATAAATGCTGGGTGTGTTAGGTGGGGTCTCCCTCCAGCCCAGCCAATGCCAGAGCTAAGGACTAAAATATAAGTCTTTATTTGGGAACTATTACTATTAAAATATTAGTGCTGGTGTGGAAGTCCTCCTAATGGTCTGGCATGCAATCTGGGTATTAGACTCCTCAAGGTCCTAGCTCAGCTGGGAGACAGACCGAATTCTCAAGGTCCTGGTTTGACAGGGAACAGGCCAATTTCTCAAGGCTTTAGAGCCTGTCACCTGCTCTCTAACTTTCTCATTCTTCAAATCCAGCCCTGTCTTTTACCCTGGGTTTAAATACTGACACCCCCTCCTCTGGACAGGCTGAAGTCTTCCTTCTGACTCCTGACATATTGTCACCCACAATCTTCTGGTCTATCAGTTGTCTCCTGGTCTTGAGTCCACCTGGCCACTCTGTTTACTCTACGTGGTAACAGGAACACAGGATGGAAAGTAGGGGAAGGGCAGGCAATCCATAAATGAGGTGTGTGTGCTGCCTGCTCAGGGGGGTGACAGCGGCACCACGCAGATGAGCCACAGAAAACTGCAAAGCGCCAGTCTTTCCGTGAGCCTTCAGGAAGGGTGAGAGAGCTGAGGTACCTCTAAGCCAAGGCCAAGGAGGTGCTGGCCAGGGCTGCTTACAGGTGGGGCCGGTGATGATTCCTAAGTGCTCTGACCACTCATGGTTCTGGAGAAGGCCTTTGAGCAGATGCTGGTAGCTAGATTCCTGATGCCATAGTTAGAAGTTTGAGGAGACACATGGAGATACATAAGGCTAAGGTGACATTCTTGGGAAGGGGGTGAATTTGGGGAGCCCAGAGTAAGAAAGGGATACAGTGAATGACACTGTCTGGGGATGTTGTATAGGGTGACAACAAACCCTGTAGTGTGGTCAAAAATGGTCAGGACAAGTGGAGACAAGAAGCTGAGATGAGATATGTGGCACAGCACTGAGAATGTGGATTAAAAATGTTGGGAATCCTCTGAATGCTCTTAAGCAAGGACTGACACCATCAGATTTCATTTTAGAGGACATGCGGATATGGCCTTTATCTCTTAGACTTAAGGCAGCCCCTGGCTCTGTATTCTATGGAGATCACATGGTTAGTATGTCAAACCTTTGTAACTGATACTCTCCTCAGAGTTACTTTTGTTGCTGGGACAGAACACCTGACATCTGCAACTTAAGGGAGGAAAGATTTATTTTGGCTCACAGTTTCAGAAGGTCTCACACAGTCCACTCATGGACAACCAGCGGCGGTGGTGGAAGCGCATGGTGGAGGTGTAGTTGGAGATCATGCGTGGCAGAGTGAAAGTGGAGCAAACGTGTCTGGAGACTCAGGCAAAGGCCAGAGCTTTCCCAGGAAGAAACTGTAACAACATTTCTTCTTCCTTCCTTTTGTTTAGTTCAAGTCACCAGTTGGGGCCCCACATCCAGGGTGGGTTCCCTGCCCCCATTCCCTGGCCCACAAGTCAGTAACACACACCTGAAAGCTCTGCTTTGGGTGCCCCTCAGTCTCAATAAGTTGACACAGTCTCCCCTGGCAAGCTCCCAGCATCTGCCCCTTCTAGTCGCCTGACAGCCCAAGATTCCGCAATGTCCCAGTGCCTCCAAATACATGGGGCTTTTGGGGGGCACTCCAGATCCAAACCCTAATACCTTACCATGCCAGTTAGCAGAGTGATTGTTAAGAACGTTTCAAGAATCAAATGTATATCCCAGAACTTCACTCTACTTGTGACGCTGTTGCTCAATCGCACACTGAGAGTTGTTCTTCTCTTACGTCTCATCCTTGTGTTGCTTGATTGTTCTGTATGGGATGTTCATGTTCTTGGTGTGGTTGCTCACTCACGTGACTTTTTCTGTTTTCTTGATACATGCTGCCTCTGCCACACACAAACTCCTCAACCTCTTTGACCTCCACAGCCAGAAAATGTAGTCGTGGCTCTGAAGGTAAAGTTCACGTCCGCTGTCTTTCTTTGTCTTACAACAGCAATGACGTCACCTTTGTTGGAACTCTGTTACTGCCTGTGGTGTGTTTGTTTATTTTTGTCTCTGCCAGTATCTTAAATCTTCTCTTTGCCTTTCATCTGCATTATCTACAGGATTCTCCAAGGTTTTGGTATGTCAAAATGTGTACTACTAGACCTTGGGAAAATGTTAGTCTCAAGTCTGCTCTTAAAAATCTCATTCCTGCTACTGTTCGATGTGTGGCCAGTAACACTGGGAAGGTTGTGTATCAAATATAAAATGTGTACTAGGATTTAAAACTTGTACATGGTAAACATTTCAACGTATGTACTGTCTCCTCTTAGTGTGGGTTCAGTGTTTCTGGGGTTCAGAAAGAACTAAAATTATTAACACTTGAGACTCTTTACTAAGACAAGACAGGAAAATACATAGTATGTAAGAGTTTGGAGTACCTGGGTTTGTTTTTTAATTGATCAGGATTAGTTGTGGAAGAAGAGTTAAAATGTCAGCTATTCATGGACATGGGGAGGGAGTTAAACATCCATGTTTAATTGATGAATGCAGCACAATTTGGCCACCCCCTTCTTTTTACCATTTTAACCTTAATATCAAGGGAGCTAACATTCAGGTGTCTTGTATGCATAACTTAATACCTAAGCATTTATTTATAGATGTAGTTACTATTATTGATTATTTACTGTGAGATGGGCATTTGGCTGGGTGCTTCCCCATTATGCTCATGGGGTTAATACTACTGGGGCACTTCCGGGTTATGGATCCTGCAGGCCCCTGCTGGGATGTGACTAACATCAGTGTTCTCCTCACTGAACATTTGCTCCTAGAAAGGTTACCAGACCCAAGCCTGCCTGCTGGCCACCTAACACATCATGTAGGAGCCAAGAGTTGAGGCCAGAAAAGTGACTTTATTCCAGTTAAACTCTCAGATGGAAATGCTTGTTACAAAGCCCATCTTGCTGGGAAACTTGTTTATGGGTGGTTCCTGTGGGTAGTTCATGGATGTTCCCCAACTAGTGAGGGCGCCTTTGTAGAGAGGCGATGGGTAATTGCACACTAGTGGGCACCTTGCCACGGTGAGAGAGCTGGTTGTGCATGTCCCATCCTAACCACCCAATCAGCCACAAGATGCTTATTAGTTTAGCAAATCTCAAGAAAAAAATATCCTATTTCCTTGGGCTATTGTGGTAGTTGATTAGGTTGCCATGTACAGTTTGAAATGCATTTCATGGTGGACGAGGTAGAGAAGGTAGCTGCCCTGGGCCCTCTTGTGGATTCCAAACTCTCTATAATGAAAGAAAACATACTTCACTTAATTATTGTGGTAACTTTCAAGTAACCCAGAATAAAGTATTCTTGCCCCATGATTGCATCTAGCACTTGTGCTGGTTCCACGGAACTCAGGACCTACCTGATGAATGGGCTGTGGAGTCCAGCACTTCACCAAGACTGTGCTTCTTGCCATGGCAGGAGAAGTGCCATTTATTAAAGTGTCTACACTGTGCTTGGTACTTGATTCAGAAAGTCTCTGTACTCATATTATTTCTAATTTTCACAGTGACCTGGCAAACCCCATACTATTATTTCCATTGTGTGGGTGGAAAACTCAATGGTCTGTGTTTTACTGCCTGATTCAGAAAGTCTGAGCTTTTATCCTAAGTTTAGATAAATCCCAGATTTTGTTTATAACCATGCCCTTGTCTCTGATTGTTCCAGTTCAAGTTGCTTCAATTCCGTTAGTGTCTTCCATATGTCCTATCTTTTGCTGTGATGCACCCTTCACTAAGATTATTCCTTAGCAGGTATTCCTGTCCAAATTAATCAACCCATCTAAAACAACCGACCTACCTTTGGGATTTAAATTAAACAATTAAGTTGCTTAACCCTGTGCCTGAGTCTCTTCATGGAACTGAAAGGAAGCTAGTAATTGCTTGGTCCCACATTTTAATTGTTAGGTCAAAGAAGGACCCCAGCAGAACCAAAAATATGATCAGCAAGAGAATTTGCAGTGAAAATTTATTGTCCCATGACCCTAGACTTGGAGCGCAGGTCCAGGCCTATGGCTGGGTGGAAGCCATGAAGGAATAAGGGGGCAAGGCATAGGGCATAAGGAGATGGCATAAAGTGGACTGAGGCAGTGAAGGACAAAGGGGACTTAAAAAGGGATACGAAAGGGAGCAGAGGGCTGATTGTGGGGAGAATAGAGCTTTTATGTAGTGTGGGTGGATCAGCCTGTGTGAGAGTCAGGGATTGGGCTGTTCAGCTATGTGCAGGTTGAGAAGTGGGCAGAAGAGGGCAAAGCAGAGTTGCCTGACAGGTGGGAAGTAGGCAGTGGGTTGAGGGAGACAAGTGCTCCCTGGGGAGGGATGCCACCATCAGTTGGCCAACTGTGTGGTCCAGTAAAGCGGTTATGCTGGGGCCTAGAAGTCAGGTTATTATGGCCAGGAAGGAATGAGGAACTAGCTGTCTGTAAACCAGGGTCATACACAGAGAGCCACACTCTGTGTGGGGGAATGGTGGAGATGTTCATCACGGGAGTAGCAGTACAGGGACCTCACACGGACAGCTCTCACCTCGCTTTCAGGAAAGCGCTTTGGAATGTAGTAATATACACCTGCTGCTTAAGATTGAGCTCATGATATGGGGGCATAGGTTAAGCAGGAATGTGTGCACTGTGGAATGTTTGACCTCCTGTGGTGTGTGCTGTTTCTTCTGTTCCCCTTGCAGGTTGTCTATTACGAGATGGGCGTCATCATCTGCGTCCTCCTGGGACTCTTATTCATTGTCCTGATGCCGGTGGTGGGGTACTTCTTCTGCCTGTGTCGTTGCTGTAACAAGTGCGGTGGGGAAATGCACCAACGGCAGAAGGAGAACGGGCCTTTCCGGAGGAAGTGCTTTGCCACCTCTCTCTTGGTGATTTGTGTCATTATCAGGCAAGTAGACGCTCGAACAACAGTTGGTCCTGTGGTACGGTGACTACCTCATGTTTTAACTTAAGCCCGTGGCTTTAAAACAAAACAGAAACAAAGCAATAACAAAAATGAAACAAAAGAGAGAATAAATGTAGTTGTCTAGAAGGATTAAGAAAAATGTCTCATTGGCTTAGAAGTTAGTATAGTAAGGAAGCTTTCCTAACTTCTGTGAAAAATGGCTCTTCGGTGTTTTCTTGTGTCAATAGCCTGATAAATCTTGGACTGCAGCTAGTATTTACCCCTCAGAAATATTTCCCTCGCCCTGAGATAGCTCCTTAGAGACATACGGACTCAGGAAGGCAGAATCTGTATCTGCCTGTATCTGTATCTGTATCAGTCCCTTCCAAAGGAATCCTAATGAATGGGTGCGTTCCCTGCATTTGGAAATTTGAGAATATTATAGAATGTAACTAACTTTATAATAATTTCTAAACTCATTTTTCTTAAATTTGTCATTCAATTGCTACAGTTTTTTGGAGTTCAAAACTGTCCTTTTTGACACACCAGGGAGGGTTTACTTGAAGACCATTCTCCCAAAGAGGGGGGAGGGAGTACTTGTTACACAGTAGGTTGTGGGAGGGTGGCTTTGAAATGGTTTTGAAATGGAGAGCTGCAGCAGGAGATGGCCTAGAAGCCAAGTTTCATTTCCTGCCAATCCACAGCAGCCTTAGAGCCTGATAGGAGCACACGGAAAAGAGGTGGGACTTCATAGATTGGTACCAATGTGTGGCCAGGAAGTTGGAGACCCCTGATCTAGATCACTTCATAATTTAAAATGTTTCTGCGGCTTCCAGAAGTTTTCCAGTTGATACAGATCGGGGACACAGTGCTTTTAAGATGAGACTGTTTTGTTGAGTCCAAATTAATTCCCCAGCTGCAGAATGTTCATCAGGGGACTGGGACCTGCTAGTTGTTTCTGGTTATTGTTCTATATTTTCTCATTCATTCAACCTGTTATTTCATACAAGAAAGGAAATTCCAACCCCTTGAATTGTCCCGGACTTAATGGTTTTAGTCACAGGGGCCGGCACTTCTGTATTTTTCCAAGCATTGTGTTTGCTTAGTAGCTTTGAGTAGGATGTTCAAGTTTGATAAAGTATTCATTGGAAATTTAAACACAAACAGTAAGTCCTACTAGTTGAAGCTTTAGCTGCAAACTCAAGAAGAAAGACTATTAAGTATGGCTGTCAGTAGGGGTCTGGCAGGATGTGTATTTCCTGCAAGGCCTGGGGCAGCTGTTGGTGTGTTGAAGGGAAGCAGTTTCCATGAGCAGGTCACAGACTGTAGAGCACAGCAGCTATGGATAAAAAGTAAAAAGGAGGGAGACTAACACTTGATTGCATTTGCAGAGATCATATGCAAGGACTGACACGTGCGCAAAGAGTGGTCGCCTCTGGAAAGGAAAATGAAAGTTGTTGGGTGGAGGGAAGCGCTTGCTGCTACAGCAGGGTGACCTGTCCCTTGCATTGTTCTACCAGGCTTGGGCGTCACCTGTTGAATTAGTTAAACTTGAACAAGAAATTCCCATAAATGTCTAAACCCAATGCATTTCCGCTGTTTCAGGCCAGTGATTATTTCAGCAAAGACATAATTTTGCTGAAAGTAGTGGACTAAAAGGTTGTAAGGAGAAATGGGTATAAACAGGATCAAAGTGGATGTGCTAGTTAACTCCACTCCCCCTTGGCCAACCTGGGGTTCCCTGACTTCTCTGTGAGCAGAGGTGTGGATCTCTCTCTCTGTACATCTATCTCTTTGATCTTTTGTTTCTCTTTGTGTCTCCTATTTTTCTCTTTCTGCCTCTGATTTTGCCTCTGTCTCTTTCTGAAAATGATGTGAATCTTTCTCTTTACACTCGAGTCTGAAAGGCAGTTTAGAATTCAGCTAATGGTAATTGCAGACGTCTCTTCTCTGCTTTGTATTTAAACTTCTTTCCAGAATTGCACGATTCCTACAGCTTTGGGAAAAGTTATCTTTTCCTCAGCTGCCAGATACTTGTTAGTAGTCAGCCCAGAGACCTGTCAGGTAGCAGGGGCCCCTGTGTGTCCTCTGTTCACCCCCAGAGCTGACCCGCTGTGTTGTTCCTTGAGACTTCAAAGATGAGGCTCAGGTTAGAAAGCTCACTGGAAATATTACCCTTGGGCTTCTGGTTGGGGTGATCACCCACTTGATAGGTTAATAATTTCTATTTGATACAAATATATATGTCATAATTTCAGGAAAATTTTATATTGCATGTGGTTATTTATTTACCTGAATAAATATTTGCACATGTAATACTAGGTTTTCAATTCTTTTGAATGAAACATTCTTGAGTTCTTTTTAAATTAGGCTTCCATTTGCAGTTTATATAGTTACATGTTAGTTCATTTGAACTGATTGTTATTCATTTTATGTCAAAATGCCAAAATTTAAGTCATAAAGCTGCAAAATCATCTACATATATATAGAATGAAGGCTGCAAACTTTTTTTTTATTCTTGACATAGACACCCATCTAATAAATATTGGTAAATTTCTTAACTATATTTTGGCATAAAAATTCATTTAAAAATGCTTGCCATGTGTCTCCTACACATTCGGTGGAGAACTTTTTTTCAAATAAGTAAAACATTAATTTGGAGATTATAATTCTAGATTTCAGTGTCTTAAACCAAAGTTGATCCACTGTTTGAGGTTGTAACAAATTTGATTTCACATGGGACATTGAATTTATAGTGTTCTATATATACAAAAATATATAAAATATATAGAAACATTATATATAAATATATGTATATATACTATACACAAATGTTATGTATGTATATATAGGTATGTATCTGCACAGTGGGTCTAAGTGAGAATGTATGAGAACTGTATTTTTTTTTCTTTCTTTAAATTCAGGCAGATGGGCAAACAGTGGCTGCCTCTGTGAAATTTAAACATCTTGGCCTGCAACTTTTCAATGTACTATAGGTATTTTAATGTCTTCCTTCTGAAACCTCTACACTTTGCAAGTATTTAAAACATCCTAAGTTGAATCATAGCTAACTGTTGTTTTCAAGTAATCAAAGCTGGCCAAGAGAATTAAAGCCCTGGAGAAAGTAAGAGCTCTGTGTTAGGATTAGAGAGGGAAATGTGTCACCAGCAAGAGAGGGTAGAATGTCAACCAAACTCAAGGCAGAGAGGAAACAGATGTGTGGACGAAGTTCTCTCTTGCTTCATACGGGGCCTTAATCATCAACCTCGGCAGCAATCTGATACAATTATCGATCAGTAATATGATTTAAAAAATTCTTTCCACTTGCCTTTTATTGGACCCAGTTCCACTTAGCAACTCCCAATCTTATAATTCAATAAAGTTAGTTTTAAAAATAGTCGTGGCTATTCTGAGATCTCACCCATCCATTTTTATTTCTTTTTTTTTTTTCTTTGAGAAAGCCACAGTGAGGCAAAAGGTCTTCTAGCGTGTGTGGAGCCATGTGCCATATTGTGTCCGTGTTTGAGCCTTTCCAAAGGCAGCTGCGGGGTCTCGGGGGCGCACGTGTGTTTATGTTTCGCTGCCTGCGGCGGGAGATGGAGTTTCCAGCAGATGTATCTCACTCCAGAAAGCGCCCGTCTTCCTCCCCTGTCTGCTACGCTTGTCACCACTGTATTTTTCAGAATTTCGAAAAGGCTGTAAAGGGAATAGCGGCCCCCATGCCTTGACTTCTCTTGTGTATTTCCGGGTTTGGAAAACAGTAAATCAACTTTGCTAAACATTGTCCTGGTGGGTGGAAATGCAGGCATCTTGAGGAAAGGGGCCATTTTCTTTCCCTCCCTCCTTCCCTTCCTTCCTTCCTTCCTTCCTTTTTCTTTCTAGACAACATCTCACTCTGTAGTTCACACTGGTCCTGAACTCATTGTGTAGTCCGGGCTGCCCTCAAGGCAATCCTTCTGCCTTGGCCTCTTAAATACTGAGATTACAGGTATGTGCTACCACAACCAGCTATTTTTATTTTTCTTTTTTAATGTATGGTGCTTGGGAATTGAACCAGGGCATTGAGCATGCTACACAAGCACTCTGACCATTGAGCTATGTTCCCAGACCTGGACTGGCCATTGTCAAAGTGCATTTAGTGCTAGGATGTGACCAGCAATCCTTGGCTTGGAAGTCATAAGATTCTCCAAACAAAGACAGAGAAAATTAGAATGCCTGGAAATCGTAAGAAGTCTAGGTAATTAAATTTTAAATTTAAGTTTAAAAATTATTTTAGAAAAATAAATTACCACTTATAGACTGAAAGTCTTTATTTAGCTTTCATGGGCTAAGTGAATTTAGTATTTGTAGGGAAAATGCTACAACTTTATAGGCTTATTCTTACTCTGTAAAAGCTTTAAAATATTTAGTTATGGGTATATGTGTGAGAAAAGTGGTTTTTCCATAATAAAATATAGAGGATGTAATGCAAATATGCCATAAAAATAAAAATTCCTATTTTCTGTTAAAAATTTCAAGACACTTTTTGAAGCAAATCACATTTTTTTTGGTAGCCTAAAGACATGTGTCTAAATTGCCAGAAAAGAGATTCCCTGAAATTTTATTTCTTTTTTGTGTTGAAAATTTTCTCTCTATAGTCTCATGTTCTCATAGTGGCTGGGGGATTGTTAAGACTTAAGATAATTAATGGGTTTTTCGTTTTGCTTTAAAAATACATTGAACAAATAGTGTCTAAATATACAACAGTAAAACATTGTCTCTCTATTCCTTTATTCTCCATTTGCTTAAATAATTGTGTAAATGAAAGATTGCAAATGGAGGGGGCTGGCGGAGTGGCACAGTGGTTAAAGCACTTGTCTAGCAAGTGCAAGGCCCTGAGTTCAACTCCCCAGCACCACATAAGCTGGGTGTGGTGGTGCCCGCCTGTAATCCCAGCACTTGGGAGGCTGAAGCAGGAGTATTGCCTTAAGTCCAAGGCTAGCCTCGACTACATAGTGAGTTCAGGACCAGCCTAACCTATAGAGTGAGGTCTTGTCTCAAAAAAAAAAAAAAAGATTGCAAATGGAGACCACCAGTGGTTCTTGATTAGTTGCTAATTGCTAATATTTAAAAACTGGGAGATGTTACACAAGAATCCAGATTTCCAGATTTGAATTTGTATCATGCATAGCTTTGAAATTCAGCCATACGCTAAAATGTTGCATTGATGTTTACTTATGTGATTGATAATCACGTGAGTAAAGGCCATTTGCTCAATAAAGCAACAAGAGCAGTTTCCAATTTAGACTCTCTCATGTGGTAGATCTTCTAAAGTGACCCAGCGGGGCCAAAGCCAGCCCATCAACACCCCCATTGGTCACCCATGGGATGAGACTCCGTTGTGCAAAGTTGATAAGCAGTTCCCTTCCCCTTCTAGGGAAATTGAACATATAAAAACAAAGCCGAGTCTGAAGTGGGAAGCACCCACGTGAGAGGCAGAGCCTTCTGGGACAGAGAGAAGGAGGCCCTCTGCAACTCGGGATGGGAGGCGGGCTCAGTGAAGGTCAAGTGCAAGTGGACTTCCAAGCTCACCTTGACCTCTTATACGGTCAAGTGGTATGAAGAATGGCAGAAATCTGCCATGCAGTGGGGAGAAATGAGGGCCCCTGTGTGAATGCCAGCTGTGTTCAGGGCGTGGTCTGACTAGTCATGGCAGAGAATGGTCTGAATTTGGGTTGGTAAGCACAACTCCATGTGCATTGATGTAACTCAGCTATCCATTTTGTGTGTTTGTTTTTCCTGTTCCCGCAACTCCCAAATTATTGTTTGGCTTTATCTTGGCACGAGAGCATCATCTAATAACTATTATTGTATGGCGTAATGTCTGCCTCCTAAGTACCAATGCAAATAGGATGGACAGTAATGGATTATAAGGCAGCCAGTCCAGATGGCACAGAGGTCTGCAAATACTCATTTTTACACTCAACCTAAAATAAAGGAGAGATTTTGTGGACATTTAGTCCCCAATCCTTATGGTAGCTTGAGAAACACTTAGCTGCTGTAAGTTGGATTCAATCTAACTTATCTCATTAGCTGTAAAGATCTAGACTGATCTTTCCAGTCCAAAGATGCCAGCTGGGGCTCACAGAAGAAAAGCAACTTTCTCAAGTTTGCATTGAGAAATAGAACCCAATCCCAGCGTGCTCTAGTGCACATTCCACTGCAGATCTTTAGCCATAAGAAACACTTCTCAGGGACTGAGAGATGGCACCACAGTTAAAGCACGAGGCCCCGAGTTTGATTCCCCAGCACCACATAAAGTCAGGCGTGTTGGCGCACACCTGTAATCCCAGCACAAGAGAGGCTGAGTCAGGAGGATTGGCACAAGTCCAAAGCCAGCCTGCACTACAGAGAGTTCAGGACTAGCCTGGGCTATAGAGCAAGATGCTCTTGTTCTCTCTCTCTCTCTCTCTCTCTCTCTCTCTCTCTCTGTGTGTGGGGGGGGGGGGGGGGGGGAGAGAAAATACCACTCAGGGTTGTCTGTGATTAAAAAAAATGGTGGAGACCTTTGGGAAACCTAACAGACCAACACCACCCTGCCACAGCAAAACTAGGTTTCAGGTGAGCAGCAGTGACCCCTGCTCCTCCATACTGTCAGAGGGCGAAGGACGGTCCAGGAGTTTCCTAGGAACACGGGATTCTTTCACTGCAAAACAAAAGAATGTTGGCAGTACATCAGGTACAATAAGAAGGTGAAGAATAGTCCACATTTACCCAGGATTCAGGAGTTTGCTAGAGATGTAGAATTTTTTAAGTGCAAAACAACAGAATTTTTTCACACTGCTTGTAAATCTGTGCATGCACAAAGCCCAAGAAATGGCTTTTGCTGAAGTTGCATTGTGTTGGCTTTCTACAGGTTTGCCTGTTGCTTGCAAAACTGTTTGAAAAAACATCTCCTTACCTTCCATTGTGTGGTTACACTTGGGTTAATTGCTTCTGCAGGCTAAATCTGCTGGGCTGCACTTAGTTTACGTGGTTCCTTGCTGCCATCTAGCGGACAAAAATGAATAGGACCATAGCCACTAACATTTTTATATTTAACATTTTGAAAGTCCAGAGTTTTTGCTGCAAAAAAACCAAGCAGTTAAATTCAAGTCAAAGCAGCTAGTCAACATTAAGAGCTCTTACAATGAGTAAGTAGAGGCAGTTTGGATAGCTCGAGAATGGTTTTTGATTTTTATGTAGGACAGCCTTCCCTGCATGATACTTCGCATAGAATATCTTGCAGTTTTATGAAGTAGAGAGAAAACTGTCATTTTTATAACTTGCCTGAATTTCCATGAAGCTAATTATCTGAACGGAACTCGTGGCCATGTGCATCTACTAACTTAGCACTGCTAGTTTGCTGGTTTTTCTTTTTTAAAATTTTGTTTTGTTGTTTTGTTCTGTTTTGATACACATTCGCGTTCTGTCTAATCCAGGCTGGCCTTAAACTCCCTGCAGCACAGGCTGGCCTCTTTGCTTGGAGCCTCCTGCCTCAGCTCCCTGCATTTTCTATAAATGAGATAACACAGCGCACACTCTGTTGTGTGTGGCATTTTAATGCCAACGTCACTTTTTCAACTTGGACAACACAGAAACAGAGAAACTAAGGACCCTAGAAGTCCCGAGGCGCCTGTCACTTGGGCGCTTTCTCCTAGAGTCCTCTCAGCAGGGCGTCAGAGGTATGCGGTGTGTGTAGGGGCAGTGGACCAGTTCACACACACACGCCAGGACCTGGGTAGGACTAGTCTTGTGCGCTGCGTGTAACTCTGGGGCCGCCTCTTCCCCTTCAACTCGTGGTGGGCGTTGTTCTTTAGCGTCGTGTTGAACAGAACACGCGTCTTAAATGGGAATCCTTGAAGACTGAGTCCCATATTGTGGCCCCATTTTGGCAGCAGGTCAACTGGGGGATTTTGGCAGACAGGCCGTCACCAAAGAGGACAGGGGAGGTGGCCTTCTGCAGGGCCGAGGACCACAGGTCACCCGATAAATGCTCTCCCTCCTCTTCCCTTTTCCTGCAGCCTTGGCATCTTGTTTGGCCTTCTGAGCAACTTCGAGATAAGGACCCAGACAGAAAAGACCCGAGAGCTGGCAGAAAACAATTTGAAAGACTTGCAGATGTTCCTGAGTGAAACTCCAAAGGTAAAGCCCTCAGCCCAGGTGTACCCCGTGGCGCTTTGTGTCCTTGGCCTATCAAGGTCCTCTGTGCAGTTAGCACCTCAGTGGAACTCTCTAGAAGCTCAGTGGACTTTGTGTGGACTAGGGCCATTTTAATGTTGCAGATGAAGACATAAAGGTCCAGTGAGTGATTTCTTAAGAGCACAGAAACAATTTCAAAATAGATTTATTTTTATTGGTGGTATAGCTAAAAAATATTTATTTTACTTGGGGTTGAATCCAAGGTCTTTACACTGAGCTACCTCCCTAGCCTTTCTATTTTATTGATCTACTTATTTGTTTATATATTTATCTATTTTTATTTTGACAAAGGGACTTGTAAAGTCTCTTAAGTTGCAGGTTGGGCTCATATTTATGATCCTCCTATCTCAGCCTCCCCGACAGCTAGGATCACTGGCCACCAGGCCCAGCTTACTTTATTTATGAAAGTATAACAAGGTCATGGTATTACATACTATAAAAGTGCAATTTTAAGTGTCATGATTTTTTGTTAAGAGAAGTCTTTGGAAATTACTGTTCTTTCTTTTGGGCAGTAAAGTTCTCTCCTCGTTGATTTCAGTTACTCTTATAACAAAATCCTTTGGTTTTAAAGATGCTCATTTGTTAATAACCTGTGTAATCATGAGACCCTGTCTCAAAAATAAAAAAATCAAATTTAAAAAATACAGGAAATAGGTTTGATTTGGGAGAACACAAATCGTATTCAACATACACCGAGGTGTAATAAATCTATAAAACCTGGGAAGAGAAGTGTGAGTAGACAAGAGGCACAATAGAGGCTGGAGGAGTGGCTCAGCGGTTAAAACACTTGTCTGGCAAGTGGTAAGTTGAGCGCTAAGTACCCGAGTTCGATTTCCCAGCACCACAGAAGCTGGATGTGGTGGTGCGCACCTGTTGTAATCCCAACACTTGGGAGGCTGAGACAGGAGGACTGCAGTGAGTCCAAGGCCAGCCTGGGTTAACAGAGTGAGACCCTGTCTCAAAAAAAAAAAAAAAAAAACAATAGGCAGAATAACTATAACCAGCCCCAAAGATGTTTAACTGAAACTGGAGAAATAAAAAGGTAAGCAGGTGCGTATTTTCACAGAGAAGATGTTGAGTAGTTGTTGGAACTACTGTATGGCAGAGGGAGTGGGAGGCAGGCCCTGAGCCACGAGGGCATGTGGCCCTTTCAGAGGCCGCTCAGGAATAGGCAGTAACACAAACCAGTGTGCCTGGCCGCCAATGCCCTGGCCACTAATTCTTGGTAGTTTCTTATGTGAAGAGGTAAGCTGTTCTCTGACCTTTGACACCTGGCTGTGCCTGGGACATGCTTGTGACCAGGAGAAGCAGTGGGTGTGACTTTGTGCTAGTGTTGAGCTTTGACCCCCAGAGGCCTTGCCGCATCCGCTTACCATGTGACCTGCTGGTAACCCTGCCACATGTGACAGTGCCCCAAGCTGTCACTTGGGAAAGGCAAGGGGACTTGGGAGAGAGGTCCCCAGCTGTGGCAGCTGTGCTGTCCCCGGCAAGAAGATCCACACTGCAGTCCGCAGACTCAGGAGATGTGACAAGCACTGCAAAATAATAAACTCTGAACAAATAAGCCGGTCAGTGAACAGGAGAGTTACTAGCCCTTCCCCTGTGACATTCAGATAGAGCAGATGAGTATTTCCACGTGTGGTATTCAAGTTCACCCCTTGAGCTGAAAAGACTTTTTTCTCTTCACTGAGAAAGATGTTTGCCAACAAAACAAACCACGTAGTATTATGTTGTGGAAATCCAGCAGTGGGTGGTATTCCTTGTTCTGAGAATTATTTACTCCAAGGTAAAATAAAACCTTATCTGTGTTCCAGAAAGAAACTTCGGGAAGACAGATTATAATTTATCTATACTTACTTAGTTCATGCCACTCAGTTTGTTTTGCATATTTTTTTTGCTAAAATTCAACATAATGGTAAATTTATTACCATACAACAAACTCTTAAAAGCAATGTCATTTACATCCAAAGCAGCTTAAAATATTATTAAGTACATGAGATAGTTGAAATATCAAGTTTTTATTTTTTGTGCATTTTTAACTTATTTTGAAAAAAATGAGTTCAACTAATTCAGTGAAAGGGATAAGAAGTCTGGGAATGAGAAGTAGAAATATTTCTAGGACTTGCTGGGTATTTCTTTTAATAATACTCTGCTTGAGGGCACTTTTTGTTCAGTTTCAAGTTAACTTTTGAGTGTTAAGTGTCCTTTGTTGTCTTTGTATGGTGGCTTTCGACATTACAAGGGCAGTTACCGTGACTTTCTTTTCCAGCAAATCAACTATATACTGGATCAGTACAACACTACCAAGTTCAAGGCCTTCTCAGATCTGGATGGTGAGTCCAGCTCCAAGTTGCTCGAGTTTTGTTCAGTGTGTGGCCTCCTCCCATAACATGGACTCAGGAATGAAGCAAGGGAAGGAGGAGGAAGACAGGAAACACTTCCCCAGAATTGTGAATGATTTGCCATCTGTTTTTGAATGATTCAAATCTAGCCCTTACTAAAAGCTTCCGTTTCACAGGCAGGGGATCTTTTAGTTGATATTTTTGTTTGTTGGTTTCTTTGCTTGTTTTTGAGACAGGTTCTCACTCACTCTATAGCCCAGGCTGGTTCTGAACTCACTATGTACTATGTAGCCCAGGCTGGCCTCAAACTCATGGCAGGCCTCTTGGACACCCCTCACCATAACACTCCACCAGTGATGGGATTACAGGTGTGTGTCACCACACCCAGCTTATGTGGTGCTGGGGAATTGAATTCAGGGCCTTGTGCAAGTGCTTTAACTGCTGACCTTCACTCGCGGCACTCAAATTGTTAATTGTGAGTTTGCTGGGAAGTTCTTATCATCTCAGAGACACGAGTGACATTCTTCATTACCTGTGTGAGAAAGTATGTCCCTGCCAGGTGCTGAGAGTGGGCTTTAGAAATAGACTGGGGACAGTGCTGGTCCCTGAATGTCATAACACTCATGTGCAAAGTGAGTAAGTGGTCCTCAATCAAGGGTGACATCAGTGACATCTGGAGCCCTATTTTTTTCCCTAGCACTAAGGATCCAGCCCAGGGCTTTCACCCTAAGCTATATCCCAGGCCATTTTTTAGTATTTGATTTAGAAACATGGTCTTGCTAAGTTGCTAAATTGCCCAAGCTAGGCTTGAACTTGGAATTTTCTTACCTCCACCTCCAGAGTGCTGGGATTATTGGCCTGTACCACCTGGCCCAGCGGTGGAGGCAGGTTGGCACCGTGAAGTGAGGTGAGGAAGCCCAGGGATCATAGTGTCTGTGGTAGAGGTCAAGGGTGCTGCTGAACATCCTGGAGTGCCCAGCACAATGCCTGCTGAAGTTACCTGGCCCCAGTGTCAGTGGTGACCTTGTTCTAGCTGAGGAGATGAAGATAGAAGCAATTCCAAAGCTCACGATGATCAACTCCATGTTTAGCACAAATAAATGGTGTCTGACTTCACGATGAGCAATTTTTCCATGGGAGACACTGGCGTGGAGACTTTGAAAAGCGTGTGATGAAACCTCCATGTCACAGTCAAACCTGAATGGGGTTTTGGGTAGAAAATTGGGACCCCACGGCAGGAGAGAGACAGGTGATGCTCCAGAATGCAGTCACCAGAAGAGAATGAGCTGGAGGTGGAAGTCATAGGCAGGCCCTGTCCTCACCACACTTTCTGCTTCTTTGAACCCAGGTATCGATTCACAGCTTGGAGGCAGCATTTATGAACTGCTAAGACCTAAAGTGACCCCTGTGCTTGATGAGATCAAGGCCATAGCAGTAGGTAAGCATGGTGGCAAAAATGACTAAAAATTCCCCCATCTTGGGAAACAATGGCAGAGTTCTTCACCATTTCTTGTAGTATTTCACTGTGAGTTGGCCGCTACAAGAGCCGCAGTCTTGGCCTCTAAATAGGCTCGGTAAGGACAAATGGTGACATCATGCTTTGATTGTGTCTTTAAAGCTTGTGCCAAAGTTGTTATTCTGGTCTAAAAGTCATTTGGAATACTAGTGGCAAATGTAGGGAGGCCCCCCCACCCCCCACTCATTTTTGTAAGTAAAGTTTTATTGGAACACAATCACACGCGTTTGCCCAGGTATCATCTATTGCTGCTTCAGCGCCATGATGGTAGATTTGAGTGGTGTGACAGAGACGGCATGACTCAAAGAACCTAGAATATTTGTTCTCTGCACTTTTATAGGAAAAGTTTCTTAACCTCTAATATAGAAGAAGAGTAGGTTGTAGAATATTAGGCTTTTCGAGGTTCATTCTTTCTTTATATTTTCCTTTTTTCCCTTCACTCATCATTCCCTTCCTCCTTTTCTCTCCCACCCCTGAAAATAACTATATTAAGCCCCACTGTTATCGGTGGTATAAGTGAGCAAATATTCTCATTTTAGCAATTGTATTATACCTCAATTTAAAAAGATCTCAGTCCCTTCCAGATACTTAGAGAAATGTCTGTGCTGGGTACTGGATGGAGAAGATGGTTTTATCTGTGTTAAGATTTTGTGCCATTATGAACTGTGCTTTTATGAGCCAGCATTCCTGATAAAATTGGGCATAACAAAGGGGATTGTGTGGAAACTGGGCAATTGTGCCTGTTCCTTTTGACATTTCTTATGGTTTAACTCGGGCAAATGTACAGAAACAGGAGGTGTGCAGAACAGGCCAGAAGTTGTTTGCATCCATCTGAACTACATGGATGGATCTTTCCTTGTACTTCTCCTTGGCCTTGTGGAGAATATCTAGAACATCTGAAGGTGGACCTTCTGAGGCTGCTGCCTTCCACGTCTCCAGACATTAGCAGCCAACTCCTTTCCAGACCCGGAGAAGGGATGTGGCCTCCAAGACCCATGTCTCCTGCCTTCCTGTTCTTGTTCTTTCATTCAGCTCCTTTCTTTCCTGCCTGCCTTCTTCCTCTTTTTCTTCTTTTCTCTTCTCTCCTTTCCTTTTCTTTCCTTCCTTCCTTCCTTCCCCTTGCTCTAGCCTGTCATTCCAATCTCACTTCCTATCTTAGAAATCCATCTTTAGGATCTCTTCCTTCCCTTATAAAGACCGCAGTATACCCAGTTAGGGCCCTATGCTTATGATCTTACTTAACCTCAATAACCTTCCTACAGGCACCGAGTCTCCAAATACTGTCAGATCGGGAGTTGAGGCTTCAGTGTACTCATTTAGGGGACACTTAGTTCATAGCAGTTGGGTAGCTGAGCAGTGGAGGAGTTTGGATTTGGCAAAGCCTCTGCTGCCCCAAGCATCCAGGTGGGGTTGGCCTGTGAGGACAGTTCAGCTATAGGCCATTGCTGTGCTGTCCTTGGGAAGGCCACATCATGAAACTTTGGAGGACTAGGGGGGACGTGGGGATCTAGATGATGTGGTCATGGGTTGATGTCCGGTGTCCCTGCACCCCAGATCACCGTGTGACAATATATTTGGAATGTGGGTGCTCCAAGCTCTCCCCCACCCCCCAACACAACAGCACAAGCTGCACAAAAGTGTCTGGTTACTGTAACTGGCCTCGTGTACAACTCCTTTTGCCCAAAATATTCCAGCAATTTTTCCTATTTAGGTTATAGTTCTTCCTAGATGAAAGACACAGTGGATTTTATTTTTCCCCATCACTGCTTACTTTATTAAGAGTCTACTTTTCTTTTAAAGCTATCTTGAATATGTCAAAGTTTATTTAGCCTTTGTTGTGACCACAGCTTCTCAAAACAAGCCTAATGAACTGCTCTCACAAATTTTTGCTAAAGATGTTTTGCATCCTGTATGTTTTGTGGACACTGAACAGAGCAGAGACAGGCATTTTCCTTGTGCGTGTTATATTTGGGCTGGAGGTCAGGACCTATAAAAGAAATGAGCTCTGAGTTAGGGAAATGTTGATTAACTAAAATTAAGAATCTGAAAGGTCTTGTCTACTTACTTTAAATACATAATATATGTGATGATCTTAATAGGCTTGGAATGACTCCCAGAGTTATAATCCAGTAAATATTTTATAGGCATAAAATTCTTGGAGGCTTTTAGAAAATACGTATTTATTAACATCTGTGGAGGGGACATGTTAGAATATTCATAACTCAGGATGCCTACAGATGATGATTAAACACAAGCATTTCCTGTGCCATTAATTTATTATCTGTGTTTCTTTGTTGTGGCGGTTTGCTTTGTGGCATTTAAATGTCCCTTGGGGTCCAGGCGGACAGGACTACAGGAAGCAAACCTTAGAACATTAAAGTATGAGGTGCGCAGGATGCTGTTTTTTAGCATGTGCTTCTGCACTCTGACATGTGTTTTTGGTTGCACCTGTATTGCTTCTTGTTTTGCTGTGGTAGGTATTTATTTAGTCTTGACTGTGTGCTGGGTACTGAGCTTCATGCTTTGTTGACAGTTTGAGATCCAGGTAAGATCCTACACTGACATCTAGAATACTCTAGGATAATTTGAAATATTATTGTATTATTAAATATTGTTATAGTCATAATTGTTAAGGTATGATTGGAAGGAAACAAACAACAATGACTGAGGCAGATTTAGCAATGACTTCATTTGAGTAAGGTGAGAATTTCATCTCACCATCAAATAGCTTCTTACCCTCCAGCCCAGTTCTGGAAGCCTCCTACGTCTCTGAGTGCCCTAACCACTCTCTTGCTGCTGGGACACAATACTTGACACTCACAACTTCAGGGAGGAAAGGTTTATTTGAGTTCACAGTTCTAGGAGGTCTCGGTCTATTCGTGGGTGGCTGGCCATGGTGGAAGGGTCTGGCGGAGAGCAGCTGCTCAGAACATCACATGAGGAAGGGTCAGGCTTTGGGGGAGTAGAGGGTACAAGAGCATACCCTCTGTGATCCACCCCTCAGGCCCAGGCCCTACCTCTTAAGAGAACATGAAATTCATAGATATCCACAACATAAGGCTTTTGGGGAACATTCCAAATCCAAACCATAACACAGGGTAAAACCTCAAAGCTAAGCTTCAATAGTGAACCGATTCTAGTTACCATAGGAGATCCTGGTTCCTAAGAGCTAAACCTTCCAAACCTGTCAGGACATGGCTTGGAGTCACAGACTTCTGGTGTTCAGCAGACGACCCAGCCAGCTCCGTAATTCACAGATAAGAAAAAACTGAAGAGCCCGGAGACGAAAGAGTTTGTCAGTGATGCCCTAAGAAGGTAGAAGAATTGTGACAAGACCTCAGGCCACTCTCCACAGGACTCTATGGCACAGTGCCATTAAGTGTGTGTGTGTGTGCATGTGTATTTGTGTGTAAAGGTTTTTCTTATACTCTCCATGGTAGCAAGATGCTGTTCATCCATTTTGTGAGCCACAGAGCGAAGATCTGAGCAAGAAGATTGAACTTACCTAGAAGAACAACGCCCTCTAGTTTATATTTGGTGTTTTTCATTGTTGCAGCTTTAAGCCATTATAGAAAAGACCTGTAATCTGCCATCTCCTTTCCCTCCAGTATAGAGCCCATCCCCTCAAGAGATTAAGACAGCCAGAAGTTATTCAGATTTCCTAGTGTAAGTATTTGTCTTAGGCTGTGAGGCTGTCAAAGTGAAGTGGTAGACACGCCCCCTTGAGGTGTTCTGATCTCACTGGTCTGGTCCCCATGTTTCATCATGAACACAGTGGTGGACTCGCATTTCAGTAAGAGGAAATTGGCCCGGGCAGGTTCCAGAATCTACTTACAGTCACACAGGAAGGAGCGAAGCTGGAATGGACACCTCAACCTGCCCAAGTCTAAAACTATGCTCTCACCTGCTGCTCTAAGTTTAATTCCAGCTGTTAGAGTATATTCATAGCTAAAATATGTCTGGGATTAATTAGTTTTGTGAGGATTAATACTATCTGGAATGGACTTGTGTGGCCTGACCCCTTCAAGATTGGACAGTGATGCTGTCGGTGGCTAATTGGTGGCACGTGGACCCTTGATTCTTGGTCGAGAGACCCCGTGCAGGAGAGCTGAGTTGTTGCAGGAGCTGGCAGAGGGCGCCCTGGCTTCCTCTCACGCTGCCCGGGCAGTGGTCTAAGGTCATTTCCAAGTCCATTCTTACAGAGGAAAGGGCCCCGTGCCTCTGCTCTGAAGCTGCCTGTGTCCCTGCAGCAATCAGAGACACCAAGAAGGCCCTGGAGGACATGAACAGCAGCGTGCAGAGACTGAGCTCGGGCAGCGAGCGGCTGAACAACAGCCTGAACGACGTGAAGACCAACCTCCAGGGCCCCCTCAGCAGCAGCGAGTGCAGCGCGGAGCCGGCCAGGCCCATCTGCGACAGCGTCAAAGCGTCGCTAGGCCAGCTGGAGAGCACCCCCGGCCTGAATGGGGTGAGCGGTGCACTGGCCCCGCATGGGGCGTGGGCTGGGTGGGGGCCCGGCAGGGCTGCGTGGGCGCACAGTGTCCGGGGTGTGAGAGCGCTAACTGCGGAGCCCTGTCAGCCCTTGGGGGTCCTCTGATGGCCTCCTGGGAAGGGCTGCAGGCAAGCAAAGGGATCAACGGGACCCCCACCCCGAGTTCGTTGCCATTTGATGAGATGAACCGGAGGGAGTGCAGTCTGCAAAACAAGGGAAGCAGAATACATTTCCTGTGGACTTTAAAATCAAACTTTTTTTTGTGGGAGAAAGGGGACGTACTGGGCCCAAGCCCAGGGCTGTCACACCGAGCCACGTCCCCGGGCCATTTTTGCATTTATGTCTGAGAATGGGTCTCACTAAGTTTCCCGCGCTGGGCTGAACCTGTGCTCCTCCTCCAGCCGCCCGGGGCGCTGAGAATTCAAGCCTGCACCGCTGGGCCCCGTGGAAACTGTATTTTCAAATATAACTAGTATATTAACCACACCTGCTGACGTAGAAGGCACTTCCAGCAGTTTGCTAAGAAGTTTGGAAAATTAAGGGGACACCCATAAATAAAGTAGTTTTGGGTTGTAGAAAAGGATGATCGTGTCTACATATCTCACATTTTATGTAAGATAATCTTAAATAGATTTTTTTCACTTTCCCATTTGGTGAGTCAATTTTTTCCTTTTTTCCTCATAATTGCTATTTTTTGTTAGTATACATTTTGCAATCTATAGCATTTACATTCAGCGTTGGGTGTTGGTGCGCGCACACACCCGATCCTAGCCACGCTCACCCCTTTCCCTTCCCACCCTCTCGCGTCCCATCCCGAGGACCCCTTCCCATCTGTCTCTGCGAAGTCCACCTTCAGATACTTCCCACGGAAGGTGCAGGGTGTCTGTGTAGATGACAGTCACTTTGAAGGTCATTGGGCAATCTTTAGAGCTTATGGCATTTAATTGGAGAAAATGCTTTCTGAAAGAAAGACATTTTATTTTTTAATGTATTTCAGATACGTGGAAAAATCCTTCTGCACTCTAGCCACCTTCCCTGTGTGGCAAAACTTTACCCATTTGCTTTATCAAATCATTTTATCCATTCATATCCTCCTACCATTCATTATATAAATGTTTAAGTAATACATATTTTGTTTTTGTCCTCAAATGAGAAGTTGGGGATAAATTGCAGACACTCCCCTTTTACCCCTGCATATTTTAGTGTCTTTGCCAACTTCCACAACCATTATGTGGTTACCAAAGGTAGGGTGAAGAATGGAGACTGCTACCAGTGTGAATACTGCCATCGACTCCACTGCTTCTAGTCAGTTGTCATTTTTTTCTATAAAATCCTCTTTATGATTATTATTTCTCCAGTCCTTGGTCTAGGCCAGGGCCACGCACTGCTGTCGGCGGTTGTCTGTGTCTCTTCCATCTGGGACAGCGTCTCAGTTGTTCTCTTTTACGCCATTGATGCTTTCGAGCAGGCCGTTCATTTTGTGGCGGGACCTTCAGTTTAGGTCCATCGGACGTTCTCTCACGATTAGATTTAAGCTAGCCTAATTGCCAGGGACAAGTTGCAGAGGTAACAGCATGTCCTTGGAGCTTCGTGTCAAGGGGCATGTGAAATTTTCTCAGTACTGGTGAGAGCTAGAGCACTTCTAATGCTGGACATGAGCTTTATTCCAGACTACACACCAAATCACTGACTTTCTTTTTCTTTCTTTCCCTTTCTCCTTCCTTTTTTCTTTCTTTCTCTCTTTCCTTCTCTCTCTCACATGTTCTCTCTCTCTCTCTCTCTCTCTCTCTCTCTCCCCCTCTCCCTCTCTCCCTCTCCCCCTCTCTCCCTCTCTCTCTCTGTGCTGGAGATCAAATCCCAGTTCTTGTAAGCATGTTCTGTATTCTAAATTATATTCCCAATACTTGTACTACTATTAAAATTATTTTTAAAGCCTGATATAGTGTTGCACTCCTGCAATTCTAGCACTCTGGGAGGCCAAAGAAGGAAGATCACAAGTTTGAGCCTGGCCTGCGCAGCTTAGCCAGACCCTATCTCAAATAGAAATTTTAAAAAAGGGAGGCTGGGGCTGTAGCTCAGTGTGAAAAACTTAGGTTCAACCCCCAATATCATGAGAACGGAATGAAGTTCTTTACAACTTTATTCAACCGTATTCAGTTCTTACACTGTGAGATTATATATATTGTATCCATGTTAAATTCCTTTGCCTTGTTTTTAGTGGGCTGCAGTCATAGACTTCTAAATATCAAAAAATAAAGGCTTTTAGAGGCCATTCCAGATGAAATATTTTTCCTCAAATAATGTTGTATTGCTCAAAAGAAAATAAGGTCATACCCTACCATATCAGCCCTGTGGGGAGCAGATAGAAGATGGTTCATGTTATGAGTTGATTTGGGAAGTAACCACTGGCATTTTGTCTTGTTTTACAATCTTCAGCTTCCATCTGTGGACACAGAACTTAACAAAGTGAACGACGTCCTTACAGTTGATTTGGAGGCCCTAGTCACAAAGGTATGTCACTTTTGGATAAAAAAACAAGGGCATATTTTATATCATGGTAAAAGGCGGACTACTATGTAGGAAGTAACGAAACAGCATTGACTCTCTGGAGACGAGTTTCCAAGAAAGTCAGTAGCTTTTGGTTCATTGTGGCAATTCAGGAAATTTTTTTTGTGAAGCATCTATTGTGTGCAAAGCCCCACATGAAGACCACTAAAGACAAATCAGCAGAGAACATGACCCGTGCTCTCCTGGGGCCCAGAATTCATGGGGACCTTGCAGGACCCACATTAGTTCTGATACAAATGTGCCCTCTACCAGGGGCCAGCCGGGGGCTTCCCACTGTTCCTCCTGCTGCCATGCATTCGTCCACGCTGTGCCCACTGCCTGTCACTCTCTTCTCTCCCTTTAATTCCTAGAGCATCAGGGATTTTTTTTTGGAGGGGTGGGGAGGTAACAGAGGGGTGTGTGTGTGTGGTGTATTGGGGATTGTGTCCAGGGCCTTCCCACTGATCTACATCCCATTCTATTTTTATTTTTGATTTTGAGATAGGACCTTACTAAGTTGCCAAGTTGCCCAGGCTGGGCTTTAACTCGAGATCCTCCTACTTCAGCCTCCCAGGTGGCTAATCAGTTTTTAACACTTCAAGTTTCCCACTTTTTGGGCTTGTTTTGGTGCTGAGGCTGGAATCTAGGGAATGCACATGCTAAGCACGCAAATAGATTGATTTGAACAAACCTATATGAAAAACGTGAGACATGTTTAATATGATCTTAAGTTTATTCAACTTAGAGAAAACATTCCCTAAAGGGGATGATTCTTTTAGACTCTCAATGATCATATGTTAATTCCAGCCATAGGATAAGTGTTGTGCTTTTATTTTACTTCTATATTCTTCATTAGGCTGAAAAATACATGCCGATCTTCAGCTAACTTTGTGTATAACTTTATTTTGGAAATTTTTTTAGGGCTACGCCACATTTGATGATATACCTGGGAGGGTGAAGAACCAAACAAAGGCGGCCGTCGAAGGTGAGCCTCGCGGTTAAGTCGCTCCATGCCTCTCACTTCGTTAAGGACCGGGTGGTTAATCAGTGCGAAGAAATATGTTATGACTAGTTGTATTATTCTTTTCTAGTTTTAAAAATATTGTCTCTCTCTCCTTAACTACCCTGAAAACTGAATGAAAATCAAAGCTTGTCACTTGTGTCACCTTCAGTAGGTGACATAGTTTTGTTTTTAAACTCTCTTGTGTAGTGACAAGTCCCCTGTGGGCCTGACTGCACTTGGGGTTTGGATAGTTCATTCTGATTATCTTCCCTGAGGTAGGGGGCACATTTATAGATTATAAAAATTTTAAATGAACTTTAAATGGGTATTTACAATTAATGAGTTTAGTTGTGTTTAGGAGTACGATGCACAAGGGTTAACTTTGCCTCTGGGAAGCTCCTTTCCTTGTTCTGTCCACTCTGGCGGCTTGAGATCTGGAGAGACAGAATATGTGTGAGAAGACTTGAAGATCTTAAATAATGAAATTGTGTTAGCTTGTGGTTATGGTACTGAGGGGATGAGCAGCCCAGTGTAGCCAGCCCTGTGTGCCACAGGATGGGCATAAACTTGGGTTGGTTGTTCCAGGCTCTGATAGTCATTCACTTTTCAGAGAAAAAACTCTGTCTCTCTTTCTCTCTTTTCATCTTCCCAGTACTCCTACAAAGTGGTTTTAAAATGCCATGTTGGCATTGGTGGGTTACTTTCCTAGTGATGTTCTTTCAGCCCATTAAGTATTTGGGTGAAGAGCATCTGCCCTATGACGGAGTGTGTAGATGTGCTGTGGGTCGCCTACTGCTTACCATGAGCTGCTCTGAGCTATGACAGCATCCAAGACCACGTTCACATTTCCTGTGACAACTTCCAGAGCCTCTTGCATGCTGTCTGAGAGCCACCTGCTTACTAATGTCTGTGTTTAATTTCTTTGTTTGTTTTCTCTTTGTGGACCCCCATGCCCTGTGTGCAGCTCTCCCCTGTGAGTCTGATGGTGCAGAATGCACAACATGTATGTGCTAGGCCCGTGGCACATGGTATCATGGCACAAGCCAGCAGTTTCCTGTGGCCAGAGAGTGCCACTCCATCAGCCTGGACGGCAGGTGTTCATGTCACGTCCTTCTCTCCCTCTTTTGACCCTTCGCTCCTAGCCCAAACACACTTGTTGAGTGCCTACTCTGTGCTAGGCTCTGCCAGTGCTGGAGATTTGGGATATGTAAGGCTTCACCCTTGCCTGTCCTGCAACCGGCCATGCGTTTTGATGCCACCAAGCATATTATGGTGGAACAATCAGGGGACCCAAGGAGAGGAGAGAGTCAGAGAGGAGTGCTCCTGGAGAAAGTGGCATCCACACGGAAGCTTCAGAAAGGACTCTGTTGATATAGGGCCACATCCACATAGTCATCAAAGCCGGCAAGGCTGGGAGCTGTGTTGTATGTCCAAGGTATGAGCCCAGTGCAGCTGGGACTGTAATCCCAACATGCCGAGAAGTGGAGGCAGGAGAACTGCAAATCCAAGCCCAGCTTGAACACCTTAGCAACTTAGGGAGACCGGTCTCAAAACAAGTCGTGACAGCCACAACATATGGTCTGCGGGTATAGCTCAGTGTGAGGTCCCGGGGCTTGAACCCTGGTACCGCTCTCACACAGACGAACACACAAAAACAAGGTATGATTGGAAAAAATGGTAAATTTTTAAATTTTAAGTGTGTTGTGGTATGCTTTTGCCACATTGCCATTAACCCCCTCAAAGTAATCCCCCTGGCTTTAACATGCTTGTCTCATCCTTCTTAACATTCCTGAAATATTTGTGGAAATCCTCTTTTGTCTTTAGTTCCATTGTTGCGGCTGCCTTGATGTCCTGAACTAAGAATTAAGTTGACCTTTCCTGGTTATCTTTACTTTGGGGAAAAGCCAGAAGTCTCATAGTGATACGTCCTGTGCATAAGGTGGCTGAGGACATGCCATCCTGTTTTTACAAACTTGTCTTTCTGTTGGATGGCAGCAGTCTTCACTGTATATTTGATCATACCTCATAAACACAGTCACAAAAGAGGACTTCTAGAGCTGTTTTAGAAAGCAGCAAAAAAATAAATGGAGTAAGTGGGTTTGATGAAAGGGGAATATTCTAAAGAGGACTTACATAAGTGTGTCTGTTACTCTAAGGAATTTTTAAGTGAACATTCACTGTATTTTTTGCTCACACAGTATATGTGAGGATAAGAAAGGCCATGGGGCCCTTGAGGAACTGCTTGTAGCACACCAGTCTCCATGTCACAGCTCTCAGAGTTCACAGGAAGTCACTGTCCCCCCGCCCCTGGGGATGGAGGGGGAGAAAGCATCCTCAGAGGTTTGCACCCATGAGCCACTTAGAGGAGACAGTGGGTCACCTTGCACACTCCCAACTTTAGGAGCTGTACCTCCTACTCTGTTACTCATGTCTGTGTCTTTGGTTCCCAAATTTCCTATCGATATGAACAGCACACTTAAAAGGCGTCCTACCATTTTTATGGAATTATGTTTTAGACCAAGCTGCCATCTGTACCGTTTACCCAAAGTTCCCCAGGAGCCCTAGGATCTTATAAGAAGAGCTCATTTTGTCTCTGCTGCTAAGAGACTTCTTTCTCTTTCGGGTCAGTGGGTTTTTAACTGATTACTGTGTTCTTAGTGTACCCAGGGTAAGAACTGATGTGCAGCTGGGCGTGTTGCTGTGTGGTAAAAGTGCTTGCTGAGCACATATGCACACAGGAGGCTCTGGCTTCCTCAACATGGTGGAGGAATAATTTTTTTTTTAAGGAACTAAGAAGAAATACTGAGGGTAAGCCAACCACAGAAATCATGTAACCACTAATCCAGGTGATCTTGTGTACTTAGGTAACTTTGACCCTTGAACCTGTCATGACTGATGTACACTTTCCCTCAAAATTGATGTTTCTCTGAATTTTCTGGGGATTGAATCCAGAGTCTTCACACTGAGTTACATCTCAGACCATCTTTTTTTTTTTTTTTTTTTTTGAGACAAAGTCTTGCTAAGTTGCCCAGGTTGGGCTTGAATTTGAGATCCTCCTGACTCAGTTTTCTGGAGTGCTGAGATCACAGGGCTGTGCCACCAGGCCTGGCTGAGATAGGTATTAATATGAACTCTTAGACCACAGGGATTAGTGCTCTTTGAATGTAGGAGATAAATACCGTTATGTTATTTATATATTAGATAAGGTCTCACTAAGTTGCCCTAGGTTGGTCTCAAACTCAAAATGGTCCCACTCATCCCCCTGAATAGCAGGAGTTACAGGTGTGCACCTCTATGCCTGGCCAGAAGTATTTCCGTAAAAAGTCCCAAACTATACAAGTCAAGTAAAATTATGACCACTATGTCACCTGGAGTCACTCATTCAAAAAATAATCCTAGAAGATAACTGTGTTCCTAATGGACATTTCTTAAGCAGTAAAATAATTATTTGTATTTCAGAATCAAGTAACAGTGCCTTAGAGTTAGACATGCTCCAGTTTTAATCTCATTACTAGTACATTCTAAAAATGAGACCCATGGATAAGTAACTTAACCTCTATGAGCCTGAGGGTCACTGTCAGTAACATGGGGATTAAGAATATCTCCTCAGCAGAGCGAATGAATTGACCCTTACTAAAGTGCCTGGTGCATAGTAGACCCACTCTACATATTAATCACCAGATTCATTCATTCATTCATTCAAGATAGTGGAAGAAAAGAACTCTGACCTAACTTCAGCACCATCTCCAAGCCCGTGCTTGTGGCTGGCTTCTTTTGAAGTCATTGCTTTCTGATGGTCTCGACTCCCTCCCTGCTCTTGGTTTGTTGTGGAATCTTACTCTGTTATTGACATATGGATAATGTGGGTAAAGCAAAAAGCGACTCCAGCTTTTCTGATTGGTTCCAATGTGGAATTTCCATGGACACCATGTTTGAAAATATGTAACTCAGGTCCCTTTGTTTTCAGATGTGAAAAAGATCTTGAATTCCATTAGCTCAACCATCAACAGTGTGAGCAAACAGATTCCTATTCAGGACACGCTCTCAAGTCTCAGTGGGTTCCTGAATGGCACTGAAAGTTACATCCACCATAATATGTCCAAGTTTGAGAAATATGACTCTGTTTGGTGAGTGCCTTGAAATTGAAATGTTTAACATGGTCTCTAATTAGGGATGATGTGCAAATTTGCAAAGCCCAAGACTAATAGTTCTTGGGTCAAATATGCAATGATTTGCAATTTCTGATATCTTATAATAGCGTCTAGAATCTTCATTACAATTAGTAAGCCAGGCATGGGATAGCAATTGAAAATTTAAATGTGCTTAAGAAAGGCATTTGGAAAATACACTTAATTGATAGGTTTATGAAATAACCAGAGGTTGGTTCTTTACTGAAGTCCATAAATGGCTCTCAGAGTCAAGCTACATACAGTGCTTAGAAAATGCACTTAAAAATGTGGTGCAATTTGGTTTGGGGGGTGGTCACATCACTGATAGAGGGTGGGGAGGAAAGGATTTGTGGGCTTGATAAATTTGGAAGGACTTTGCCTTCTACAAGGCTCAGTTTTGCAAGCTGGCCTTAGAACCAGCCTTGGAGAATCCACAGACAATGAGGTTATGTGTAGCGTTCTGCTTATAACCCTATTTATGGACAAGGATATTGGGGACCACGGAAGTGTGATAACTCACTTAAAGCCAGCCGGAATGTGGCAGAGGTTGGCTTACCAAGTCTGGATGGCTGTACTCTTACTCACACCCTGTAAATTGACAAGCTCCCAGGGGGCATCACCATGTCTCCATTAGTTACTTTCTCATTGCCAGGACATGATTCCCAACACCTACAACTTAAGGGAGCAAAGATTTATTTTAGTTCATAGTTTCAGGAGATCTCAGTCCATTCACAGGTGGTGGTAATAGTGGGAATGGCCTGGGAGAGAACAGCTATTCACAGCGTCATGAAAGGAAAGATCAGAGCTAGAAGAGAAGCTGGGGCAACAGCATATCCCTCCAGGCTGCACCCCATAATCTGCCACATCCTCAGTAATCTACCACACCATCAATAATTCACCCTTCCCAACCAAGCCCAACCTCACAGCATGTTAAATCCACAGATAATCCCCCACATCCAAATATATGAGGCTTTGGGGGGACATTCCAGATCCAAACCATAACATCACCCTAATAGGTAGTAGGACAGACAGAAGACAGACTTTCCCCCTGACCTTAATAAACTCGTAAGTCATTAGAACTCCATAAATGAGAAAGGATTGTACAATTATTTTTCCACCTGTCCTGCTACCTACTCTCCCTTCCTCTGGCAACCCCCAGACCATAAGCCTATTTTTAAAAGAAATTTAAGTAAGATGATTGATTTATTCAAAAAGTTTCCTGAGGCCAGTCTCCATGGCTTATTTAATTCAGTGTTTTTAGTATCTGGAACAAACCTCCTCAGAGTGGCTGCTGGTGGCCATTAACATAATTACCAAAATGGCTCTTAATTGAATGGAAAGCTTTACCGTGATTTTTTTTCAAGAGGCACAAAGTAGAGCAAACTCTTTGTTTTTCAGTATCTTAAATGTTGGGAAGCATTTCTACCCTTGAATGCTCCTCCACTGCCAGGAAAGGTTGTTGTACCTTCCGGGAATGCCAGTAGAACCAAACTGAGGCCTCATTATCCTAAAAGGTCTCCCAGGACCATTACAAAATTGAGATTTGCATTCTGTAGATATTTGATTTAAGATGCTTATGAAATCCTAAATGTTGCATGCATCTGCCATGTAAAATGCTTCTATTCAGTAAAGAACACAATGCCCCAGAACATTCTGGCAACCACAAAATATTTAAAAGAAAGGCGGGGTGGGGTGGGGGGCGCTGTTATTTATGTAACGTGCAGTCTAATTGTGATCTGTTTATGTTTTCCAGCATCAGGAACCTTGAAAGAGTCTGAGGGTTCTAAGGGTATTTTTGAGATGCCCCTTGCTTTAAGCATGATGCAATACCTTTGCAAGTAAATTCACAAGAAAGCAAAAATGTTATGACTCTTGAGAGTGTGCTTCCAAATTAAGATAAATGGGTCTCTGTAGCTTGGGTTAGAGAACTAGGGGTAAGAAGGGATCATGCCATAATGGTCTCATCCTCTGAGGAATTTCTAGAGAACACTGCTGTTTCATGATCAGGTCTCTCAGTTACTGTTTCATTACATCTAACACTTCAGAGAGAAAAGATTTACTTCAGCTTATAGTTTCAGGAGGTCTCAGTCCACTCCTGCCAGCAAAGGACCTAGCTGGAGAAAAGCGTTTCTTCCCATGGCAGGCAGAAAGTAGAGTCCAAGAGAAGGGCGGAGTTAGCATTTATCCTTCCAGGTCATGTTCCAGCCCCTTTAGACAGGCCCCACCTCCCAACCACACAGGAAATCAATGGTTACCCCTATGATTGAATCACCTTCTAAACGTGAGGCTTTTGGGGGACATTCCAGATCCAAATCACCACAGTAGCAATTATCCATTGGCTTGAGCCTTAGTCAACAACTGTCATGTCATGATGTCGTGATGGCCTCATCCATTTTGTGTATCATAATATTGTGTGTTTGCTTCACCAGGTGGCTGGGTGGCTTGATTACCTGCTTCTTGCTGAGCCTCATCGTGGTTTTCTTCTGCTTTGGCTTGATGTGTGGTGTTTTTGGCTACGACAAGCGCGATACTCCGACCAGCAGAGGCTGTGTGTCCAACACAGGAGGCATCTTCCTTATGGTGTAAGTGTGTGCTCCTCTGTCACGGAGGGTGGGAACACAGAAGGAAAGCTGGTGTCCTTTGGTCACACGCTTAGGGGTGCAGGGGTGTAGGTGTCTTGGTGTGATGGTTCCTTCCTTGGTCAAGCAAAGAAGTAAAGGAAAACTCCAAACTGACAAACCACCTGAAATACACTGGTTCCTCTTTGTTCAAACAGAAACTGGGGAAATCATTTCCAAGTTGAAATACTTGATTCCCATTGTTCTTTTTCTCATTCATTCATTCATTCATTCACCAGAAACTGTGTTGACCTTATACTATTCAGCAGGAGTACCAACTTGAAACTCTAGGAGCTCAGTGTGCAGAATAGGGTTTGCCAACCCAGAACCCTTGAGGTTTAGACAGGTATCCTAAATTAGGGCCGTAGAGTGGGCAAGAGGTGTCAGGGCAGGATGAGTCTGAGACAGACTGGAGAAATTGTTCCATATCCAAGTTCAGCATTCAGGAAACCCAACCTGTAGCAGGCTGTGGCAGCAGAGTGGGTGTGAGCTGGAGCCAGAGAGTGAAGTGGGCCACAGGTGTCCTTGGTCTGGCTCCAGCCCACAGAGGCTGTACGGGCTTCCGTGAGCATGTTGCTTGTGAGAAGCTCATTGATTTTCAGAAGTAGGGTGTGTGATGGGGCTCAAGGGGATGGTTAAGATTCCAGACAACTCCTGTGAGAGTAGATAACCAAAACATCGCCATCTGTTCTCATGCCTACTCATGTCGTCACACTACGAGGGGAGGGAGGGCTGCAGTCATCTGCTTTCTGAAACATAAGCTCACTCTACATTAACTAGGTAAGCCAGGCATGGTGGCACAGGCCTGGAATTCTAGCACTCTGGAAGACTGAGGCAGGAGGATTTCAACTCCCTGGGTAATTGAGCAACTTAGCAAGATCCTGTCTCAAAAAACATAAAAAAGGTCTAAGGGTGTAGTTCAGTGCACAGGCTCTGAGCTTCATCTCTGACACTACAAAGTAATAGTAATAATGATGATGATGGTGGTGGTGTCAGGTTTCTTGTGAACTGTAAGTCTAAGTCCCTTTCCTAAAACAGGGGTGTTCCTTCTGTGCTTTAGCCCCTCAGTGACTTACCTTCCTGGGTCCCTCTCACACACCCTTCCTTGCCTCTGTAGCCACCCTTCGTGTTGTTCTACACCTCCCCGTGGGTGTAAGGCCACACTGTCCTCTTTCTGACTCTCCGTGGTGCATGTCCTGCACAGGCTCCTTAACCCTCTGTAACCTTGGCAGAGAAGGACTGGTTCTCAACTGATTGTAGAGCCTGGCTCTGGCCCATCCTGCGAGACAGCAGGTAGACCAGGCTCTGTGCCAGCGTAAGTACGCGCCAAGGACAAAATGATCACAGTGCTAACCCCTTCTCTCCACTCTCCTGGGCGGGTGGATGTGTTCACCCAGAAAACACTGAAGGCTCACAGTCCACTTTGTCCATTGGATGGGTCAGTATGGGATCCCGGCAATCCTGAGTCAAGCCTTACAGAATTACTGACTTTGTGTTCTGGTTTCTTTCCAGTGGGGTTGGACTAAGTTTTCTCTTCTGTTGGCTGTTGATGATCATCGTGGTTTTGTCTTTTGTCATTGGTGTGAATGTGGAAAAATTGGTCTGTGAACCTTATGCAAACAAGGAGCTATTTCAGGTCAGTACGGTTTTCTGCTTAGGGTAAGAGGGGATGTGGATGAGCACCTAACACTTGCATTTCCCTGTACCTTACAGGCTATTTCAAGGGCAGTGTGAAAACATGTGTAGAGACACCATATCGCTAAATCTCTAGGTCGCCTACGCTGGGCTCTAACTTGTGACATCCCTGCCTCCGTCTCCCAGAGTTCTGGGATCACAGGTGTAATCCCTCACTAGTAGCTTGGGTAACTGAACCGGTTGAGATTCTTCATACATTTAGGAGGAAAAAAAAACCCTGCATATATATGTAGTCACACACACATACTCTCTCTCTCTCTCTCTCTCTCTCTCTCTCTCTCTCTCTCTCTCTCTCTCTCTCTCTCTCTAGTATTCTTAGTTTGGGCTGTAAGTAAAATCAGTGCCATGAGCAATGGCTTCCACGTCGTGTAAATTGTAATGTTTTGGGAGGATAGACATCTCCTTAGACATCATGGCTCATGCCTGAAATTACAACTACTACAGAGGCTGAGACAGGAGGGTTACAAGTTGGAGGCCAGCTTGAGCAATTTAGCAAGACCCGTCTGAAAATAAGATCGAAAAATAAAAGGTGGAGGCTGATGTTGTGGCTTAGTGGTAGGACGCCTGTGGCCTCGACCCCTAGTGCAATAGCAGCTGGGTGGCTGGATGGTGAGGACATCAGAAGATGAGTCCCCACGTACCTCCCACACCTTTCCTTTAAAGTTTCTCAAGAGAGAAAATATCTACGGACGGTTTAGAGCCCTAAATTTGGAGCAAAAGACACAAACTGTGCCCTGCAGCAGAGGATTGGCCCTGGTGATCCCTGGTGGTACTGTCAGGAATTGATTGTGAGTTTCACTGTTTTCTATTAAGACCAGGGAGGGGTCAGTCGGCCATCTGCCCTCCTCATCCATGGGGGTTCTGTCTACACATTTACTTATGAGTATGGCTTCCCAATGTTATTCTGCAGATTGTTTTTTAAAATATCCTTCTCTGTCCCCTTGTTATATCTATATTTTCTACCTCAAATCTGTCATGAATTCCCATGGATGGTCATGAAGCTAAAATTTTCCAAAATGTGAAACTATTTGAGCATTGACATGAACCCAAAAGTGGGGAAATTCTACATCGTGAAGCTGTTTCATGCACAAAATTATTTAAAATAACCATATCAAGTGACCTTCATGAAATGGAGGTAAATCTTATTTTTAGACTTGATTCCTATCACTGACAAGTCTCTTTATGCACATGTAAAATTTCCCAAGTCAGAAAAAAATCCAAAATCTGAAATGCTTCTGGTCCCAAGTATTTCAGAGATGGGATACTCAATGGGTACTTTTCAGTCCCATGCATAGTCAAGCTGGTTTATCCATCTTACATATATTGTGAGTTCTAATTCATTTTGTCCAGAAACTATTAGTGAAGGAACGGATATATAGCTTTGTTTTTTTATTTTATTTATGTGTTTTTTATTTTAAATTCTGGTACTGGGGATTGAGTCCCAGGCCTTCCCACTGAGCTGTGTCCCCAGCCTGTTGGTTACTGTTAGCCACTCTGCAATGTATTTTATCTTGTTCTCTAATTTCTAATGAAATTATTGAAATAAGGTTGAGGTATCAAACAGGTAATTTTAATAATTCTGACTGATTCCACATAGTGACCAGCTGATGTATTCCCAATTACATTATTATTTTCTAGTTTTAGGTTAAAAATTAATGAGAAATGTCTATGTTTTTGTTTGTTCTTCTTTTTGTTGTTTGAGACAGAGTCTTGCTCTGTTGTCCAGGCTGATCCTGAACTCACTACATAGCCCATGCTGGCCTCGAACTCAGTGGCAATTCTCCTGCCTCAGTCTTCTGAGTACTCGGATTATAGACATGCACCACCATGCCTAATTTTTACATGGTATGGGGGATTGAATCCTGGGTTCTGTGCATGTTAGGCAAGTGCTCAACCACTTAGCCAGACCCCCAGACCAAGAAATATTGCAGGCCAGCCTCAAACTCACAGCAATCCTCTCTCAGCTTTCTGAGCACTGGAATTACAGGCGTGCACCACCACACCCACTTTAGGTAGTACTGGGGAACCATCCCAGGACCTGTATTTGCTAGGCAAGCACTTTAACTGCTGAGCTGTGCCCCCAACCCTGAGAACTATTGTAATATAAAAAACCCACAAAATAATAGGATATTCATTTTATCATATATATGCATGTTAGTGTAAAACTGTCTTTTAAGAAACACTCTTTTGTGTGTTCCAGATTTTGGACACCCCCTACTTACTAAATGACGAATGGAAGTACTATCTCTCTGGCAGGATACTTAACAAGCCAAACGTTACACTCACTTTTGAACAAGTTTACAGGTATCAATAATTGTATCATATGTTTTGCTATCTAAATGTCTTTCATTCCAGAATGAGAATTTTGCTTTCAAAGTGTTTCCTTTATGCTTACTCATAAGATGTCTCAGCTTTAGAGCCAAAATGTTCTCTGGTCTCAGCAAGAGAGAAGAAAGGAGACCAGAAAGAATCCTTTGCCAAAAGCTTTTGAGGCCTGGGGCTGGTGATGTCTCAGGGCTCAGGGTTCCAATCTCCAGGTGTCCCTGCAGTTCCCTGAACAGGGTGACTCTAAGACGTGTTGATAGAGCTCGTGTGGTGGCACATACCTGTAACTCCCAGCACGCTCGGAGGCAGAGGTATGAGTAGCGCAAATTTCAGCCCAGCCTGGGAAGCTTAGGAAGACCCTGTCTCAAAATCAAAATAGAGTGCTAGAAATGTAGCTTAGTGCAGAAGCCTAAAGCTCAGTCCTCTGTAACAAAACAGAAAAACAAAAGAAAAGATGTGTTAATGAACCCTGTGAGAATTTATTGAACAGGTCTGATTCCCAGGCGTCATAACAGTGATGCAGTTACAGGACTCGTTGACCTTGGGCAATTCCTGCATATCAATTCCCGCTTAAACTTCAGAGGCTCCCCCTTTGCCACCACCAGAGGTCGCAAGTGAGCTGACTGCTAATCTTTAAAAGTCTCAGCAGTGAACTCCAGGCAGACATCATCAATCCACTGGCGTTTCTGGGCACAGTCAAACCCGTCTGCCATCCCCAGGCTGAGAGGACAAAGCCTAGCTTCTAGGCCTTGTGAGCAGACTCTCGCAGAACTCTCAGTATTTGTTAGTACGTCGAACTCTAAGAAGCTCCCACAGCACCACCAGCTTGTCCCTGGAGGAGGGTGTTACATCTCCAAGGAATGTGGAAAGCTGCTGCTTCCAGCATCCTTCAGGGACAGAGGACCCTGACCTTTGTGTCAAGGAAGAGAAGTGGTGATTTTTGTGGCAAAAAAGTGCATGTGATAAGGCCAGCTCTCCTTAGGTCACAATGGGGAATCTCCCATGTGAGAGTGAAGGTTGAGGCACAGTGAGGTGAGGCCATTTCAGCCAAGTGTCTAAATTAGGTTTATAGGCAGACTGGATATCTGGATATCCCTGTGCCCCGCCCGGTCACCAGCCTCACTGTTAGAACAGACAGCTAAGTATACAGGAGAAGTCCAATGCTAAAAAAAGGCAGCATTGACAGGGACATGATTGAGTCTTTTCATAAAGCCCATGATAAAATTTGTAATTTCATAAGTATAATTTTTAAAATGTATTAAGTGACAGTTTCTTTTCAGTTTGCAAACCTGCCGCAGTAGGATAGGAAAGAGCATGAGAGATGGGTGGAAGGACGTGTTTAATAACTCCATCATATCTGCTCCTAAGTGGAGCCAGGTGAGCATGGAGGTGTCAGGAGTACTGGGCACTGCGGGTTCGTGTGAGCCAGGCTGCCAGAACCCCCGTGTGTCCACCAACAGCACAGTGAGACACCTTAACCTTTCTGTCCTCGCCCTTAGAAGTGAACACAAGTCACCACGCTGCTTTTCTGGGTCCTAATTTCTTTGTTGCTTCCCACAGTGATTGCAAAAAAGACAGAGGGATTTATGCCACCCTTCAGCTAGAGAACCTCTTCAACGTCAGTCAGGAGCTTGACGTTCAGAAGGTGAGTCAGGGGAACCAGCCGTGAGCTTGACATACAGCGGCACTAAATGTAGCTGCCTTTCTTTTTGTTGAAATTGATGTGAAATTGCCCTAAGATAGCCATCTTAAAGTGACATTCAGCACATTTACAATGTGTAGCAATCCTTGTTTTGGTCTAATTCCAAAACATTATCTTACCCCCAGCCTGTTACTTGTCTGCCTTGCAACTGAGTTTTTCTAGTAAATTATACAAGATCCTCAGGACACTTCCCAGGGAAAGATTTCATTTCTCTGAGTGTGGATGATCCTATAGGAACAAGCCCTACCTGCTTCCCAGGGAAGTTGGTTCTCCAAGACCAGCCCCTCTCTTCTACCAGGTTCCAGATTAGAAGTATGGCCCACACTGCCCCCATTCTTATTAATAATCAGACTGTGGCCCCAGGACTCCAGGGTGAGCTCTGCTGAGCTCCACTGGCCCTTGGCAAGAAGAGGACAGATGGACTCAGCTCCGGCCCACACCCTAGCCTGAGTGTTAAACTCCAAGGAAAGGTCACTCCGCTGTACACAGGGCAAAAATAAGCAATGGAGTTCCTGTTTTGCTGGTCTAGAGTACCATTAGCCTGTAGTCCCCAACATCCATGCCTGGGGGCCTTCTGGGGTCTTCTCAGCTATGCAGGAAAGGATCTAGAGAGTCTTCCTCTTGGGTTTCCAGAATAAAAGCAGATTCCAAGAAGCACAAAGGAGGTGACTCCTCAAGCCCTGTGGTCTTCATCGTGGAAGCCACCTGGTGGCCATAATTACATGACAGTTTCTAAATGTGAGGGGCTTTATTTGAAAGCTGCTTATGAATTTTTTATGAATTATCTTACCTAAATTCTCCTTGCATGTCCATAATAAAATAGAATTTAGTAATCAAATCCTAACTGGATGCTGCGTCCCCCTTTGCCCATTACACCGTGACCATTTTCCCCATGCCATGCTATGTAGCATTGGAGAGTGCCACCTGGCTTACAGGCACTGCATTCTCCCAAAACTGCTGGCTGGCTGTAAGGACAGTTCCAGATCACTCAACATCTTTGTCCAAGTAACCGAAAACTAGTTCCCAAAAGACATCTCCTGTGTCTTCCTACTACCCCTCACTAGCCCTGCTGTGTGCTGGCCCCCTTCCCTGGAATGCCAGACTACCCTGTTGCTTCCAGCAACTGAATTTGTCAAGTCTGGGAGTTCACAAGCCACCTCCTCTTTGCTGTTCCTCCAGTCAATGAATCCCCTTGAGACTTTTTTTCCTTGGTGTCCCAATGAAATTTATGGCCTATTTTAGGACACAACGTTTATCCTTTGAGGTCTTTGAGAGTGGGGATGAAACCTTATTTTGCTTTGCATCTAGACTCCTTGAACATTGCATGTTGTGGGACATAAGGATGCAGAAGAAAAAATGTCAATGAAATGTACAGACAGACAGATAGATAGATAGATAGATAGATAGATAGATAGATAGATAGATGATAGAAAGAAAACTACAGTACAATCTCCTTAACATAGGTGTAAAATTCCTCAGCAAAGAGACAGCAACAAATCAATAAAAAGATAATATACGTCCTGACCAAGTGGCTTCATCCTGGGGATGCAGGGACGATTCAACATACACTAATCCATGAACCTAACACACAGACAGAAGTGAGGACGCAAACTTTGTGTTATTTTCTTTCCTTGCTGGGACACAATACTTGTTACCCATAGCCTAATGGAGGAAAGGTGTAATTTAGCTCACAGTGTTAGGAGGTCTCAGTCCATCCGCAGGCAGTCGGCAATGTTGGAAAGCCACGGCAGCGGGCCTCGTTGCCGTTCGCAGCATGGCAAGGCAGGAAGCAGTGGGAGTGAAGTAAAGAACCAGCAAGGGAGAGTCGTATTCTTCTTCCGGGTCACACCCCAGTGATCCACCTCTTCCGACCAGGCTCAGTTTCCCACCAGCACAGGAAATCAATGGATTACTTCTTGTGATTGAATCGGCTTCGGAACACATGAAATTTTGGGGGGACAGTTCAGATCAAAACTATAACCTCATAACAGACAGATGACTTTCTTGGAAAATAATGGATTGGTTTAAAACTTGTGTTTCATGCAGCATATGGGAAACATAATGAATGAATTTAAAAATCTGAGCATCAATCTTAACAATATTGTTCTGCTGAATGATGAAGGAAGAAAAAACCTGCAGGACTTCTCAACATGTGGAATAGATCAGATAGATTATGACACCTACTTGGCCCAGGTATGACATGCATGTGCATGTGTGTGATCTTTTGGGGGAAATTAGCATACTGGATGTGCATACTTCTAAAAATTTGTTCTTAACAAGGGGAAATTCAGGTAACATAAAATTAACCATTTTTAAAGTAATTTCATGGCTTTTAATATATTCATAATGTTACACAATTGCTTCCTCTCTCTGGTCCTAGAACTTATCCCCCATCCCCCCAAAGGAAGCGTGGGACCCCCTGGCAGTTGCTCCCAACTTCCACGCTTGTTACCCAGGGCTGCCCTCTATTTCTGTGGATCTACTCATTCTGGGTCTTTCTGGGTATCTCCTACACATGGCATCATCCAACATATGACCATTTGTACCTGGCTTCTTTCACTTAGTTTATTTTTGAGGTTCATGCATGTTATGGCATGTTTCAGTTTTTCATCTTTTTATGGTTGAATAATATGGAAAATAAAAATGGTATGTGTGAAGTACAAAGCAGACTATAAGAGAAGAGGAAGGGGACAGGGGAGAGGGAGGGAAAGGAGAGCCAGAGAAGGGGTGGTGTGGCCCAAATATATTCTAGGCATGCATGGAAATGCCACAGGGAGCCAGGCCTGGAATCCCAGCACTTGAGGAGGCTGAGGCAGGAGAATCACAAGTCTGAGACCAGCCTGGGCAACTTAGCAAAACCTGTTTCAAATGGACAGTAAAGTGGCTGGGGATGTAGCTGAGAGCAAGCGCCCTGTACCGGGGGAAGAAAATACCACAAGTAAGCCCAATATTCTGCATAACTAATATGCAGTAATAAAATGTATATGGGAAAGTAATATGTATAAATTAAAATGCAGATGTTGTCACTTGTGTAAGAGTGTCTAACTTTCATTTATTACATTATGGCTGTAGAACCATGTTCAATCTGTTGCCTAGTAGATGTTAACAGGTTTTTAAAATGCCGTATTCATAACAATTTTTTCTGTCTTTTGTAGACAGGCAAATCCCCCACGAAAGTGAATCTTGTATCATTCTCACTTGACCTAGAAGCCAAAGCAAATAATCTGGTGAGTTCATACAGTCCGGCTGAATGCTGTGCTTGTGTGGTGATAGCGCGGTTGGGAAAGTTACTGAAAATTCCTTCTACTTGTTTTACCTAAGACTCTTCTGGTATGCGTCAGATATTCCCATTAGCAGCCACTCCCATGTGGCCCAAAAGTCTGTGAAGACATGCATGCTTCCAGGGCCCCGCTGCTTTTAACATGCGCACACACACACACACACGCATCGTTTTTCCTGCCATGTAAGAACTAGTGACTGAGGATTTAACTGTGAGATTTAAAGTTCATACACGCTTTGCACACCAGCACTACATGGAAAGGGAGGGCACAGGCACCGTGGGAGGTCGGGTTCCCCGTCACCGCCTCTGCTTCGTGGCGATAACTCTCTAAGAAGAAGCTGACGGCAGGGATGGGGACGCTGGGCTCTGGCTTAAGCTCAGCCTCTTTCTAAGAGTAGGAACTTGAGCAATATACTCCACCCCCTGTGCCTTCATTTCCCCTTCTGCAAAATGGGACATTTGTACCTACCTCGTAGGATGAGCGTCGTGACTGCTCTAAGCATCACTTAGTGTGGGCAAAATAAACATTTCTCAGCTGAGCCTTGGTTTTCCCGCCTGGGAAACGGAAACGCAGAGTGTGGTGTGCAGAGGAAGAGGGGACACGGCCTCTGACGCCCAGGGAGGGCTCCTGAGTGCGAGGTGTGGCTGAGAGTCCCAGATGGGAAGCAGGGTGCCTGGCGCTGCCCCTCCTGGCCAGCCCCGTGCCCACTGCAGCTGCTCCTGTCCCAGCGACAGAGGCGGGTAGGCTGACGTCATGGCTGCCCGTACTCCCTGGGGTCGGGGCGTGTGCTTCTGCATGCTGAGAGAGGGTGTCATCTCTGTCTCCTCAGCCCCCTGGAAATCTGAAGGATTCCCTCCAAGCCGAGGCACAGACGATCAGAGGGATCCACCAGCAGCAAGTGCTTCCTCTGGAGCAATCACTGGTAAGCGTCCCCAACCCAGGGTGTCTCCTGTGACCCGAGCTCCCTGAGGGCACCTGGCTGGCACCTTGAGAACAAGCTCTGGGCTCACAGGGACACCTCCCAACCTCAGGCTCACCTTTAAGGAACACAAGATGGCCAGCCAGTGGCACAGGCCTATAATCCCAGCCCGCTGGGAGGCTGAGGCAGGAAGATTGTAAAATTCAAGCCCAGCCAGGGCACTTTCATGACTTGGGGAGACCCTGTCTCCAATTTTTAAAAACTGAAAAATCAGGGATGCAGCTCTGCATGAAGGCCTTGACCTCCACCCCTGGTACCACAAAAACCATACAGAATGCCAAAGCCAGATCACGCCGGCCCTCCCCTCTTCCTCCTCCCTCCCCTGGTGTGAGTGTGAGCAGGGGTCTGCCCGGGGGCCTGGCTCCTCCTCCCCTTGCTCCAGTTTCCTGCCTGAATTTAGCAGTGTCATGGCTTTGAACTCACGCTCATGGGCTGTCCAATTCTTTTTCTCCAAACTCTGCCTAGAAGTATGCGAAGGCCACAGTAAGTGTTCTTCCCACGCCCAGCACTCACCGGCTTAGCTCTGCTGGCTGTCCCCAGGCTCTGCTCTCCCTCCCACCCTGGACTCTGGCCCCGGTGACAGTAGAGAACAAAGGCTCCACAGTCGGGCAGACCTGGTTTCCAACCCTGCTTGTGCCTTCCCAAAGTTTGGTAGCTTCTCAGTTTCCTCATCTGAGAATACAATTTTTGAAAAAAAAAATTAACAATCGCTTGGCTTGCTCGAGTAGGCCTGTAGTCTCAGGGCTCTGGGAGGCTGAGGCAGGAAGTTCCAGCCCAGCCTGGACAACTTAGCAACTTTGAGACCCTATCTCAGAATCAATAGTAAAAAATAGTCTGGGGACATAATTCATGTGACAGACCTGGGCCACTGACCCAAAAACCAATTTTTTTTTTAAATGCCAGGAACAGTTCCTGCATTGCGGTTACCTGGTTTGTGGTAGCAAGAGTGTGCTGGTCTCGGAAGGAGTCAGAAATGGGAGGATCTGTTGTCAGGCTTGCACGTGGTAGAGGGCAGAACCATGCTACAGCCAGGCTGCTTAGGACAGGCTGTGGCCTCCAAATTCTAAGGCATTTATTGACTGACCTATCGCAGATAGAATGGGCCAGCCACTGAACTAAATCACTCAGATAAATTCCACTGTTGGGGAAGGATCTGGGTTTGTTGTTTTGGTTTTTTCCCCCTGAGACATGGTCTCACTCTGTAGCCCAGACTGGTCCTGAATACACTATGTAGCCCAACTGGTCTAGAACTCATAGCAGTCCTCCTGAGTGCTAAGATGCCACCATGCCTGGCTACTTTTCATGTGGTGCTGGCAAATAGGACCCAGGGCCTTGCACATGCTAGCAAGCGCTTTAATCCTGAGCTACATCCCCTGCCCAAGGTCCTGTTTTAAATAGCACCTTTCACATAGGTCAAACCTACACTGAAGGGCTTTCTTGGGAGCTCGGCACTTGACTGTTGTCTTCTGAGTATATATCCTGATCATCTTCAGACTTTTCTTACACTGGTATTGTAAACGGTGCACATCACTACCTGTGTGGGTCTGTTGCTTTTCTCTGCAGAGCCCATTTCTGGGGAAAGTAGGATTTGATGGCTTTGGAGGGGGGAGGGAAGACATGAAACACATGCTCTTTCTCCTTCACATAATAATTTTGAAAATATCATCTTTATTCACCAGAGCACTTTAAGGCAAAGTGTCAACACACTTAAACGCACGAGCAGAGGATTGAAGGTAAGGCTTTATCTTGTGTTTCCATCGTAGACTTTTGTTATCAGAAATATTGCACACAGCTTCAGAGGTGTGGATTCTTTTTCCCCTCCAATGAGAGGCTTCTTAAGTTAAGGCAGTTAATAACCAAGGGAGTTAATAACCAAGGGAAGAAGGAAAAAGAACGCACAAGGTAACTAGCAACTTTTCATACCTGGGTTAAAAAAAAAAGTACTTAAAAAATCTTCCTTCTCCACTTTTATTTTTTTCGCCATGCTTCATTATTTATAATACACAGTCATTTCATTCCTCTTAGGGAACGGGCAAATGTATATCACATCTTCCGTAATTGTCTGAGCTCCCTCTTTCCCTCCTTATGCTCCTGCCTCCTCCCTTCCTATAGCCAAATCCTTCCCAATTTAAGCTGGCTTTCCCTACCATTTCCTTTCTACCATTGTTTCTGTAAATGCAGACCTCTTTGAGCAGGTGGCTAGACATGCAGGTGAAATCTGTTTTGACATGAGAGATGCAAGCCCAGAGCGCACCGTGGCCACTTATACAGACGCAGTGGCACCTGACAAACCTCTGCCAGCCCCAGGCCCTTGTAGCCATAAACATCCTGCCCCCCTTCCCCGAGCCCAGCCTGAGGAGCCGCTCCTCTTGGGCCCGCCTCATGTGCTCTTTCTTAGTGGAGGGCACGAGTTCGGGGGTGGATGGAAACGCAGTTGTCTTTTAAGTCACTGAGCATAACTGGCACTGCCATTTTGCCTGTTCTGTCGGCCAGAACAAGTCACGTGCCCTTGCCCATCATTATTGTGATCAGAGGGGGAAGAAAAGTTGTCTCTTAGGATAGGACACAGACTGGTTACCGTACCATCTGTGGACTCCAAATCTGAACACCCACGTTCCCTATATACATTTGTATATAGTCTGCATACATCCTCCTGTGTACTGTAAACAGGGGTCCGCAAACCCTGGGCTGCAGACTGGTACTGGTCCTTGGCCTTGGGAGGACCTGCTGGTGGGACAGATGAGCAAAGCTCTCTCTCCTGTCCGCATGCTCCTATTAAATTCTATTGCCTCTCCTGAGCCCATAAGAGGTGGAACTTGGCTCTCCCAAGGGCTTGGGAGAAAAGTCTTCAACTAAACTGACCCCTGGTATCAAAAAGATTGGAGACCACTGCTGCAAGTCACCTCCAGTTGACTCAATCCAGTATAACTGCTGCATACATCCTTGTTATACTGTATTGTTTAGGGAAGATGCAAAGTTCATACCACTCTGTGAAAGACTGACTTGCTGTACTTGGGTTGATTTGCATATTATATAATTAAATCCTTTTATCACTTGATGCCTTTCCCACTGCTGCTGTGTTTTATAGGAGAAAGTGACCAAGATCCTTCTGTCTTTGGATTTTGCTCAGGACTTCATCACAAACAATAGTTCCTCTCTTATTATTGAAGTGAGTTTTCTTTTTAAAAATAAGCTTATGAGTAAGCGCGTGACTGTCGTATTTCGGGGTGTTGTGGTCATATGAGTGGTTTTACTCATTTTTGCTTTCATTCCAGGAAACCAAGAAGTACGTGAAGACGATTATAGGGTACTTTGAACATTATCTGCAGTGGGTGGAGCACTCTGTGAGTTGCCTACCTTCTTTGAGTGTAAAGGGGGCCACAGGAGTGTCGTTTTCTGGAGTAGAATGTATAAGAAATACAGTCAAAAGCCTAGATCCTGGCCTTGTGGTACAGGCCTGTAATCCCAGCACTCTGGGAGGCTGAGGCAGGAGCATCATAAATTCAAACCCAACCTGGGTAACTCAGTGACTTAGCCAAGAGGCTGTCTCAAAATCAGAAATTGTACATGAGCTGGGAATGTAGCTCAGTGTGAAGGCTCTGGAGTCGATCCTCAGTATCACAAAATTAATTACATTAAATTCCTGGTAAGTTGGTTGGAGGCCAGCCCATCAAATTATGCCTTTCAGACCCGCTCTTACCTCTTTGCTCATTTTTTTCATATGCCTTCTTCCATTTTCTATCTCATTTTTCAGCTAACAAAAGTCAAATAAAAAATCTGAACTAATACTTTGTGCTGGACATGCATACTTTTTAATTCTCTTAATGGTCCTGGTCCTGTAGCTTGGGTCTTACTGTTCCTAGAAACAAAGGAGGAAACTCAAAAGCAGGGGTCAGGGAGAATGAGGGCTATGTTTTAAAATATAAAATGGAACCCGCTGTAGAGCTCATCGGCCAGAATCTAGCCTCTGCTCAGCTCACTACAGAATATGGAGGTCCTGTAGGGGGAGCTGGTCAATGTTGTGGCATTCTGTGGCTGGGCTTAGTAATTCTTTGCCCATGGTTTTTGTCCCATAGATCACTGAGAAAATAGCCTCCTGCAAGCCTGTGGCCACGGTTCTGGATTCTGCCATCGATGTCGCACTGTGTGGCTACTTTGTTCAACCTCTGGTAAGACTTCACTCTGAGGGCCACGTAATCTACCATGCGTGACCCCCCGCCCCCACACCAATCACCGCCCACCAGATTGTGACACACACGCATTCTACTGTTAGTTTTCTGCTTTGGTTTGTTAAGGTTCTAGAACCCAAACTCTTAAAAATCAAAAATTTGGGCTGGGAGCTGGAGCAGTAGCACAGAAATTACCTAGCAAGTATAAGACCTGACAGGGTTTGATTCCCCAGCACCACATAAGCCAGATGCAATCCTGTGATCCCAGCACCTAGAAGGCTGAGGCAGGAGGATTGCTGTGAATTTGAGGCCAGCCTGGACTGCAGAGTGGGATCCTACCTAAATAAATAATAAAACTTTAAAATTTGGGTCAGTGAGTTCACATTGGTACCTAAATAGACTAGAAAAGTGAAAATCCTGACTGCATAGCCTCATTCTTGACTAAAATTTTATTTCTAGAAGAAAACTCCTCTTTGTCAGGAATAATCATAAAGGAGCTGTCCGTGGTGTGCCTAGTGCTCATATTCCAGAAGCTGTCTAGTGGGCCTGGCAGCACAGCCCCAGAGCCACACCCAACTTAATTTATTTAAAAGTCCTCTTAGATGTAGCCAAGAGGGTGATAAAATTCACGTCATCAGATGTATTCCTCAGTTCTGTTCATTCCTCTGTGTGCACTGACTTTCCGTGTGCTTCAGTGGCCTCCTGTGGCGGGGTTCCTGCGGATCCAGGCCTCATTTCTTACCTACCTTTCTCAGGGCTCCAGGCACATTTGTTTCTTTTGTTCAGATGCATCTCCGGCCCCCACCTCCCATCTGGGCAGACCCTGGGCCTGGCTTCTTGGCTGCTTCTCTCCTCGTCCCTCTGTCTCCTTCCTTTTGTCCTGTTGAAAACAAGGTTGAAAACATCAAAATATTCTAATCAAAGAAAGTGGAGGGAGAAATGCCCCCTACTCAGGGTCATAATGACTGTGCATACTGATTAGTTGGTACGGATGAAGAGTGAGCTCTGATTGGTTGGTAGAGTCAGGGAATTGGAATAGGGTCCTGCCCAAAGCTAGTAGCGAGGACTATGCCAAGCTAAGGACCAGGGCCTTTAAGGCAAAACTACAGCTTAGCTGCAGCTGGCTGTTACCTCATGGGAATAAGGGCTCAGTGTTATGAGATGAAACTTCAGATTTTTCAAGAACATAAACCCAGGTTTATGCTTAACATCTGACTTTCAAGTATTGGAAAATATCTTTTTTAAAAAAAGCTGACATTGTTTTTTAGACAAAACATGGTGAGAGCCAGGCTCTGGTACAGGCTTGTAATCCCAGCACTCTGGGAGACCCGGGCATGGGGATCGCAAGCGGGAGCCCAGCCTGGGCAGCTTAGTGATTCAGCAAGACCCCAACTCAAAAATGGTGTGGGAATATAGCTCAGTGAAAAGGCCCTGCATTCCATCCCAGTACCACAAAAGAAGACAGACAAACAAAAAGATTGAATTCAGCAGTGGCTGTCCTTCAGGGTAGGTTAAGTTAAATGTGGAATATTTGTTGAGACCCTAGTATGTGCTCCTGTCTTCTTGACACAATAATGTGAACACACCACTGTCCCAACGGTGCAGTTGCACAAGCAAGCCAGAAAGGTCAGCCAGTCGTCTTGAGATCACAGACCTCCTAAAAGGGACTTGAACTTGGACCTGCCCAATGGCCACGTGCCTCACGTTAATGGTTAGACAATCAGGGCAGCAAAAGGAAACCATATGGTTGGAAGCTGCTGTGGTGTCCTTGACTGAATCCTGGCCTCACCACTGGCTGCCTCTGCTCTTCTTCTGGAAAATAAATACAGTAATAGGATTAACCCAAGTTTTCCAGGAAGAATAACTGGATTATAATACAATATAACCCTTCACAGCATGGCGGGGCAGTGCTAGATTGGCAAATGAATTTAAAGACAGAAAGAAAATGCATGTAAAAACATTCCTTGCGTCACTATTACTTTGCAGTTCTTCAAACATTTAATTCTCCTGATGTTTTCTCTCCCCTCCTCCTGCTGCAGAATTTGTTCTGGTTCGGCATAGGCCAGGCTACCGTGTTTTTACTCCCAGCTCTTATCTTTGCTATCAAGTTGGCCAAGTACTATCGGCGGATGGACTCGGAAGATGTGTATGACGAGTGAGTAGCCGGGTTTTCTCAGGGGGCAGTGGTGGTGTCCCCTGGTGCTGTCTTCAGGAGCCACTGAAGATAAGCTCGGGTGGACCTGAACTTGACTTTTCTTTAATAGAGGATCATTCCTGTTCAGGTGGGTTTTTCTTTGGTTGTTCGGGCTTGTTTTTAACTTTTTAAATGCTGGTTCTGTTTTCTTGCTCTCTCTTCACTTCTGCATTCTTAATTCCACTCCTTGTTTCTCCTCTGCAGCTCTTCTCTCTTGGGGACCTGGCAGTTTACTTTATGATAACGTTGTTGCTACTTTTCCTTTTGGCTCTGTGGTCTGCTCTTGGTTCTCTGTGTGGTGACCTGTGTGTCTCGCTGTCACTCCTTTCCCCTTCTCTACCTGTCTGTCTCCAGCATTTGCACTGTCCACATTGACACTGAAGTAAAAGTGTGGGGGAGGTAGCTGGTGAGCTTTAACCCAGAAAAATAATTCTCTCTCCTTTTTTTGTATTTTATAGTGGTGAAACTGTACCCATGAAAAAGTAAGCCTTTTTTTTAAAACTATCCAGAGATGGGATGGGGAAGTCTTTGTGATATACTTTTAAAGTAAAATTTTAAAATCTTGAAATTATGTAAAAGCAATAGACTTATTCAGATAAAAATATGTATGACACCTTTTAAAAAGAAGGCTAGTCTGCAGGCCTGGTGGAGTAGGCCTATAATCCCAGCACTCTGGGAAGATGAGACAGGAGGAGTGCAGCAATTTTGAGGCCAGCCTAGGCAATTTAGTGACTTTGGTGAGAACCTGTTTCTATAATAAAAAATTGGCCAGGGGTACATTTCAGTGCAAAGACCCCGAGTTCAATCCCCAGAACCAAAAGAAAAAGAGCTACTGGCATAGAAGATACTCGAGGACAGCTGGGGCATATATATGGCCCAGTGGCTAAAGTACCTGCCCAGCGCAGGCAAGGCCCTGGGTTCAATTGCCCAGTGCCACATAGAGATTAGACGGGCATGGTGTAGCCCACATCTGTAATCCCAGCACTAGGGAGGCTAACACAGAAGGATTGCTGTGAGCTACAGGCCAGCCTGGGCTACATACTGAGCTCAGGACTTAACTTGGACTACATAGTGAGATCCTGTCTCTTTAAAACAAATATTCAAGGAATACTAAATGAAGATTTTGTGTATTTTATGTGTTCACATTATTAATTTATAAAGTAGTCATTTCCATTTTCAGCTTTTTAAAAGCAAAGAATAAATACACGTTTATACCCTCTCTGCACCTTTAACTAGTTGTCACATTCTCATCCTGGCCATTACATTGTCTTGTAACCCATGATGCAAACATTTCATCCTAGCGATAATGTGATGTTTTTGGTATATTCATTTCTGTTGCAGTATGGAAAATGGTAATATTGGTTATCATAAAGATCACTTATATGGTGTTGCCAATCCCGCTATGACAAGGTAAAGCAAAGCATGGGAGTGCATGCCTTGCCTGTGGGGACCCCCTTGTGTGTTGTAGACCTGACACTGAGCCTCCTGCATGCGCCGATGTCCTCCGTCCTCCTGTGTGACACTCTGCCAATGGCAACTTCCAGTCACGTCCTGCCTAGCATTCCATGAGACACCATAAGCTTAAATTTTCAGTGGATTTCTTGGCAACGGTGTTGTGAAGCAGCTGAAATGTGGTGTTATCTACAATGCTACGTAGGACCCATCTCAATCAGTTGGGTTACATGCATGCGTATCTGTCATTTAGTGGGGATTTTTGCATCAAATGAATTGTACTGTGGGGGTTATCACAGCCTGCCCTTCCTTTATTTCCTTTCTTTTTTCCTTCCTTCCTTCCCTTCATTCTCTCCTCCCTTTCTTCCAGTAAACTAACTATCAGCAAGTAGAAAAAGAGCTCCAGCCTTCCTACCAAAATCTTTATGAACTCAGAAGCTTCCTGTGGTTCTGGATAGTTACCAGGTAACACGGAGCATTGCCAGCCAGGTGTCATCTTCCGAGGCTCCATTAATACGTCAGGCACTCAGGTGCCTAGGGTGTGACTAGGAACCATTCTACTTAGAGGAGGTGGGGCTAGGACATGCAGGGCCCTGCAGGGCAGCATGGAGCCATCCCCTCCAGTGGGTGCGGCTCTCCCTCATGTCCACAGAGCTGGCCCTAACCCAGTGTTCTTTGGCCTCCTAAGGGCTCTCTCAGGCAGGCACAAAGCAGTGAGTCCAGCATCAGTGTATGGGGAGATCCACCTTGTCACAGAAGCCCCATACTTCACATGGGACATATCATTAAAAGGTGACCAACTGCAGGAGAGCCCCCGGCCTTGGGCTCCTCTAGGTGTTCTTATTGAGATACTCCCAGCCTGGGCAAGAACATGCTTATCTGAGGCAGTGTTGCCTAGCAACAGCGAACGCTCTACCTTGTTCAGTTCCAAGGAACGTAGAATCAGAAGTGCATGAACACCTGCCCTTACAGAAGGATCAAAGGTTTTTCTCAGCTTGCAATTTTAAGCATATGAACTTTTCACTTTAATTTGCCATTCTAGGCTAAGGAAATCGCCTTGTGCAATGTGGCTGCTATAACAAAGCCGTACAAACTGGGCTCAGAAACAACAGATTTCTTCTCTGTGGTTCTAGGGGCTGCAAAGTGTGAGACCATAGTGCCTTCAGGTCTGGTGACTGGTGAGGGTCTGCTTTCTCATGGATGACACCTTTCCTCTGTTGTCACACGGCACAAGGGCCGGAACAATTCTCTGGGGTTTCCTGACTACTCGTGTCCTCACCTCCTAAGGCCATCATCTTGGTGGTCAAGATCTCAACTTATGAATTTGGGAGGGATACAGTCAGACCTTAGGAGAAATGGTGATAATCAACAGCAGACAATTCGGTTCTGAAATGGCAAATGGACTTTATCTCATTTGCTGTGTGCCGTACCCTAGACCTGGCTACTGAAGTGCTATGGTGTGAGTTTGGTCAGGACAAGAGTCCACCAGATTCCAGGGAAACAGTGCCATGGCCTGTGTCATATGCCAACCTGCCTTCTCATGGGTGCTTGGTGAGAGGTGTCAGATACTTATTGTTCTAGTTACTTTTTTGTTGCTGTGACTCAATACCTTATATCTAGAAATTTAGGGGAGGAAAGGTTTATTTTTGCTCACAGTTTCAGAAGGTCACTGTTCATTCAGGGGCATCCAGCAACAGTGGTGCATGGCAGAGGTGGAGTCAGCTACTCGACTTTACAAACAGGAAGTCAAGGCAAGTTGAGTCTAGGATCTTGAACAACCACATACTTTTTCACTTTAGACTGCAAGCTTTTTACATCTGTTCTCTCTGCCATTGTCTGCTGCCTTTCTCCATAGGGCTGACCAAAAGCCACAAACAGCAGCCATGTAACAGTTTGAACATCAGTCTGCCTTGAGATTTCCTCCACCAGAGTAAGTGGTCCACTGCCCTTAACCTCAGTTTCAGGTAAAGTCTCTGGACAAGGGCAAAATGCTGACAAACGTTTTGCCAAAGCACAGCACACATGGTCTTTAGGCCACTTGCCGATACAGTCCTCCTTCCCAGCTGAAGCTTCTTGAGCCTGGCCTTTCCAATCCACACTTCTGTCAGCATTCTGGTCTTCTGAGCTCTGACCAGAACTTCCCATCAAGCTCGGCTCAGAGTACTCCAAAGCTTCTCCAGCTGGCATCTTTAAACCTTTCCAAATTCCTCCCGTAAACCAGGTCGAAAGGCTTCCAAACCACGTGGTGAGGTAAAGTTACAGCAGTGACCCCACTCCTGGTATCAAAATCTGTATAGTTTGGGTTCTCACAAAAGGCAGAATTTATAGAAACTATAACAATAAGGATCTATTTGGAAGGCTCACAAGTCTGAGAACAGAGATAGTCCAAGAGGGCAGGCATCCTGCATGTGCGAGAGCTGGAGGGTCCAATTGTTGCTCAGCTGTAAAGGAGAACACTTGTCCAGAACTGCAGGATAGCCAGTCAGAGTCTGCTGTGGATCTCAGTTGTTCAAAAAACAATAGCATAGACCAGAGCCTGAGGATCAGCGACAGGCACTTAGGCTCAAGTTGAGACTGGAACGAATCTAAGATGAAGATTTGTAGCGTGTAGCAAGTCAGTGTCTGTAGACAAATTGCAACAGCAAGAGCTTTCCCAGAGGAAAAAGCTGCAACAATCTTTCAAGTTCCCAGTTGGGCCTTCCACATCTGGATGTGTGTTCTTCCCTCATTTGTTGGCCCACAAATCACTCATGCCCTAATCCAGGCGTGGTTCCTGATTGCCTCAAACTGACACAATCTCTCCAGCAGTCACACGTATGAACTCAAATTTTCAATGTTAAGAAAGACCTCCCCAAGGCCAGTTTTCCTAGGGATTTTCAAACTTTTCGAGTTGGCTTCTGGTACTTCTTCCTGGTTGTAAAGTCTCCAAACACTGTGTACCAAGAAATAGCACTGAGTCCATGTGGAGAACACGGAAGAGGGGCAGGCCGAGGTGTCCTAAGCTGGGTCTCCCATCAGTGCTGAGGTGGCATCGGGGAGGGCCAAGATGCTTCTGAGGCTCGATAGCTGGCAAAGGATGAAGTCCAGGTGGGCCTGGCAAAGCCTCAGCCCCCCTCCCCCCCGGGGGGTGGATCTCTGGAGCAAGTGTGGTCTGTCAAGACTGGCCCTCATTGTACCATGAGAGGCTGAGGCATGAGAGTTGTGAGTTGGAGTCCAGCCTGGGCAACTGAACAGCTTAGCAACATGAGAGAAGGGGAGCTGGACGTGGAGGTCAGTCCTCACCACAGCTTGTTTTTGTTTTTTATTCTAGTGGGTCTGAGGATGGAATCCAAGGCATTTGCACTAAACTACATCCCAAGCCCCCCTTTTTTGTATTTTTTTTATTTTTGAGACTTAGTCTTGCTAAATTGCCCAGGCTGGGCTCAAACTTGAAATCATCCTGCCTCTGTCTGCCAGAGTCTTGGGATTACAGGCCTGGCCGCTATTCCCAGGCTCGTTCACCACTTCTTACCCGTCACTGGTACCATATAAGCCTTGCTGACTCTTAAGTATAATTTGCTGTACTAGAAAATGGAAATGATTCTACAAAGCAGGAAAAACCGTAGTTGATGTAGAGAAACAAACACTGCTCTTCCCACTTGCTTGAAATCGCTTCACCTTAAGCTGCTGATGGTGGAAATTTAAGATGAAGGAAATGTGTTCATTTTTCCTATGTGTGGTGGCTTGAGATACCTTGCATGTTGAATTTGATGCTCACACAATTTTTCTCATAGTATTAGTTTTACTTCAGATATTATGACCAATTAATCCTAAGCAAACACATTTTTATATTATAGATTTCCTACATTTCATGTTATATCTACATATATATATATATATATATATATATATATATATATATATACACACACACACACACACACAGATCCACAGATCTGCATATATGTGTATATATACATATACATGGTACCAGTTACGGCTATATGTATGTGTATGTATAGGGACCTGTGGGACACCCTGTAGATGAAATGCCTAGTTGTAGTAAGTGTATGGCATCTTGAAGTGACTCTGGGAATTGCAGTATGCCTTCAAAGGACTTGTTCTTGGGAGGTCCTAACACTTGGTACTCTGTGAAGGGTAGAGCCAGGGATATGTTAACAATAAGAAGTCTTTTAGCTCCACAGAAAATCTGAATTCCTTTGAGCTTTCTGGAGTTTGCTCTGTAGTATAGTCCCCAGGGCAAGCTCAAGCGTTTTGTTTCAATAAGAGAAAAATACCAAAGACTTGCTGCAGTCTCTCTGTGTCCCTGAAGCACTTCTCGGTCACAGTTATAGTGGGATTTGTCTTCCTTCCTGAATAACCCACCCTGCAGTGGGGCCCTGGCAGGTCTGCTGGACAGCTGGCTTCTTTTGGGGTAGCCAAGGCAGAAGCATAGGACGTTTCAGCTTACTGAGGTTGGTGTATTTTCAGCAGGAGTGGAGATGACACCTCAGAAACTCTAGGGACATTGAGAATTGCCTCTGCTCCACTGAGACCCTCCCGGAGCGCTCTGTGCTCTGTGTTGGAGCAGATTTTTCCCTTCACTTCTTTGTGTCATGGTGGAAGTGCTGTTGAATTTGTGTCTCAGTTTCCTCATTGATGGGGACAATAAGAGCCTTGGCCTGGATTATGAGGGTTATGCTCAGTAGCAAGGGTAAGATATTTACCACATGGCCAGTGTACACCCTTATTCAAGGGTGGTAAGGATTGTCTTGTGTCATCGATGGAATCCAGAGGCGATTCTGCTTGTCCAACCTGTCAGACAGTTGAGCTCAACCTCTGCTCTCAACACCAGTGGGCTCCAGTTGTGAGCAAAGCCCCCTAGGGAGACCACCTGCACAGAGAAGCCTGTTTGCCTCCTCTGCACACTTGTGCTGCTGTGATTTTTTCCCAGGTGTTTACCTCCAAGTGGCAGGTGCTGCCAGCACCTCAAGACAAGACTCAGTCACTATGAGTGCACACAGAGACAAGCCTCTGCGAATCAGGACACTAGTGCCGAGTCAGCAGCAGCCTGACAACAAGTCCTGTGTTGTGGAGAGTTTCGCAGGCAAAGGCTCCTGAGCCAAGGCCAGGCAACGAGCCACCTGAGCGCCACATTGGGTGGCAAACTTGGTTTTAGAGACTGAGCTTCCTTATTTTCCTCACACCTCTGTTATTTCTTTCTTCCTTCCTGCCCCGTCCATCTCTCCCTCTCCCTCCTTTTCCTCTCCCCCTCTCAATCTCTCTCTCTCTCTCCCTCCCTCCCCACCCCCTTTCTCTCTGACTCTCTGGGCTAATAATCGCAGCCCTACTGTTGTCTCGTGTTTCTGTGTGACAATTGTAAAAGTGTAAATGTACTGGGTGTTGGGAGTGAGGGACCTCTGTGGGGCAGGTGTGCAGTTTCAGCTCTGGCACAGCCTCCCTGGCCATGATTTTTGGGGTGTCTCAGCCCCTGAGCCTCAGTGTGCCCTGCAGAAAGCTGCTTGGGGTCTGTCTGCTGTCACGTGTGGTTTCTGCTAGTCTTGTGTCTTGGACACGTATTCCTTGTAACCCTTTGAACCTTAGATTGTGACGGGTCATGGTTCCACTTGTCACAGTGGGAGCTCTCTACCCTCCTTGTCTTCCGTACAAACAGAAGGCACAGGAGCCAGCTGACCCCCACCTTTCCCCTCTGATACCTCGGGGAGGAGAGGCCTGCCCTCATGCGCTCCCTGTAGGGTTACACCTGCTTCTCAGTGCAGAGTGCTGAGCTGCCCACAGCCCAGTGTACAAGTGTTACAGTTCTGTATTTTTTTTTTTTTTAGCACATCACGGTATTGATAACTGATGTTGAAACTGTTTGAGGTAAGTTTGAGGCTGTAATATGAAATAAAGATTCTCGCTTTTGCCGGGCATGGTGGCTCATACCTGTAATCCCAGCACTTGGGAGGCTGAGGCAGGAGGACTGCTGTGAGTTCGAGGCCAGCCTAGGCTCCTTAGTGAGTTCAGGACCAGTCTGGACTGCAGAGTGTGACCTGTCTCAAAATAAGATAACTTTTAAATTTTAGAACATAAAAACATGAGGTCACCTTAATTAGGTGGAAAATCAAGGTACTCTATATATGTAAAGTGCAAATCTATGCCTACAGGTGCTATTAGTACACACAAGGACTTGTATATTTGTGGTAAAAAAATAATTTTTTACTTAAAGTAAAATACAAGTTTTATTTATAGTAGAAAAATAATAGAAAAATAAGAGTTTTAGAACAAAAACAAGCTTCAGCTATGTACATTAGTCATATATCTTGAGTACTATGGGCTTAAGAGTTTGGTAGATACTTTTATACTTCATATTCTCTTGGGGTAAACATTTTCATGTTTGTCTAAAGCTGCGATTTCAGAAACTAAAGTTCCAATGAGCTGGTACAAGTAAGACCACACCTGAGCAGCTGCTCTCGGACGGGTTCATCTTTCCTGTATCTCCTGAGCTCCTGACAGGAACTGTTTTTTTGGAGGGAGTCTGCCTTGCTGATTTCTCTAAGGATTCAAAACCAGACAGGTCTGCTGCCCATGGGCTGTAATTCTAGCCCTCAGGGAGGCAGAGGCAGGAAGATCATTAGTTCAAGCCTAGACAGCAAGACCTGTCTCAGATTAACAAAGGGGGTGGGCTGAGGATGTAGCCCAGAATAAAGATTGTGTTCAATCTGTGTTGTTCCCCACCAAAAAAAAAAAATTGTTTAAAATTTTTTGTTTTGATATCTGTTTCAGCCTCAAGATACCCAAAATGAAAAAGGACCAGAGACTTGATAGTTTTTTGAGACTACAAGAATTTCCAAGTCCAGGAGGGGCTGCAGTGGCAGCATGGTGACCCAACCAGGCACCAAGGATGTGGCATTGTTGGTCTCTGGGTAGTACTTTCTTGGGAATGAACATGATCTCACTTACAGTCTAGGTTTCCATCACTATTTGAGGATAATTCTCTCCTCTCCAGTATGTTTTTTTTTTATTTTTTACTGTTTTACACTGAATTTCTCTTTGATACTACAGTCTGTGGAGCTGTTTGGCCCCATCAGACCTAGGTGTCTGTTGGACAGCTCTGCAGATGGGGTTCCTAACTCACTTCTGCAAGTGAAGTGTGCTAAACACATACCAGTTTACAGAAAAGATGTATTTTTTATGTAGTAAATTGTATCTTTTACCACTGTGAATTTTTTTTTTAGACAAATAAGTGTAGTAAGGTCTTCCAAATGAGCTTATGATCAGGCCAGTGTTCGCTTATTGGTGCTAGTGAAAGTAATCTATTTTTGCTAAAATCTATGAAACCCTACATGTCCAGATTTTCATCAGCTTTGTCAGTGATTTGTCATGATGTTTAGAAAGGGGGCGCTAAAGCAGTCCCAGACAAATCTGCTTTACTCCACTGGCAAACTGAACAGACACACAGAGAGAGAATTTGGAAAGTAAGATGATGCTCATGAGAAAGCGGAGGTACTTTACCAGAAGCCAAGTACAGTGAGGGAGATTTCTGATTTGTCACAAAGCACTAACTGCAGTGTCGCCTGATTATGGGGTGGGGGATCCAAAGTGGACCATGAGCCTTCGATTTGGTGTCCAGTGTGAATGAAGAAGCATCTTATAGTTGTCTGAAAGCACCAAGTAGTCAACGTCCGTTAGCTCTGGGTTGTTCTGTTGGATCTGTCCTTTCCAAAAGTGGACATCAATGAGAAAAATTGGCAAAACCAAAGTTAGCCTCTTTTCATGGTCAGATCCCAGTCGTGATTCATTTCAATAAACAGGAGCTTGGAAAACACGGTCTGTGTGTCACCTAGCTAAGTCAATCCAATCAATGACTGTCAGACCCTGTAATCTGGCACAGGATGAGAGGTGGGCTTGCGCCATGTGCTTACTCCCCTCCTCCCCCAGCATCTAGGCGCCCCTCATACAGAGGTGATGTAGGCTCAGTATCCACGTTCCCCCCTCGGCGTCAGCTCGTAGGCCTCCCTACTTCACGTCTGAAGCCGCCGTGTCTTAGGGAGCACTCACATGCCGTGTACACCTGAATGCTCCTCCCAATCACACATGGACCAAGATGAGTTCCTGTTAAACCATGCACAAGAGGCTCACAATCTGGACAAGTTAGGCCACATGGTATATAATTCCTCAGGAGGAAAACGTCCCTTATTTTTTAAAACCTAATTTTCAAACTGCATTTTAAAAATCCACTCAGTAAGTCAGCAGGACTGAAAACTCCATAGTTTAGTTCTAACAACTTTCATCTTTTTTTAAGTCTCCCACTGCCGAACGCACGGTGAAAGGAAATGGTGGCGACTGTGTCATCTTTTTCTCTGTCACAGCATACCCTCTTGCTAGTGCAGCCTGTTTCCCCTCTTCCTCCTTTGTGAATAATCTCCAAAGATTACTCAGTGCACTGCTGTTCTGCACTTTCTTACCTGTGTTGGTCTCTCAGACACTGTGTTCTGACTCCCATCCCTCTGCCCTTCTGAAGATGACCTAATTTTGTTGACCACAGCCTCTCTTCAATGATCTCCTGTTGAGGCTCCTTTGAGCCCCCTCCTGCATTACATGGGGCTTCGTTATCTTCCTCAGTATACTTCCTATGTTGTTCTCACCTGTCCTCAAATTTAGCAGACATCCTCAGCTTCTCTTTTCTCACATCCTCCCTGGGCATTTCCACACACCCTCGTGGCTTCTCCTCTGCACCTCTCCACCTAGTGTGCCTTAAGCCAGAGGTGGCAGTCTTCCCTATAAAGGGGGGAGGGGGATAGTCAAGTTGCCCTTTCTGGACCACTGATCTATGTCAAGCTCCATCACAGCACAGATCAGCCAATGGATAACCTGGAAGTGAGGGGATTTGGCTGGGTTCTAAAAAACATCACAGAAAGTAGCCACAGCTCACTGAGCCCTCCCTTAACTACTGCCCCTTTCTGCACACCTTCCAGCTCTTACTACCACATGCCCTTAGTTGAATCGCTTCACCTTCACTGTATCCCTTGAGCCAGAGTTGGCCAAGTGCTTCATCCCTCCCTCCCAACTATGCCTACCCAGCCCTACTCTGTCTCACAGTATCTACTTTACCTTACTGGTTTTGTTAGGTCTCTTGTTTAGTGTGGCATTTTCCCCTTGCTTCAGCTTCCATCTGTATTTCAGCTGGATTTAATAGTTTCTTAGGTGGAGACACAGATCAACCAGACAAAAAATCCAAAAAGATATACAACTGCTGAACAACACTAGAAAACTTGGACATAACAGACGTTTACAGAGTTTTCCAGCCAACATCAACTGATTACACATTCTTCGCAGCCGCACATGAACCATTTTCTAAAACAGACCACATTCTAGGCCATGAGCCATGCTTAAATAAGTACAAAGGGATATAAATAATTCCCTGTATACTCAGACCATAGTGGAATAAAACTGGAACCTAACAGCAGCAGAAACAGAAGAAAATACACAAATACATGGAGACTTAACAACTTACTATTGACCAAACAGTAGATCATGGAAATCAAAAACTTCATAGAGTTAAATGATGATGGAAGTACATCATACTAAAATTTTTGGGACACAATGAAAGTAGTACTTAGAGGGAAATTCATAGCCATAAATGCACACATCAAAAGAACAGTCACAAATAAACACTAACGATGCACCTTAAGGACCTAGAGAAACAAGAACAACCCAAATGGCTGTAAAATATAAGAAATTATAAAGATCAGATCTGAAAATTAATAAAATTGAAATTAAACAATAAAAAAGATTAATGAGCCAAAGAGCTGGTTCTTTGAAAGAATTAACAAGATAGACAAACCTAGCTAAACTCACCAAGAGAAGGAAAGGAAAAGCACAGATTAGCACACTTAGAAAAGGGTGAAATCTCAGACTGCAGAAATTCAGAATCTTATGAAAAATTATTTTGAACACCCATATTCTAACAAGTTAGAGAACTGGGAAGAAATGGCTAACTTCCTAGATACGTATAAAATACCAAAATTAAACGAAGAAGACATAAAAATCTTGAACAACCCCATCACGCACATAGAAATTGAAGCAGTAATAAAAGCTCTACCTACAAATAAAAGCCCAGGACCAGATGAATTTTTTCAGTACTTCAGGGAAGAACTAACCCCAATCCTCTAACTGTTTCATAAAGTAGAAAGCAGAGGAATGCTACCAAACTCCTTTCTTGAGGCTAGCATCACACTAGTCCTAAAACCAGACAAAGACTTAACTAGGAAGGAAAATTACAGACCAATGTCCTTAATGAATAAAAATGCAAAAATCTGTAATAAGATTCTGGCAAATAGAATCCAACAAGTAACAGAGCATACACCATGATCAAGTGGGTTTCATCCCTGAGATGCAAGGCTAGTTCAACATACATAAATCAATCAATGTAATACACCATATCAACAAAAGCAAAAACAAAAACCACATGATCTCTCAATTGATGCAGAAAAAGCCTTTGATAAAAATCCAGCACTGTTACATGATTAAAAACTGAGAAAAACAGGTACAGAAGGGCCATACCTAAAACTCAGAAACCATATATGCTACACCTACTGCAAATATCATAGTAAATGGAGAAAAATTGAAATCATTCCCTCTCAAATCTGGAACACGACAAGGCTGCCCACTTTCACCACTCTTTATCAACATAGTCCTTGAAACACTTGGCATAGCAATCAGACAAGAAAGTGAAATAAAGGGAATCTGCATCAGAAAGGAGGAAGTCAAACTCCTTATTTGCAGACGATATGATTATCTACATGGAACACCCCAAAACTACAATGAAACCCTTGGAAATAAGAAAAAAAATTAGCCAAATTACAGGCTACAAAATCAATACTAAAAAACCAACAGTTTTTAATCTACACTAACAATGAACTTACTGAGAAAGATCTCAGAAAAACAATTCCATTCTCAATAGCAGAGCATAAAATTAAATACCTAGGAGTTTACATAGCCAAGGAAATGAAGGACCTATATAAAGAAAATTACAAAACAAGACATAACAGAGATATATGTATACCTATGTTCATAGCAGCACAACTAACAACAGCTAAAATAAGTCACCAAAATACCCATCAACAGACCAGTGGATATACAAACTGTGGTATTTGTACACAATGGAATACTATGCATCAATAAAGTCCAACAGCGTGGAGGCTTTTACAGGCAAATGGAAGAAGCTTGAGAACATCATGCTTAGTGAAGTGAGTCAGAAGCAGAAGGTGAAACATTGAATGGTCTCTCTGATATGAGAAACCCAGATCGTAACTATCTCATGGAACTTAAAGTGAAAAACAAAGTGAACCAAAGGGGTAAGGTGGGGGAGGAGGGAGGGGTAGGTAGGGAGAGGGACAAAAGGAGAGTGGGAAAGTCCTTGTCACCTTGACAAGATACATAGGTGCACAGAATGCTAAACATCATTCTAAAACTTAAATTTCATGCTTATACATATCAATAAAATGGGAGGAAAAGAAAATTACATTATATTGAAGAAAGAAGTTATAGGTGACATCAGAAAATGGAAAGGTATCCCCTGCTCTTGGATAGGCAGAATAAATACAGTCAAAATGACTATACTGCCAAAACTGACATATATATTCAAACAGTTCCTATCAAAATACCAACAAATGTTTTCACAGAACTTGAAACAATAATCCTTAAATTCATATGGAACCAAAAGAGACCAAGAATAGCCAAAGCCATCCTGAGTAACAAGACCAAGGCAAGAGGCATTACAATACCAGACATCAGGCTGTACTATAAAGCAACAGTTGTAAAAAAAAATTTAATTCTGACACAAAGATAGACCAACCAGTGGAACAGAATTGAGGATGTAGAGACAAACCAAATACCCTCAAATACTTAATCTTTGATATAGGAGCCAAAAGCATACACTGGAAAAATGACAGCCTGTTCAACAAATGGTACTAGGAAAACTGGTCATCCACACGCAGAAGAATGAATCTAGTCACACATCTATCACCATGCACCAAAATCAAATCAAAGTGGATCAATGACCTAGATATTAAAAAGTGAAACACTGAACCTTCTAGAAGACAAATTAGGCAAATATCTAAAAGACATAAGGGTAGCCAAAGACTTTCTTAATAAGACACCAAAAGCAAAAGAAATTATCCCCATTATTAGCAAATGGGATCATGTCAAATTAAAAAGTTTTCTGCACATCAAAGGCAATTATCAACACTGTATAGAGAGAACCAACAGACTGGGAAAAAATATTCACCACCAACACCTCAGATAGAAAGCTCATAACTAGAATATACAGGGAGCTGAAGAAAAGTAAGCCTACCAAAATAAAGGATCCTATTGAAAAATGAGCAAAAGAAATGGAGAGGCAGTTCACTCACGAAGAAGTACAAGGGGCCAATAGATACATGAAAAGATGTTCAACATCCCTAGCCACAAACACTTAGCCCCAAACTTGTGTTTAGCGGTTTTGTACCACAGAACAGTTTCTGTTCCTCCACTCCACCTCAATCCTTTTTTCTGGTTTTTTATTTTATTTTTTGATTCTGGGATCCATCCCAGGGCCTCACAAAGACTAGGCAGCCACACCATCCTGGTTTCATGGCCGTTTTGAAGCACTCAGGAAACGTGTCATTCTCTTCGCTTCTGGTGGTGTACCTCAACCACTGCGCTAGGCCCCCCAGATCTCCAGTTCGGTCTTTGTGTGAGGTGGAAATAGCCTGCGGTGTGCTAAAGCTCCAAGATTCGTGCTCTACTGATTTTTTTAGAGTAGCTGGCATCACCCAGCCAATCCATTCTGCTACGTCATGGGTGGCAGGATTTGACACCTGACCCTGAACCTGACTGGGCTTGTTTATGCACTCAGTAACTGTCTGTCAGATGAATTGCATTGATCCATTTGCGGTTATAACATTGACCTACAAGGTTTCTGGTATGTCTTCCTCTTGCATTTAGTAATGCAAAGGTTATCTGAACTTTGGGCTGGTCTGGGCACTGGCCCAATTACTGAGCTTTTTAATAACCATTGTAGCATCTGGAAAAATGATTTGAGAATTCCAGAGGGACATATAAATTAGCCTATATGTAAGTGCTTTGCATAAAACAGCTACAAAAAGCATGAGCTGGAAAAATCATTTGCAAGATGCTTGTTGTGAATATATTCAGATCTGTGTCTCCCATCAAGATAGCAGATAATCTACATTTTAAAAATTCCTTTAGTGGATATTTTCTTACCTATGTAAATCAAGTGTGATGTCACCCTGGAGGTGTACGAGAGGTCTGTGGCCATTCCCTTAACATTTTATTTTATTTGCATTTTCCTACAGCTGTTATTTAACCATCTATCAGAAGTTATATCTGAATAAATTAGAGTTGAAGTCAGAAATTAGAGTTGAAGTCAGAAATTAGAGTTGAAGAAGACTTAAACTTACTAAATAATAGTGATTCACACAGTTTCTGCAAAAGCATATTCATTATTGCTCTGTAGCCTCTCAGTTTCCTCTGGTCTACACAACTCATCCAATGGCTATTTCTCTCTCTCTCTCTCTCTCTCTCTCTCTCTCTCTCTCTCTCACACACACACACACACACATACAACACACACAACACACACACCCCTTTCTCCTCTCTCTTTTTTTCTTTTTCTTTTTGTGCCATGGGGGATTGAACCCAGGGCCTTTGCACTGAAATACATCCCCAGTCCATTTTTATAATTTTTTGACTTTGAAGCAGAGACTTGTCACATTGCTAAGTTGTCCCAGCAAGACCCAAACTGGTGGCCCCCCTGCCTCAGCCTCCCAGGGGGCGGGACTGCAGGCCTGCACCACCCAATCCAGCCCCTGTTCATCTTCTATCCTCAAGCTCCCTCTGCTTCAAGAAGCCAAGTCAGGCCAGGCTGCAAGCTGACATCTCACCGGACTCTCCTATGTGCAGCTGCCTGCGGACTCTTCAGAAGTTCCCTGCCGCTGCTATTAAGCACTGCTATGTGTTGCAGTATCACTTCATCTTTTGCTATCCATGTAAGCCTAATGTTGCACCTGGAAGGAGAGATGTGTGCGCAGCCTTGGTACCTGCAAAAAGTGAGTTGGATGACTTCGGGGAGCTGAAATAACTCAGTTTCTTCACTCTCATTTCGGGTACAAGCAATGGCCACTGTGCAGAGAGGTCTACAGAGATCTAACGTATTAATACACACTGAAGGGCTTTGAAAGTAACATCGACCGGTCAGATGTGTGGGACGATCGTCAAGCTGGTAGAAAAACATGACACAGCCAAAGGGGGAGGAGAAACCCTCCTCATATCCCAAATGGGGCTACTCCTGTCTGATTGCCACATAGTGTCTCAGCGGCCACACGCGAACTGCACAGCTGAAAACACAAGTGTAGTCACTCCCAGAAGAGAGTAAAGTCCAACCAGCCAGAACAGCACTGTTAAGTAAGCAAGTCATCACCATATGTGGCAGGCGTGAGTTCTAAGACAAGTGAAGTCGTTTACTTCATGACTGTTTTGAAGGGAACTGAAAAAGGTAGATGGACCTTCCCTGTTTTTTGCTCATTTGAATTTGAAAGAAGAGGGAGGCGTGTCGTGATTCCAAACCAAACCGGTCCCTGGTTGGCAGCGGTACATGCTCCATCCCTCCCTGTCACGCTCAGATGTGCTGTCACCTGGCAGAGTTGGAGAGGGCAAGTCTTCAGGTCGTAACTTGGGCACGGCTGTTGACAGCATCGCTCACACCTATGCTCTCTCCCAGCCCCAGAGTGGAAGTTCTTTTCCATTGAACTTAAGAATGACGGCTTGTATAATTTTCTAAATGGTTACCCAGAGGATTTCAGAGAAGGGCTGGCCTGGGGTAACAGGAACAGAGAAGACATGAGACTAGGGGTGGGGGGCAGTCACTGTAGGGATTCATGAGGCCGTCAAATTAGTAACATAGCTTATAAATGAATATACAATTTATTTCCAAATAACGGTAGATAGTATTATGGTAAATAAAATGAGACTCTTTCCAGGCATGAGCCACATTCCTGTTTGATTTGCAGTGCTTTATGACACCACTCTAAATGAAGTGCTTGGATTTTGCTGAGTCTCAGTGATCTCTGTTGGAACCTTGTATTTACCGTTCACCAGGCAGGTGGCCTTGAATGATCTTTCATTTCCTTCTCCCTGCTTAGTAGAGGTCTGTGATCTTGGAGTTCTCCCAGGCAGGCTGCAAGGATTAATGGAACTGCCCCTGCAAACTGTATAAAGACATACCCCGCAAAATAGCTGCTGTCACTCCTGCCATTGGCACTGTTTGGGAATTACAGCTTGCTAAGTGTGTGAGTGCTGTGATGGGCGAGTCTGAACAGGGGATGATGTTGTAAAACAACCGTCATGCTTGGGAAGGTTGGGAGCCAGAGGGCTACAGCTCAGGAGTTGGCATTGAGCTACATCCAGATTTTTTTTTCTTTTCTTTTTTTTTTTTTTTTTTTGTCATTTATAATTTAGAGACAGGGCCTCACTAAGTTGCTAAGTTGCCTAGCCTGGGTTTGAACCTGAGATCCTTCTGCTTCAGCCTCCCACAGTGCTGGGATTCCAAATGAGAATTTTCCAAGCCAGATAAGCTTGGAAGGGAAGTCAGGCAAGAACAGTTCATCAGAGGCCAAGTGTTCAGAACAGCCTGATGTGGTGAGCGAAGAGGATGAGCAGGTGTGTGGGAGCCTGGGGACTTGTGTGGAAAGTCACAGAAGTGAATTTGGAGCTCGCTGGGAATAGAAGAGGAGAGTCCCTCAAGTCACTCTCAGAAATGTGTGCCTCTCTCCATGTGTAGTTTTAAAACTGAGAAGGATTTGGAGCAGAGGGTGATGAGGAAGAGCTATCCCTACATCACGGACCAGATAATGAGCCTAACGTTACACTAGCAAAACAGAGGCCAGATACAAGTGACTTCTGTGGGCCTCTGAAAGTGGTTGTGTCATCTTGATGCAGTTAGTTGCTGGCTGTGGAGAACTGTCTCTATCTCTGAGTAGGTTAGATGTCCCCCTCCTCCCTAGAGTCCCCAAGGCTACCCTCCAGGACAGCATGTAGGCCCTCTGACCACTATGGAGAACTTCGGTTTCCATCTGCACTGGGAGGGCCTGGACTGGGCAGGTGCTGTGTGAGTGTTCCTTGGATGAAGGAGGGAATGAGTGAATCAAAGAATAAATGGGCTCCCTGGAGTCCAGCTCTTCTCTCGGTAGAGCCAGCCCCAGTCTTGTCCCTTCTCCTTCCTTCCTTCCTTCTCCTGAACAACCACCACTTCTTTGAGTCTGTTTGTTCTTTGCGAACTGTCACAATCCTGGGCCCTCCCAGCCATCTTCAGAGCCTCATTCTGGTGGCTTTCACCTAAACACCGTCACCTTTTCATGTGATAGAACCCAAACAGTCACACATCACCCTGCGCAGTGACCCCCAAGCTTATCACAGAGAAAGAGCCATGCACTTTTCCAATTTTCCAGCTCTCCAGAGCAATTGGCACTATTTGTACACAGAAAGACTAGAGCTGAAAATCAAGGATAAGGACTCTCTAGAAACTTCTGGCCCACACCACAGTCAGCATTTGCATTTACATGAGCATATGCTTGCATGTTGCATGTGGTTTATGCATGAGAACACATGTTTATCTGCTTGTGTATTATCTGTGTGTGGGTGCAGGCCTTGGAGTGCCTCTGTGTGTGTGTGTGTGTAGAGATGTAGACACCACCGTGCCTTGGAAAATTGTACTCAAAAGAAGGGGACTAGATAAAAGATATTTAAGATAGATTTTCTTAATATAAAGGATATGAAAAATCAGACATGATAAAAAAAACTGTTAGGTCAAGAAAGTTTGTTATAAAAGAACTGAGAAGAATTTTTAAAAGAACACATAAAGCTGCACTTTCTTTTCTTTTTTTGAGATAGGGTCTTGCTCTGTAGTCCAGGCTGGTCCTGAACTCACTACATACCTCAAACTCATGGTGATCTTCTTGCCTCAGCCTCCTTGAGAGCCCAGATTATAGGAGCATACCATCACGCATGGCTTGCATAAGGCTTTAAACCAGCTCTATTCTAGAGGAGAAAGGCCTCATTGTCATTATCAGGCTGATCCATTTGAAATTGTTAATTGTCTTCTGTTTTAGACGTGCTACTATGAAATAATTCCATTCATTTTAAGCTAATATTAAAATCATGGATCTTTTTAGATAGGTTCAAAAACATAACCAAGCAAGTACAACTTAGTTCTAAATCTATTCACAATCACGAGTTGTGAAACGAGGTAGTCCTATTAATCAAACTTTGTGGCTCTGAAGTGTGTGCTCACAGAGAATGCCATAATGTCAGACGTTTGTTATTTCATTTTTTGACAGAAATAAAGCCAGAGTGCTGTGCATGATTTTGTTTGCTGATTTCCTGGTAGCTTGTAACTAATGAGCATTTTGAATTTGGACATTTTTTAATGATTTAAGATAAGTGCAATTTTCTTTGCCAGCCTACTTGGATTTTAGTGCTGCTTGCTTAGCCAATTTCCCCATTTTACGTAATGCCATCATTTAATCCAATGAATATTGTCTTGCTACAGTGTATCAGCATTTTCTGTGTTTATTCATGAAGTTTATTCTGAAAGAGGAAGTGGTTTTTGACACATTTGGTCTGATAATATTACCCTCGACCAATGCTCACGTGACCACTCATACAATCTCTGGTGACTGCCCCAAACAAGGCCAGTGCTGAGTCAAGCATAGAGAGAACATCAATCTTGAGCTTGACATTCCCTGCCTGTGACCAGACTAGATGTGACACATTCAGTTGCCAGCCTTATCTGGTAGGTGGCTCAGTTGTGCTCAGATGTCCTTTAGAACCCCCAGAAGGAAACCTGCTCTTCAACCCTTAAATTCTTAAAGACAAATGATACAATGTTCCCTACCTTGATGGTAAAGTACTAAATTCCAAATGAAAACTCTTTCCAAGCCATCCTGCCAAGGATCCCGACACTGTCAAGTTTGTCAAAAACAAGGCACACAACCAAAAGGAAACCAAGAAGATATGACGACTAAATGTGATGTAACATCTTGGTTGGGATCCGGGAAAGGAGGAGGAGGAAAAAAAAAAAACATTGGGAACTGAAATATAATGTCCACATAGACTCTTCACTTGAAACTTTATAGCATCTCTTTCATAATTGCCAAAATATGGAAGCAAATGTCACTCATGACATGAGTGGACCAGCAAATTACGGTACATCCCAAATGGAATATCATTACATGCCGTCTTAGTTATTTTTTGTTGCTGGAACAGAATATCCAGCATCACAAGCGAGTCTCAGAAAGTCTCAGTCCACTCATGGGCTGCGACAATGATGGGTATGGCAGACCAGAAGCCAAGCAAGCAAGGAAGAGCAGAGCTAGCGTACATCCCTCCAGGTCATGTCCCAGTGACCCACCCCTCGCAGGTCAAGCCCCATGGTCCCTCCCTTTCCGATCAGGCCCCATATCTTGACAGTACGTGGCTGTGTAGGCAATCCACAACATCCAAATACATGAGGCTATGGGGGACGTTCCAGAACCAAACCATAACACATGCTAAAGGGACATAAACTATCAAACCATGAAAAGCCATTCTCTTAAGAAGACACCTTAAATATGTATTTCTACACGAAAGAAGCCAACCTGAAAACACTACTTACTGTATGGTTCCAACTATATGACTTCTGGAAATGGGCACAATGTGGGGACAGTACAAAGGTCAGTGATTTTCAAGGATGAGGGGGTGAAAGGAACAGTATACAGAATACAGAGTATTTGGGGGTAGCAAAACTATTTTGTGTAGTATAATAATGGAGCAAACACATCATCATACATTTGTCAAAACCAGAAAAATATACAATAAACATCAAGACTATGCAATGATGGACTTCAGTAATAAAGATGTGACAATGTAGGCTCTTTACCTGTAACAAACGAATGGGCTTGTGGGCACACACACAAAGGAAGCAGGGTCACAAAAAGGAATTGGTACCCTATGTTCATAGCAACATTATTCACAGTAGCTAAAATCTAGAAGCTACCCCAGTGTCCATTAATGGGCAAATGCATAAGCAAAATGTAATATATGCACATACAGATAGATAGATACTTATTTTGCACTTAAAAGGAAGAAATTTTTGACAAATTTACAACTTGGATGAATCATGCAGACATTATATTAAGTAAAATAAGTCATGAAATAGATACTGGAAAGTATCCAGAATAGTCAAAATCATAGAGACAGAAAGTAGGATGTTAGTTGCTAGCATCTTAGATTGGGTGTCAAGAGAAAGTTAGTTTATTGTTAATAGAGTTCTGGTCTTATATGATAAAAAAGAGTTTTGGAGATATGTATTAATAATGAAAGCCAAACAACATAACATAATTAATACTGTTGTACTGTATGCTTTAATAACATTAAGTGGGAAGCTGAGGCAGGAGGATCACAAGTTTGGACCCAGTCTGAGGAACTTAACAACAGTGAGATGTTATCTCATAAAAAGGGGAAGGGGCCAAGGAATGTAGCTCAGTGGAAAGACCCTAAAATGGAAAATTTTATGATGAATATTTTTATGTGTTTTGCCAAAATTTTAAAAAAGAAGTTTGTCTACCAAGTGGTAGTAGAATAACAGCACATTCTATAAGACTATAAGTATCTACCATTACTTCACTCTACATAAAAAAATACACTGAAATTGGGTTACATACATAAATGTAAAGGTTTTCTCTCCTCATTTGTTGGGGGTGTTGTATTCTTTTCATGGTGACACAACTAACTTGTACAACTCCTCAAACCACTATGTCTCCCTTTCTGTCATCTGAGTACCCGCCCATGAGTAGACCCTCCAACAGATGGGTCTGGACTCGGAGGGCTGGGCATGATGGCAGAGATAGCAAAGCCAAAGGATGTCCCCTAGTTTGTCCCACCTGGGCCACTCTAAGAGCACATACAGGTTTATCTATTCTACCAACTCATACATCCCTTCTCTATAATCCTACATACTCAATATCCAAAACTAGAAGCCTCCAAATAAAGTCACCCTTTCAGTGTTGTTACCTATGATGTTCCAAAGGCTACGGAGGCAGTAGGGGGATAGGAGGATTTTAGGGTGGATCATAATCATAAAGAGTTAATCTTCCTGATTCCCAACTTTTTCTGTCCTGCTTTTCTCCAAACCTGTCCTCCTCCAAAGAAAATGTTCCCCTGAGAACATGCTGTGTCTAATGCTCACACGGTTGCCTAAGTGTGTAGGTCATAATACTGGCACCATCTGTCCAGTAACTTTTCCAGTCGAGTCTTCAAGATCAGTACACCACCTGAGAGTGCCACCAGTCCAGGAATAACAAAGGACATGAAATGTACTACTCATAAGCCACCTGTTGGGAGCTCAGTATTCTGGAGAGTACATCACCATCTACGTGATCCAGATGGCCAAGACCATGAGAGCTTGTTCCCAAATGCTGCTATGGTGGGACCAGAGCCTCCCATGCTCACAGATAAACAACTCCATAATGACCTCCGAGTCACACACTATCATATTCCAGTGGCAACCAACAAATGGCAACAGGGGACCAGGATATTTTATTGGCCAGACAAAGGCAAGTGAGCTAGGAATCTTTTTCGGCCAAAGACTATTTGGGCATTTATGACATCATTTGCAGGCTGTACAAAACTATCAACTTAATACAAATGCATGCCCTGTTAAAAAAAAAAAAGCGCACTTAGATTTATTAAATTTCAAGTCCCACCTACCTGGACAAAATGATTTCACAGGCCATATAAGGCCTATAGGCTACATTTTCCTCACCCCTGTTAGAGATAAGGGTCTTGGTTCACCTATACACAGATATATCAACTGCCGAGAGATGCCACAGTCCCAGTGGCGATTCCAATCTCCGTGGCTTACAGAGGCCAAATTTTGGACCTGTTACTGGAAGAACTGCTATAGTCAGTCCAATAATGCAGTGGTCATCAACCAGATACCTACACTTCCTGTGAGCATTCCTAAGGGATATAAACATTCTTCACTTGCCAGGAAGCCGCCCCTGTACTTAGCTGGTAGCTATGGAATGGGAATAATTGTACTTGAGAGAAGTAGAGGTCCAGTGGCAATATTCACCTGTCAAAGGCACAGTGGACAGTCGCTATAATGAACAGAGACAAAGTTGCTCTCAGAAAAATCTAATCCTGTACACTATGGTACCGACTACTTCATTATGGTGTTTTTAACAGTGAAAATCAGTGGATGCCTACTAAATTTTTATATGATCTAAAAACTCTCGGATCAAGTGAACAAAAGTCTAACTCGAGTCATAAAAACAGAATTGTGGCTTCTCAGCCAACTCTCCAACTTGAGCCAATTTACAGATTCGGCCTCTAACAATGAACAAGAGGCTGGTTTCCTTCAGGAAGAACCTCAAGATACTATTAAAAATTATACTTTTAACATCTATCTAGTCCATCCTTCTGAAAAAGACCTATGGCCTTTTCCCTGGGAAAGTGTGCATGTGGGGAAATGGTCAGTCCTTTCAGAGAATCCTGGACACTGGCTCTGAGCTGACACTGATTCCAGGAGACCCAAAAGGTCACTGTGGCTCACAAGCCAGAGTTGGAGCTTATTGAGGCTAGGTCATTAGTGGAATTTTTTTCCGTATTTGTCTCGGAAGAGTCCTATGGGTCCCTAAACCCAGCCTGTGGCCACTTCCCCAGTTCCACATGCACAATTACAATAGATGTACCTAGCATCTGTCAGACTACCCATGTCACTTTTCTAGCCTTTGGCATAAGGACTACAACGGTGGGAAAGGTCAAGTGATGAGGTGTTTCTACCTAAGAAAGTAAACAAAAGCGATACCATAGTCAACTACTCAGGAGGCTGGGGCAGGAGTATTCCAAGTCCAGCCTGGGCAATTTGGCTAGACCTTGTCTCAGATTTTTCTTATTTTATATCTTGAACCAGACCCAGTGATGCAGGCCCTTATTTTCTGTTTTTTCATTTATTTTCTATAGGTGCATCATGTGCCACCATGCCAGCCCATGTGGTGCTGGGGAATCAAACCTAGGGCTCCACACTTGCCAGGCAAGTGCTCTTAACCACTGAGCTATGCCTCTAGCTCCTCAAAATAAAAAAGAAGGCTGTGGATATAGTTTAGTGGCCCAGCATGTACAAGGCCCTAGGTTCAATCGCCGATGCCAGTAACACCAACCACCACCACTCACATTCCTGGAGGGATTACAGACATTTGGGCTACCATTAAGGGATCAAAAGATACATGAGGTATTAGCTCCCACCACATTCTCATTAACTCTTCTATTTAGCCTGTGCAAAAGACAGGTGTATTATCCTAAGCTTAACCAGACGGCGACTCCAGCTGTATCTGCTGTGCTAGATATGGTTCCTTGCTTGAATGAATTTCCTGGCACCTGATATGCAGTTATTAATCTGATAAGTGTGTATTTCTCCATTTCTATTCATAAAACCACCAAAAGCAAGTTATTAACCTAGATCCCTAGCCCCAAAATCTGCAGGAGTGATTCAAACTAACTCACTCAAAAGCATGCAATCTGCCTAGGGCCTGAAAGTTTGTGTGGAGATTCAAACTGTTTACACTTCCTTTTAAGAGATTCCTCATGACTCCATGAAAACAAAAATCTCTTGTCCTCCTGTATTTTTAGCAGAAGGTGCCGTGATCATAACAAGGAGGCAGGCCTTCAGACTGCTCCAGGAACATAAAAGAAGACTAATTTCTGTAACTTAAGATAATCAGTCAGAGGTCCTTATCAGGGGGTTAGCCTAGTGGCTCAGACACAGTTATATACATAGTAAAGACCTCACACAGATCACTTGTAAGATCTGCTAACATGCTTCCCCTAAGCATGCGTCCTAGGTTTTTTTCCCCCTGGGTGTGTAAGTCTGGGAGGAAAATATAAACGTTTTCCATCCCATACATGAGATGGTTCCACAAGTCCACCAGAGTGGATTTTTTTTTAATTGCACATATAATGCAGTTCTCTGACTAACCAGTTAATGTCATGCTGGCCTGACACCCTCGGAAATTATAATAAAAGTTGTCACCTAGGATTCCCCCTCCTTCCTGCTTCTGCCTCCAGGCCAAACCCTTCTGGGAAAGGCTTCCCCCAGCCAGTCCTGTTGGGATGGCACCCCTTCTCCTTCTCTTTGGAAGTAATTAATTCTATTATCGATGGCATTTGCATCTGTATGGTCACTCAGTCAACTTCTGGAGTTAAACCTCCCATGAGGACACTATGAAACAAAGCAGCCAGTAGGGTGACCGTGTTCCATGGGGGACCAGACCTCTGAGTGCTGACCTCATCCGTGACAGTTCCAGACAGCAGGCTGGACGCAGAGTTGGCCATGTGGCCCCAGTGCTTTATCTCTTCCGGCCAGTGATGGTCTTCCCATCAAAATGGGGTGGAGGGGGGGGACCAGTGCAGGTTCCTGCTTAGCATATGAGGTGCAATCGGAAAATACAGTGGGTGCTTACTTTTAAAAATGTATCAGAGTAAAAGATGCACTGCCATTAGTCCTCTTCAAAACATCCCCCTCGCTTCAGACACACTGACCCCGTGGTTCCTGATACTTTTGGAAGTCCTCTTCCATGAATGTCTTTAGTGGCACGGTTGTGGCTGCCTCCGTGTCCCGAGTCGATTCAAAATGTTTAATGCTCACGGTCACTTTGACATTGAGGAGGAGCTAGACATCACGCAGTGCCAGATGCAGTGGATAAGGTGGATGAGGATGTCTCCTGGTGGTTTTTTTTTCAAACCTTTGTTTTCATTGGATGATACTTGGCAGAGCTATTTACTGTAATTTTTGATCATGGCTCATACAGACGTTCATGAGAGAGAACTTTCAGAACCGCTCAGGAAGAGGTGGGTACGACACAATGTGTCTGAAGTGGAGGAGATCATCTTGGGGGAATTAAGGGCAGTGTGTCATTCACTTCAATACTTTTTAAAATGTAAGCACCAATTTTTGATTGTCCCTTCTGGTGGTACTACTGGGAATCCAACAGCTTAGTGGTGAGAGGTGTCCTGTTGAATTTGAAGTCGAGGAGGTTTCTCAAGCTGATGGGAGAGCATCGGTTTCTTGGATAGAGCGGGATCCAGGAGCAGCTCACCTGAGGGGTGCACTGGGGCCCTGAACAGGAGGCCTGACAATACCACAGAGCACCACCAGGGGTCACTACCGAACACATAGACACAGATCATGAGCTCTGGTCAGAACTCCTCTTACATGGGGCTGATGGGTTTGGGCATTCCTGAGTCCAGGATTTATCAACGCTGAACGGTTTCAATACTCAGTTCTTCAAAAATCAGAATGCTGCAAACTCTGCCCAACCTTGTATGAGGTCCCCACTCCTATAAAAGGAGACCTCCACTAATAGCCGAGGCCATTTGGGCCACTGGGAGCTTGAGGTAACACTCAAAAGCAAAAAATAAAAACAATTTGGTATAGAAAAGACACACACGCACACACTGAAAAACATTGCTTATCCACCTAGAAAATTGAGAGACAGAGAGAGAGAGAGAGAGAGAGAGAGAGAGAGAGAACAGAAAATACTTCTGATGGAGTTTGTCCCATGGAGAGGCTGTTCTTACAGGCACTGGGCCCTTCTCCACCTCCCTGATTTTCCTCACAGGCTGGCCTCAAACTTACAGTCTTCCTGCCTCAGCCTCCCAAGTGCTGGGAATCACACCAACAAGTATTTCACTCTTAAAGATTTGGTCAACATGGACTGTTAACTGCCTCTGAAAACAATGTCTTTGGTATGGTTTATATCTGATTCTGAAGGACATAAATACACATTTCCAGGCTACCCAGGGGCTCTTCAACAGCTTTAATCTTTTAATGGCACATAATTATTGAGAACAGATCTTAATTGTTTCCACCTTTCTCCGGAAACTCAAGTATGAGATCACGTGGGTGGTATCTTCCTCTAAGGTGCTTCACTGTCAGTCCATTGTGGATGCACAAGGCCAACACGTATTTGTGCTCTGGGGAATTCTGATGGAAATGTATTTCTCATCAACAAATGTTATCTCCAAAGTAAAGTCAACAGGCACCTTCACTGTCCATACTCTGTGGACACCTCTCAAGTCTCTAGTTTTTATTTTGAGACAGGGTTTCACTCTGTAGTCCAGGTTGGTCTTGGACCCATGGCAATCCTCTTGTCTCAGCTTCCTGAGTGCTGGGATTTACAGGCATGTACCACCACGCCCAGTTTATGTGGTGCTGGGGAATTGAACCCAGACCTTGTGCTTGTTAGGCAAGAGCTCTTACTGCTGTGCTACTCCTCCAGCCTCCATCTCTCAAGTCTCTAGACCAAGGGCAGCATACTGGTACAGGTCCACAGTCTTGGAAGGATCAGGCCATCAGGACAGATAAGCAGTGAGCAGGAGGTGAGTGGAGAATGAGTCTCCACCTCTTGTCAGCATGCTGCTATCAGGTTCTAGTTCTGCTGCTGATTGACAGGAGGCAGAGCTCGGCTCTTGCTCCCCTCAGGCTGCTGCTCAGGACTTCAAAGTTATCTACCCACATCCTGCTGCATGACAAGTATCCCACCCCATCCCACTCTGATCATATCCTTGGTCCCTGGCATCACAAAAGTTAGGGACTACTGCTTTAGACCACTTAAGGTGGCTGTAACTTTGCCAAATGTTCTGATCCAAGAAATTGCCCCTTGATAAATGAGATTAAAACAATGACTGGCTATCAACAGGGCTGGCCTGAAAACAGACGCTTCCAGACCTCAGCCTGTGACCAGCTGCCCATTGTGCTATTGTGCACCCCACAATATTGACACCACTACTGAGGGTCTCATTATGGGATAGGGCCCAAGCTGAGCCCTTCAGCAAACATATCTTCCCCTGTTCTCTGTCTTTTGCCAGATATCATGGTGATGAGAAAGATACCTCTCCTCCCAGACCCCTGCTCTACCTGGGGAGCCCTTGGAATTAACTGACCAAACCACAGAAGGATCTCATAAAGTATACAAAGCAAATGTCACTGCTTGGCATCATGTATCACAAAGCTTGGCACAATGTTGCTACTTTTCAGGCTGTGGCCAAACTTTGGGTGTTCATCTTAGCACTGTGTACCTTGGCCAATGAGTGGCTCTTCCATCTTGACATTTATTGCAAACTTCTGAGCCACTGCATAAAAACAACATTTTTTGAAAAAAAAATCCTGAGGATCTTTTGCCTCCAAAATATAAATCAAAATCACACGTCTAGCTATCCTTCAGGTCCTCACACAAGGACACGCCAGGGCACTTCTTACTCTTCTAAACTACAGGCATTACTAACCAGAATCAAGACATACATTTCACTTCTCAGAAAACACTAAGTCCAGCAGCCAGAACAGGAGTCATTCTGTAGAACTTCCATGTTCCTTATGACTGGGTTAGCTAAGAGACATAGTGGTTTCCTCAAGCAATTCTTTAAAATACCAGCCTATCATATAAACCCTCAAGGAGTGGCTATTTTCCAAGAGGCCTTCACCTGCCTATAATTTTCCCATCTTGCCCCATTCCATAAGGGCAGGAGAACCACACTCTCTGGGGATTGTTAACTATCAATCATTTCCCGACCAGGCAGCTGCTCACCTGCAAGGGGACCTATTTGAACGAACTTCAACTTTCACCAAAGACAAAAACAGAAATTTGGTATGTGAAGCTGTTCGCTGTTCTGATGACAGCTGACTTTTCAGAGGCCAAGTCTACCAAAGAAGACTTCTCTTTGACTGAACATGGAAAATACTAAGACCTATATCAACTCCAGTGGGTATCCTCTTGCAAAAATCACTCCTGGGTCGCAGACAACATTGTGCTGACTCAGAGGCTTACTCTCCACTACTTGTGTATCCCCTTAGGCCACATGACCCCAAAGTTTACTTGTCATGATGTCAAAACCAGAGAAAGAAAAGGTTATCACTGCTATGGCAACCTCCTGAGAGACAGTCATGGGCCGAGCTGGCCAGGTCTGGGGGATAGAGCTACCATAAATAGTGTGCCAACCACATAATGACTGAGGCAATAGCTTCATCTCTGCCCCACTGTTGAGTTGCCTCTGCATAGCTGCAGGCTGTGGGACATTTTCTCTGCCCCAGGCCAGGTCAGAAGTCTTCACCCAGAGCACCCCGGGCTGCCTTCCAACATGTCAATTAGCCCTGGATAGTCACTGTTTATAAACTTGCCTTCTCCTCTTTGTCTTCAGTTTCCTTGAGGACAAAGACTGTGGCATTCTTGACTGCATTCCTAGCCAGCCTGATCACTACGAGGACCCGGACCTCACAGGTGCTGTGTGAGTGCTCCTTGATTCATTGACTAATTGATGACTGTGGGTCTGGGGTTTGAGTCCAGTGCCTTCACACTGAGCCACACCTCAGCCTGATTGGAGTTTTGATTTTTTAAGACAGAGTCTCTCTAAATTGCTAAGTTGCCCCGGCTGGGCTCATGTTGGAATCCTTCTGCCTCACCCTCCCCAAGGGCTGAGGTTACAGGCCCAGCTTGTGGGTATTCTTTGGAAGAAGTGAGGAATGACGAGTTAAACCGTGGTTGAGTGGTGGAATAGCTAAGCTGTAATTAGAGTTCTTCCCTGACCTTCCTGGAGCCAGCCAGAGTCTTTCTGCCTTCCTCATGCTTGGGTTTTTCTAAACAGCACTCTGCACGGACCAAGTCTGCTCCCTATGGACTGCTACCTTTCTGCCTGAGTTTCCATTCAGTCCCTGTCAGAGATGCTTTCTGGGGTCTTTCACCCAAACATCTTCACGTACGTGTGTGAAGGGAGCAAGGTGGCATGGTAAAGTACTGGCACACTGACTTGTAGCCTTAACACAAAGGTCAGCTTGTCCCCCAAGTCCAGCTTTCCAGGGGCACAACTACTGCTCTTTGTAACACAGGTGGGCTAGAGGCTGAAAACCCAAAAGACAGACTTCAATGAACTAAACCTTATTCCTGCCTCAGGTACTGAGGTCGTGTCCAGACATGTGCATCTGTGCATGTTATTTGTCATACTCATGAGCACCTGTGTGCATGTGCAGTGCATATGTGCGCAAATGTATTCATATATGCACATCTGTATCTGTGTGGACAATTGAGCATTTTGTGGAAAATCTGATCCAAGAGAACAGATTTCTTCCAAAGATATTTGCCATTCAAGAATGATTTCTTCAAAAATTCAGAAAATGCAGAAAGGATAAAAATCTTGATTTGTGGGGAAAGTTAGTTGTAAAAGAGCTAAAAATGTTTTTAAAAATAAATATAAAACTTTGAAATAGCTCCACTGAGAAAAAAATATTTCCATTTTTATTTGGTTGGTTCATTCAAAATTATTTTCCCCGAGAGTCATTCTTATTAGCATATATTTCTTACAACTGTTGCATTAAACTCGAGAACCTGGTGCACCTACATATCACGTCAATTGCACACTTTCTTTCCTTCCCCTTTTCCCTTTCCCTCTATCCCACACTCCTTCTCCCTTTCAAATTATTTGCTATGCTGGCACTTTTAATCTGTTAAAAACAATAATTTCATTTGGATTGCCCTAACAAGAAAATAAGGAGGGATTTTTCAGATGAACTCAAAATCAGAACCAAAAGCCTAACAAAAAGAGTTAGTAGTGTATGATGTGGGAAGGACATCTTAATTTAAGCAAATACATTTTAAAAGACCATCCATATCAACAATATGTCAAACCTGTAACACTTTCCTGTTTCTTAATTTAAAAAAAATAACAATTCTTTGATTTCCCAAACAGGAATTCTGAAATCTCATGACCAACACTTTACAGTCTGAATAGAAATTATCTTCAGTATGTCTATGCCATATATCTTTTGCGAAATTAGATTTTACTGATCCTTGTGTAGACAGTTTGCTCATTTTTTAATGCACATTACTGAAGCAAGAAACGAACCTCGCTTTCATGCAGCAACCCACAGCAGAGCACTTTTTCTTGTTCATGAAGTTACTTCTAAGAAGGTTTTTTTTTTACACTTGGCCGGGTAATAGCTCACTTACCTAGGGCCCACCTAGAACCCAAACACACCCGCTCATATCACCTCCGGTGACTGCTGAACATGGCCCACCCTCTCGGTCAAGCAGCTATATGTAGTAACAAGCATGGTAGTAAAATTAACTTTGAACTTGAAATCCCTGCCAGTGACCAGACTGGATGAGACAAGCATTCAATTACCACCTTGCCCAGTGGGTGGTTCCCAAGGGTGTTCCTTTCTTAGATCTCCCAAAAGAGAAATTGCTCTCATTACTAAAATTCTTTGATTAAGGCAAGAGTAACATTAGCTCCAACATAATCAAAAGACACTGAATTCAGCCATGGAGAACATCTCTGCCACATAGCAACACATATGCCTCCGGTCAAAGACAAACCAACGAAAATCTCACAAAGAGCCAGTGTCAGTGGCTCCTGTGAGAGGATCCGGTACGTAGCCTAAATGGGGTGCAGCTGTTATCCATACCCTACGTGAGCGGGTGGAGGTCCCTAAGTAATTTGGCCCGTGTCACACAGCTAAGCAGGCTCCCCACCTAGGTCATTTGGTTACGAGGCTCTGCCTACATATAGCAGGCTGATCAGGGTCAGCCTCTGTCTGTGTACAACCCGATGGTAAATTTTTCTCACAGAAATTCCCCATAGTAGGAATTTCCCCTTCCCCAGCCTCTCAGGGTCTGTGGCGTCTCCTTCTGCCCTTCAGATGGCTCAGTAAAAACAGGCCCAAAAATGACACTTCAGCAAGGTCAGTCACTCAAACTCCACACATGACTGACACTGGCAGGTGGCAGGTGGGTAGAGATCAGACCACTGGTGCTAAAGGCCTGCACTGAAATTCAGGATGTACTGTCTTCCAGGTTCCGTGAATTTGGACAAGCCAAGTATCTCCCAGTGCCACGCTCTCCTTGTGTAAAGCATCCAACTTCATTGCGTGCCCCCTGAGGTGGTGAAGGGCAGGGCACTGAGCTTAAGTAAACCAGGCTCGGTGTCTGGCCGCCATGATGCCTGTGCTCGGTGCCGCTTTATTCCCTCCACAGCTGCCTCAGCTCCCACAAGGAAGATCTGCAAGGCTGAGCTGCTCGCGGAAGGGAAGGGAAGGGCTTGCAGGCGCAGGTCTAACGGCTCCCGGGCTCCGGGAGGGCGCCCTGGGCTCCACCCTGCACTTTCCCCGGGAGGAACTGGCTCCCTGGCAGAGGCGTGGCTTGGCGGAGGGTTAGGAAAGCCCCACACGGGTGAGCGATGTAAAACCCAGCTCCTCTATAAGTAGCCCCAGCGGCCTCAGAGCGCAGCTGAGACTGCTGGGAGCTGCATCTGGTGCTGTGCTGGGGCTGCATCCTTAGAATAAGGTAAGCCTTAAGACTTTCATTATGCGCCGTCAGCTCTCACTGGATGCGAAGCCTTGGGGTCCCGGGGCCTAGTCCATCAATGGGCGGGTGGAGGCTTAGTGCTGAGGGAAAGGACAGGCTCCGCATCTACCTGCTGGACCCCTTCTAAAGCTTCAGCCGGCTCTCCTGAGATTGCTTTTTTTTTTTTTTTTCTCAGCCCCAGAGGCAGGCAAATACCCTGGTGCAAGTGAGATAAGGACCATTTCCTGAAACTCCCACTTTCCCAAACATAATTCTGTATCTGAGCAACAACGACAACAAGAAAAAGCCCAAACCAGGCCCAGTGGTACGCGTTTGCATTCCCAGCACTCTGGGAGGCGGAGGCATACGAGTGCAGGTTCGAGGCCAGCCTGGACAACTTAGTGACTTAGCAAGAACTTGTCTAAATAATAATAAGAAGAAGACTGTAGCTCAGTATGACGCCCTCAGGCTCAGTTTCTAGTACCTACCCCCCCCACACACACACACACCAACCCACAGATTATTTTAATCATCTTGTTATCAGGTCATAGTCCTTGTGTGGTCTACAATTTGCTTTTCCTTGTCAGTATTTTTAAAGCATCAGAGCAGAGGAGAAAAGCAAGCAGGAGGGGTGATTGGGAAGAGAGGTGTGGAGTCCGGCTGCCACGTGGATAATTTGCTTTTCTGCCCGAGTCTTGACTGCCATAGCAGTTACCAGGGGGTAGGGGGAGTATCATATTAATAGCCACTTGGATGGGCTTCTGGGTGGATGAAACAAGGTGAGTACCCAGAACTTAGCACGTAGAAAAGGTGAAATGTACACAAACCTCTCTCTCCTCCCTTTAAGTGTGTATGTGCCTGTGTTTGTGTGTGGTGTGCACTGTTCACCTGATGAGAATCCATGCGTGTTAGTGTGGCACTGAAGATCACACTTTCGTTTAACAGCTTTTTCCTCCCTCAAAAGCACTGACTAAAGGTCATCTGTAAATGCAGCACTATACCACCGCAGGAGTCCAGCAGTTAATTAGGCGAAATTCTTGCTTCAGCCTTGAATCATTTGGTTGAAATTTTTCTCTATCCTGCTCGCCTTCTCAGCCAAGTTGCATGACCTCTCCACCTTTTTGCAGGTTCTTACTTTCTTCCAAAAAATTCTCCTTCTGCCCTGCACCTCCACCTACTCAGCGTGTCCAGCCCTGTGCACGCTTAATCTCTGAGTCAACACTTTTTGTGACACTTCCATGACTCTTAACTGCCTCATTTCCCATTTCATGATCCTGTCTAAAGGAAGGGTTGGCAGCTGGCTTATCTAACTCCTTGATCTTGAGAAAGGACCCAAAACCCAGAGGTTAGGAGTGGCTTGGTCAAGAGCAAGTTGAGGACAGAGATGAGACAGATTCCATGATAAATGCTTTATATTGTTGTTTTTTGGTACTGGTAAGCCCAGAGCTTTGCACAGAGCTATACCCTAAGCCCGTTTTTGATTTTTTTAAAATGTGAGACAGGGTCTTTCTAACTTAATAAATTTCCCAGGCTAGGCTCAGACTTGTGATCCTCTTGCCTCAGCCTCCCAGAATGCTGGAATTAGAGGCCTACACCATTGGGCCAGGCTAATGCTTTTAAAAACCTGCCCAAGTGTAGCCTCTAAGCTCCGTCAGGCCTGATGCTTTCTCCTTCAGTGTGGCATGTTCACAGCCAGTGGGGAGCGTGGCATGTTGAAGGTGCTTAGTGAATGCTTGTGGCATGAGGGAGTGGGCACATGGAGAAGTGACTGAGTGAATGACATGATGTGAAGGCCAGAGAGTGAGGTACGGAAAGACGAAGGGTCCAGTGGAAATGGGAGCAGGCAGGCTGCTGGTCTGGGGGTTCCAGGAGCCAGACGGGTGGTTGGTGTCCTCCTAGAGCATTTGTCAAGGTAGCCGGAGGCCAGACCACAGCCCTAGACTGCCACACGCTGCCTGGTACTGATTCTCCTGCCTTTGATCAAACAGGTGTCCACCCAGCTGCAGCCATGAGGATCCGTAGCCTCATCCTGCTCTCAGTCCTCCTGGCTACACAAGTGATCACAGAAAAGGTCAAACATGGAACAAAGAAAAGACAAAGCAGTATTCCAGATGAAGACCCCTCAGTCCCTCTGGGAAAGTCTCAGAATAAACAGAGAAGCAGGACATCCAAGGCTACAGTCAATGGCAAGTTTGTCACCAAAGACCAAGAAGCCCCCTGCACATGGGCTGTGACTGAGCAGCAGCAGCCAGGTGTCATGGTGAAAGTCGAATGCACTCAAGCGAAGCCTAGCTTTTCCTGTGTCTTTGGTGGCAATCCAACTGAGTGCTTAAAGTTCAACCACGAGAAGGTCTACTGGAAGCAGATTGCCCGGACACTGCGCAAGCAGAAGAACATCTGCGGGAATGCCAAGAGTGTCCTGAAGGCCAAAGTGTGCAAAAAGAACTTTCCAGAGTCTAATCTCAAGCTGGTGAACTCCACTCTGCTTAGGAACATCAAGCCCAAGAAGGCAGAATCAGAGCTGTCCCCCAGGGAGCACACCAAAATCAAAGGGGCTTCCTCCCAAGAGCCACACCAGGCTGATGAGGACATCCACTCTAGCTCAGCAGTGACCCCGACAGTGACCCCCAAAAAGCCCACATGTGCAGAGGACCCAGATGTGGTAAACCAGAGGAATACTGCCCTGGAGTTCTGTGGGGAGGCCTGGAGCTCCTTCTGCACATTCTTCCTCAACATGATACAGGCCACGTCATGCTAACAAGGTCACTAAGAACAGTCATGCTAAGAGATGTTATGTCACATGCCTCTCTGTGTGTTGTAAAGCTCTCCATGCTCCTCACGGGATATAGACTTTTGTGTTATGGGAATGCAGTTAAGTATTTAAACAGATTTTATAATTCTTGTTTTTATGTTTTGGAATTTGCTTGTATTTTCCTCCTTGGGCGTGACTTTCAAGGCTGGTGGCCTCAGTGCGCTTCTGCGGCCACAGAGCTATGTACACAGAAGCACTTAAGATCTATCTGCCAGCTGAACAAACCCGAGTGGGGGTGTCAGTATAAGGCATTCTTTGCTGAATTAAAAGGGATAATAAAACTTTGGGCGTTCTCAGAAATGTGCTCAACCATTGTTTGCTTTCCTAACTCTGGTTCCAAAAGAACTTGTGGCTCATTATAAAGAGACCTCCATATATCAGTGAGTAAAATGACTTTCAATCCTAACCACCCAGGCCGTGACCTAATCCAGAGTCTCTTTATTGTTTCAGCCTTTGGTCTGTGGGGTTTGATGCTGACTAAAATGTAGTAACGAGGATCCTTGCTTTCAGCCAGGATGCCTTGTGAGTGGTGTAATTTAGTAACACATGAGATCTCAGAGGGAGGCAGGATTGGAAATCAGGCGTCGTGGCAGCTGAGCCCACAATCTGGAGCAGCCAAGTGAGAGCTGCTTCCTCCCACTCCTCACTTATAGGCCCCTGACCTGGCAAAGCTCCTTTTTGGGCTGAGGAGAAAGTCCAGCTTAACACAGTACCGTGGGATGAGGTATGTAAGGGAAAGAGAGAAAAGCTGCAGGGAAAACCAGCCAGTAGAGGTCTAACAATCAGGACAGTCTAAGGCTGACCTTCCCGGTGGAAATGAGACTCCAGCTGGATTTAGGAGGAAGCATCTTTAGGAATGAAATTGGACAGAGCAGAGACATGTCAGGCATGCGACAGTAAACAGATATCAAGGTTCCAGAGCTGGGAGATAGTGGGTGGCCTGGGCTGGGATGTGTGGGCAAGGCTACTGTTAGTCAATTACACACCAGTAAGAAAGATTTGAAGGTATTTTAATTCAAGAGTTGATGAGACAGAAAGCGAACTGCTCCCAAAGCCTTGTTATAATTCCACCAATATGAAAAATACAGAGCCAGAGTTGGTTAAGAATATATATTTATCAGCAGCTCTGATAGCAGTGGATAGCGAGTGGGGTGCAAGGAGGGCCTGTTATTCTCACCAACTATCTTAGTTAATTATTTTTGCTGGTATAGAATATCCACCATCTAAAATTTAAGGGAAGAGAGATTTATTTTAGCTCACAGTTTCAGATGGTCTCAAACAGTCGATTCATGGCAATGGTGGAAGCACATGGTAGAGGTCTCGTTGCAGAAAAGCTCTTCGTGGTATAGCAGACAGAAACCCAAGTGAAGGAAGGGGATGTGTATGGAGACTAAGGCCAAGACCAGGGCTTTCCCAGGAAGTTACAACCTTTCTCCTTCCTTCCCTGATTTTTGTTCAAGCAGCCAGTTGGACTCCCCCCAAACCCATATCTGGGTTGTTGTTCTCTCACTTCCTAGCCCATAATGGAATTACACACACCTAAAAGCTCTATCCTGTGCATTTCATAATATTAAAAAGTTGACATAAACTCCTAGTACTTTCCTCTTCCAGACACACCCCACCTCCACACAGCACATGGTTCCATAGGTATCCTATTATATCCAACCAGATACAAGAGGCTTTTGGTGGACGTTTCAGATCCAAATTACAGTATCTCCATATAAGGACATCCACTGAGGGACGTCAAAGGCCAATCTGTAGTGTAACAACCTCACAGTAACATGTGGATATCATCATCAATGTCACAAAATTAACATTTCTCAACTGCTGTGTGCCAGGTGCTGTGCTAAAATCTTCCTGTAAAGTGTGCTCGTCCACTCATTCATTTGCTCACTCATGCATTCAACTTCTGAATCAGAGACTTCTGCCAGATGTGTTCTGCATAGGGCTCACTGGGGGGAAAATGAGGGTAAACTTAACTATATGAGTTGGGAAAAGTTAAGCAGGGAATTCAATGGAAGACAGTAAAGAGATTCAGATGGGCTGACCAGGGAAGGTCTCTCTCCACATGAATTCTGAGCTTAGATCTAAATACAGGAGTCAAGCCACGTGTCTCCCAGGGATAACAATGTCCCAAATTGAGGGAAGAGTCAAAGCAGATGCCCCAACATTATAGCTCATTTCATTTCCCGCTATAAACTTCTATCTGTCTGCTACTTATCCAGAGACAGAAAACAAGTAGTAATGAAAAATAGAGAAAAGTTCCTGTCTTCATGACACATTCTAATGACTAGGATCATATTCAACATGTTGGAGTACTGTCAAAGACTATATTATCACAATAGAATGAGACCCAGTTCCTGATGTGAGAACCTTATTATCAATTTCAGAAGTAAGTCAACATCTCACACATTCCCAGCTATGGGCTGGATCTACAGCGTTCCCCAAAGAGTTGGTCTTCACCTTGTGACAGCACTGGGAGGTGGTGGGGCCTCATAGGAGGAAGTTAGGTAATTGAGGGAATGTTCTTGAACAACATGTTGTAAAGCCAGTCTCTGGTCTCTTCCTTTTTCTCTCTTTGCTTCCTGGCTGCCATGAGTGAACAGGCCTCCTTTACCATTGGTTATTACCATGAAGTACTGTGTCACCACAGTCCTCAACAGAGGGACAAGCAATGCGAATGGAAACCTCTGAAAAAATCATAAACCAAATAATCCTTTTCCTTATTAAGTCGTTTATCTCACAGGTATTTGTTACAGGAAGTGGACTGATAGACTCTCTCAAGCTCCCTCTAGCCATGAAAAAGAAGTAGTCCTTTAAGATGTACACAAGCTCACAGAAACGTGGCCTCCCTACTCAGCCTGTACACAATAGAACTCAGAGATGGGAAAAGATTCTAAATTCTTCCAGGGGTCACCAAATAAAAACTCTGGTCTAGCCTGGGTTGGTGTAAACATTGGAGAACCCACCAAACCTAAAGCTTCTTAAGATCCTTTCCAGACCATGAGATTCCATTTTCTTCTAAGTCCCTGGAAGTTTTGCCCTCCAAGTTGCTGGAATCAGATGGACCTGGGCTAGAGGTTGGCCTCTGCAGATCCCTACACTGTCCCTGGGCCAAGTATTTAATCATCCAACCACCCATGAGCCTGTCTAGATAATGGGATGATGAAACCCAGCTCCAAGGGCTGCTAGAAGACGGACGTCGGCTTGCACCTAAAGCACCCACTGTTGCTCCACTTCTTGTGTAGTAGGTGCACAACATGAGAAACTATTTGAAGTCCATTGTGAAGGACTAGATTATGGAAGGATAGGAAGAATTTCTTAACGAAAACTTTCATTGAGGGAGTGATTTCCTTTTTCTTTTTTTTAAACAGCACAATCCATGGCCAGGTACTGCCATATCGATCACCTGCTAAATCACAGTGATGTTTCTCTCATTTTCATGTTTAATCTCAACAAACTTGTCTGATAGGACTCTTCATCTTCACTTTCTAAACAGGGACTGAGATTCAGAAAAGCGGGGAACTCACCAGGATCATGAAGCCTTAAGTGGCAGAACCTATAAAGAGAATCTTCCATTTGGAAATTCTCTTTCTGACTCTCAAGCTCATGATTTTCTCTGCTTGATGAAAGAAGAGTGCCACTTACAGTCCTCAGACATGAGCTAAACACGAAAGTGTTAAGACCCGTCATCCCTCTTAAAGAGAGAATGTTGTATGATCCATTTGCATTCAAACTGCCATCAGAATCCCATCCCGAGGGGGTGTTTTAAGATCACAGTAAAAGATGAATAAAGATGCCAGAAGCTTTATGTTGGGTTCTAATCTTCCACTACATGTCTTCTGTGCAGGATCTTTTTGTATAAAATGCAGAAAAACACTCTCTCTTTCTCCTCCCCTTCCTTCTCCCCCTCTTTCTTTCTATGTGTTATGTATAATTCCCATTGACTGCAAGAGATGGGAAGTTTTTGGGTAGAGAAGAGGTCCTGAAAGGTGGCCTGTGTGTAGTCCCTAACACCGCTCAGAAGTAGGGCTGTCTTTCTTCCCTTTCTTCCCTCTCTCAGCAGAGCGAGGCCTCTTGCCTCGGGCACCCCAGCTCCGTGTGGTAACTCACGATCACACTAGTGCCAACTTGAGTCGCTGGAACTCCGTGCATTTAACCTGGCCTCTTTCCCATTAACCTTCTTCCCCAACTTTCCTCCTAAATTGTTTTTTGGCAACAACAAACAAAAGATACCAAAGTGTTTGGGGATGGAAGCTCCCACACAAGAACCAATCCAGCACCAATCTTCTGATCTGCTGTTTCCCTATTGGCTTTTAGAAATAAGTCATGCAACAATACATAAGCAAACATGCTCCTTTTAAATGAGAGATCAGGCTAGCAGGGCTGGTTTGGACCTGGAGAACTTAAGCTGGATTAGCCAGGGGGATTTTCATAAAGTTGTCGGAAATGTGGGGAAGGGCACAGATAAAGCCTGTTGTGTCCATCACCCTCGAGCCAGCAATTAGTGCACAGCCCAGCACGTGGCACACCTTCCATAAATATTGGTTGAGTGAATAAAAGAGGGGAGGAGAAATTGTGACAAAGGCAAAGATTATGGGCTTCAGAGAGAAAGAAAATTGGGTTGAGTTTCTAGTTGTGCAACTTGGGGCAAGTTATTTCATCTCAAATTTTTTGTCTATAAAATATAGGTCTCAAAGCACATATTCACGAAAAGTTGTACACACTGCCATAAAAACCACAGTCTGTATGTGCAAGGATTCTCACTGGGAAGAGCCTGCTGGAAGTGAGTGAACAACTAGCTGAGGGAAGCAGTTTTCTAGGAAAGCCCCACCAGACTCAGACAGGCCATGCCTAGGGCCTGCCTGCCTGTGCAACGGAGCTTAGCTGTCCCCACCCTTAAACCTAATGGCCCCTAGGAAACCCACATTCTAGTCCTGAACAGAAGTACTTCTCCAGTAGGAGGCAGGTGAAGAGAAAGTTGGCTCTTCCCCACAGCGGCAGCGTTTGAGACACTCTCACCCTGCCTGGTGGCTCCCTTCCACTGGCACTCCTCCTCAGGCTCCCTGGATGGCCCTTCTCCCTGTCACCTCTACCGCTTGAGTGCCCTGGGTTCATCTCAGCACCTGCTCCCTGGGTCATCTCTTCTAGGTCATCGTTATGTGCCCTGTTGCACACTGCTGACTCCACAGCAGCATCTCTAGCCTGATCTTTGTCATCTCACTCAGCACCTTAGACACCACGTGTACAAAGTGCACCTGGGGCCTTTCCCCGCTTTCCCCAGCCCTTCATGCTTCTTTCTGGCTCTGTTCATGATGACACCGCCCCTCCCACGGCCCAGGCCGCAATCCTCCAAGGGCCACCTCTGACTCCTCATGCTTTACATCCAGCTCATCTACAAAGCCAGCCACCTCGACCTCCAAACCGTGTTCTAAGGCTTGCGGCACAACTCTTTGTCTCTGGCTCCTGGCCTAGCCCCAGCCTCTTTCACTGGGTGTGGCAGTTGTGGCTGGAAGGGTCTTCAAGCCTTTAGCTTTGCCTTTTGCAGTCTAGCTGGCACAGTGACCAGGGAGATCCCTACCACCCGATCACCTCATTTTTCTGCTAAAAATCTTGCAGTGGTTCCGCTTCTCAGAGTAAACACCAAGAAAATTCCTTTTCTTTTGTTTTGGTGAACTTGTTATTTATTTATTCATTTTAAACAGTTTCACGGGTTAAGATTTCCTACCAATCCCCCAAGTTGACTATAATTATGTTTTATAAACCAATACACTAAAAGAAACAATAATTATGGGGGAAGTTTTACAGATTTTATGAGAAAACTGGCACTGCTTTAGTGGGACACCAGACAAATGACTGATGTCTATTTTTTGTCACACTTTCTCTTTAGATGTTTCCTTTCCTCCATGTTCTATGGTGCTGCTTGTCTCTTGTTATCGCTCAAAGATTCCTTCAAAACACCATGAAAATTCCTGGAGTGCATTACGAAGCTTGTGATCTAGCTCTCCTCAATGTTTTCTGACCTGTCTGCATATAACGTAACTTCTTGGTCACTCTGCTCTTGAAATTCACCCAGACCTTACTGTCTCAGGCCCTTTGCATTTGCTCTTCACTGTGTCGGACAGCAACCTTACTTTTTTTTTTCTCAGCTGTCTGCTCCAATGTCCCCTTAATTCCCAGCTTCACCTTATTTTTCTCCATCCCACTTGAGACCACCTGACATCAACTCTATGTACCTGTTGCATTTGTTTGCTAATTTTCCGTCTCCCATTAGGACATAACCTTCCCGAGAGCAGAGGCTTTGCAGTGGTCCCTGGTGATTCTCTACTATTTTGTACAATTTCTGAATCCCCAGTATAGACTCAACTTTATGTATGTATGTATTTGAGATATGGTCTTGCTCTGTAGCCTAGGCTAGTCCTGAATTCACTGGAGTATCCCAGGCTGGCCTTGGCCTCAGGACAATCTGCCTGCCTCAGCATCCTGAGTGCTGGGATTGCAGGCACACACCACCATGCCCAGCATTATGGGGTGCTAGGGAATCGAACTCAGGGCTTTGTGCTTGCAAAGCCAGGGCTTTAACTGCTGTGCCATTCCTCCAGCACTATAGATTCAACTTTAAAAAAAATTAGGAAGTTATGCAGGGGAACGGTTTCCAGATAACCCTTGGTCTCAATTCTTGTTCTAACAATGTGATTATGATTAAATTGCTTTAAAAAAAGCATCAATTTCCTTATCCAGAAAATAGCATTCAGAAACTCATTGGTCCACACTGTTTCCTGAGCAGGTCCCACAGGCCAGGTACTGCTCTGTGGGCCGGTGCCATTTCATCCTCACACCCTCCCCTCAAGCAAGGACTACCCTGTCCCCATAGGGAAGCTGATGCTGAGAAAATTGAGAAACTTGGCCAAAGTCAGAGTAAGTGGAGGGTGGAAGCCAGGTCTGCCACCATCACCTTGTGGCTGGTCTTGGGCCATCGGCACACCCCCACTGTCCCCACCCACTGGCTTGTGTGGAAGCAAATCCCAGGCGTCAGGTAATTTCATTCATACGTATTTCAACATATGTCTCTAAAAGATAAGGCAAAAGAACACTCATGTTTAAAGCTCATGGTACACATTGCCAAGCTGCGTGCCAAGAGATTGCACCAAAGTCTCCATTCCCACCAATCATACAGACACTCTAGTCACCTGGAATGTATTGGTTTGGTGCCCAGGCTCCACAGGCCCTGGGCGGGTGCCCCTTCCTCGCTTCCTGCAAACACCAGAAAGCTCTGCTCTGGTCACTCTCCCACCAGTTTCGACAAATTGACACATCTTTCCAGGTCAAACCCCAAGCATCTGCCCCTTCCAGCCAGGCCCTACCTCCCAACAGCACAGAGTCCCATTGTTTTCCTATGACCTCCACAAGGCTTTGGGGGACACTTCAGACCCAAACCACAGCAGTCACCCAGGGTGACTGGCTGCTGGTGACGGACGAGGACAGCAGGGAAGGGCTGATTCAGCTGGGCAAGGTAGTCGTGGACACAAGCTGCTGGGGGATGGGATGGGACAGTGGGTGGTACATCTCAGCCTCTCTTCCCTGCTTCTACCTCTTCAGCAGCTCCCCGCCACAGTCAGGATATAGTCCAAATTTAGCACAGCTCACAGAAGGTCCCTGAGGCAGCCTCCCAGGCCAGTCTCCCCTCTGCCCACTACCTCTGTAACTCTGCTGATACCACAGCCCAGCAGAGACCAGCCACGGTCCTTTCACAGCACCCTGTGCCTCTCACATGCTCCTTTTGCCTACAGTACACACTAATCTCCTGCCTGGCCGCCTGCCTTTCCCCATCAATGTTCACATACCGCCTCTTTCCCAGTACTCTCTCCTCCATCCTCCACTCCCCTCCTCACAGATTCCTCTTGTCTTTTATAATCCCTGCTCCCCTCTATGGTAACCTCTCTCCTTCTCACCCAGAAGCCGAGGTGGACGCAGTGGCTGCTGGGATATGATGGCTGGGGATGGGTGGGGAAGATGAGGGAAGAGCCAAGCTGTGGAAGGCCCTGCTTGTCAGCACATAAGTGAGAATCCTGGCTAAAAACAGTTGCATTAAGGAGTGGTCAAGGAACAGACCTTCAACAAGCATGGGGCATAGAGGAACCACAGCAGAGGCTGAAGTACCTTGATTGACAACTCTGACCCAAGCCACCACCTTGTCCACTAGGCCAGAATAGGCAAAAGGAGTGATCAGAACTGAAGAGAGAATGGTTCATGGGGCCTGAACACTAGCCAGCACACCGCTACCAGCTGGAGTCTCGGGCAGAAGAGCCAGTGCCCATAGAGTGGAGAATCTTTGGGAAAAGTGAACTCACAAAGAAGGCAGAGGACACAGCACTGTTGGGTTAAGGAGCTGGTCCCAAGGGTGGTCAGGCTCCATTACAGGATCTGGAGTAAGGAGATGATAGCCACGCATAGGCTTTATGAAGAACATCTCTGGCGACACTAGTAAGTAATGAGGAACAAGATAGGGACAGCAGCTGAACTAGGAGAGAAGGCCAAGTGGAAGATCGCAAGGGACCGAGAGGGCAGAGATGAAAGGAGAGAAACTTAGCCAGATGAGGGCTGGCGGGGAGCTAAAGGGACACAGGAAGAGAGCAGATTAAACTTTGATTAAAATTAAGAATTTGATCAATCGTAAGGAAGACAAAAGCTAGGATTTGGATTTCTGGTTTTCTGTGCCAGTAGCTAGATTAGAAATATATACAAAGTGTGATAAAAAATGGAGAATGTTTGTTTTTTAATGTACTAGATTGCCATTAACTCCTCTCAATATTCCCTCCTTCGCTTCAAACCCACTAACCCCACAGCTGCTGCCATTTTCTGAAGACATCCTCCAAGCCCCTAGTCATGATTATCCTCAGTTGTGCTGCCTGGCCTACCGCAGTGCCCTGAATTGATTCAAGCCATTTACCTCTCGGGGTCGTTTTGACTTTGGGATGAGGCAGAAGGAGCCCAACACAAGATTCAGTGAATAAAGGAGTGAGGTGCACTGTCATAGTCTCGTGAACCCGCTCTCCTGGCGGACGGCACTCAGCAGCAGCATTCACTGTATTTTCTACCATGCTTTAAAAAGGCAC